>NHNW01000047.1:0-317254 GCA_002786025.1 Zasmidium citrigriseum | reverse complement strand
GACGTCTATACTAACTATACTAGATTATCTTTACTAAAGAGTAGCTATCGAATAATAGTCGTCTAAGACTCTCGCGGTATATATAGGTAGAGTATACGAGAGCCTAGACGGATAAGAGTATTCTCTTCCTCCTTAGACTTCCGTATAGGTACGTCCTTCTTAGCCTCTCGTACTATACTAGATATTTCCTCCCGTATAGCGTCGAATACCCTCCTCCGAACGAACCGCTATATACTATCGATACTATTAGACGGTATCGAGGGTACTAGTACTACCTTAGACCCGAGCCTAGAATTAAAGCTCGCCCTAGCCGTTATCTCTTCCTTAAACTATTTAGGTCTAACGGCTCCTCTGCTATCCCTAGGCTATAGTAGAGAGTATAGCTTATATCTAATAGTATCCTTCTACGTCTAGTCGTCTATAGTTACGTCTAGCCCTTATAGTACCTCTATTAGATACTAGACCTAGTTACGACGCTTGCGATAGTATACCTAGTCTACGGAGTCGGAACCGCTAAATAACTCTAGAAGGTCCTATCTATCTACTAGCTTATATCCCTATCCGATAGGAGCGTCTAGTATATACTTAGCGTACTTAGACGTATTAGACTAGCCGTACGAATCGCTATCTAAGGTACTATACGCTAACCCGTTATTCGCTATCTCTTCGACACCCTCCTCTTTAGACTATATATTATCCGACGAAACGAACGCTAGACTATCCGCTCTATCGAAAACCGTATCGTCGAACGTCGAATTCGCATCGTCGCCGCCGCCTAAAATACTAGAATTTACTAGACTTAACTATTTAGTACGGCGACTATAGGCTAGTATACTAGTAAAGCTACCTATAACTTTGTACGCGTTAGTCTAGGCTCTCTAGTAATACTATTTTTGTAAGCGTTCGTCGTTATACGCGGCGTCTAAAAGCCTTCGCGTCGCTACTATATAAAATCTACGAGGAATAGCGTTAGACGCGAAACCTTTTAGAGGTCGCGTATAACGACGTATAGGGAAATAGACAACGGGAGCTTGTTCGTTAGAGTAAATAGCACAAACTTACAGAGCGTTTTTTTTAAAATCGAGTCTAATAATATCGTCGTCGCGTAGGTCGAAAACTAGGCCTTAGAATTATACACATACAAAACGCGTGTGAAGGCTTAGAATTATTACTAGACGTGTCACTTGGGCCCTTAGACCATCTCGCGATGGTCCGCGCAGCTTGCTGTAATTAGCGGACCAAGCGAAGAGATGGTCTGAGCTTCTGAGGCTAATCTCAAACACCTTGCCCCGTACCTGCCTTAGCGCCACCCGGTGCCCATCTGTCATTGGCTGAAGCTTGTTTCGCGTGAAGTGAAAGTCCACTGCCGCTGCCAAAAGTGCTGGTCTCTCTCCTTTCCAATGCCATCAACAATACCAAACTCATTCAGGTCAATGGCATCAATGAGAAATGCATTGACTGCATGAGCCTTCACGTGGAAGCCTTGTAGATTCACTAGAGAAAGCCAAGTGCGGCCTCAGGCATCCAGCAGCGCCGGCGAGGGTCTGCCGTGGCGAGCAGGACCATGACTTCCCAGCTCCACCATCATTTCGTTTTCTGCCACACATATTTTTGCTGACCACGCAGATCGTTCACAACGTGAATCACAGAACAACGGAAAAGCAAATATGGCCTCAGAAAGTGCGCCGATACTATCCACGCCCGCCGAGCACATACTGGAGGAGCCTACTCCGGTGGCCGTACAATCCAGCGAATCCAGACTGACCGAGGAGCAACTTTATCTGCAATATGAGATCAAGCGGACTGTCGACGAGATCCGGGAAGGAAAATGGAAACGAATCGCTTTGCAGTTCCCGGACGACATGCTCGTGGATGCTCCAAGAGTGTTTGAACGAATTCGAGACGGCTTGAAAGAAGCGAGACAGAAGGCTTCTTCACAGCAGAATGCAAACGTCGATGATGTTGCAAAGCAATTGGAAGACTCTTCGCTACAGAATGGGGAAAAGAATTCGACCCCCGATCTGGTCGACGAGAAGTTATGCATCCTGGCTGACACTTCGTACGGAGCCTGCTGCGTGGACGAGGTGGCGGCCGAGCATGTCGATGCTGAAGTTGTCGTTCACTACGGTCGTTCCTGTCTGTCACCGACAGCACGATTACCTGTCATCTACGTCTTCACTTCGAAGCCTCTTGATTTGGACGCTGTTGTCGAGTCCTTCAAATCGACCTACAAGGATCTGAATGACAAGGTCTGTCTCATGGCAGATATCCCCTATTCGCACCACCTCAACGACTTGCAACTTCGACTGGCGAAGGAAGGCTACAGCAATGTCTTCAAGACAACCATCATCCGTGACCCAGCGTCTTTGCTCCCAAATCGGACCGTGCCAGCAGACGTTCAAGAGAACCCAGAGGCACTAAAGGAGTACTCCGTCTTTCACATCGCCACCCCGCCGACCTCCTTGCTCTTGATTCTTTCTTCCCGAATCAAGGCCATGCACATTTACGATACCGAGGCACCATCACAAGCCGCACTGGAAGCATCGACCGCCCAGATTCTACGCCGTCGATATGCGCTCATCACCCGACTGAGCACAGTTCCCATCTTCGGCATTCTGATCAACACTCTCTCGGTGTCGAACTACATGGATGCCCTTTCTCACTGCCAAGACTTGATCCGTCGTGTTGGCAAGAAATCCTACACTTTTGTTGTTGGCAAGGTGAACGCCGCGAAGGTGGCGAACTTCGCTGAGATTGGCGGCTGGGTGGTGATCGGATGCTGGGAGAGCAGTCTGATAGAGAGTAAAGACTTCTTCAGGCCAATCATCACGCCGTTCGAATTGGAAGTGGCTTTGCAAGGAGATCAACAGAGGACTTGGGGAGGTGAATGGATTGGCGATTTCTCAGCCTTGCTTGGGAAAGAAGCCTCCACACAGCATAATGGACATGCTGAAAACGGTACCGAATCTTCAAATCAGGGCAACTGGGATGACGAGCCTTCCGACGATGAACCACCGGAGTTCGATCTTCGTACTGGCCGCTACGTCTCCCATTCTCGCCCCATGGGTCGGCAAACCCGTCCTGCCGTATCGGAGAATGGTGCAAATGCCACGTCCGCCCCTGCGCCAGCTTCATCAGCTCTCGTGCAGCGAGCGAAAGGCGATGTTGCGGCCATCGGCGGTCAAGTCTCCCCAGCGGCAGAGTACCTTCGCTCAAAGCGCACATGGCAAGGTCTGGGCAGTGACTACGAAATCTCATACGAGCGAGATGAGGACGGCAAGATCAGAGGCGCGGCGATGGAGGAAGGGAGAAGTGGTGTTGCTAAGGGGTATACTGTTGGAGAAGATGCTTCCAAAAGCTGAAAGCATGTCGAGTGCATCTTCCAACATCACCTTACGACAGACGAAAGGAGCAAGGATCCTGATGTCGTTTGCCAGACCCGCATATGCACAATCCTTCAGCCGCGTAGAGGAATCGCATAAGCTAGCCAGCTCTGGAAGTCCTGACGTCGGATCTCTGAGGCCAAGAACGTCAGCAAACCGGAATGATTACATATACCTTGTTACTATGTGCTCGCGATGTGCACATCTCACTATCGTGAACCTCGCGTGGTCTGCCCAGAGGGTCGAAGTGGCAGAGCCATGTGTTCAGCGAGCGAGAGGGATCCGATGCGTCCACCCCAGAATGAGGGCTGAAAGCGAGTAGGAACTCTTGAAAAAGCCGAGCAGGTCCTGAAGAGATACACCTGGTCGTCTATGTCTTTCTCTCCTGCGGTCAGCTTCATTCAACTCAGATAAACAATCATGACATCTTCAAAAGACACTCCAGCACTCACCGACCGCGACATCCAATTCCAGCAATACTTCACCGCCCTGGCACCCAACTACCATCACCTCACAAGCAACACAACCTACCTCGTCGCCCAGAAAGCCCTCGGACTCGCGCCAATGCCCACAGACCCCTTCGCCCTAATCCACGACAACGCCTGCGGGCCCGGAACAGCCTCCCTCGCCATCATCCAACACTGCAAAAACAACAACCTCCCAATCCCAAACATCATCGCAACAGACTACACACCAGCAATGATCACCTCAATCCCCTCCCACCCAAACCTCCATCCCAGCATCCTCGACTCCCAATCCCTCCCCTACCCCTCCAACCACTTCAACTGTTCAATCATCAACATCTCCCTCGCAAACTTCACCTCCCCCCACCTCGCCCTCCACGAAACCCACCGAACAACCAAACCCCACGCAAAAACAATCATAACACACTGGAAACTCTTCGCCCCTTCCAACCTCCTCCAACGTTCCCTCGAAATCTTCAAAGGCGAAGCTCAACCTCCTCCACCGGTTGCTGGAGGCAGGGATTTGATGGCCGAGGGTGTCATTAAGGAGATGATGGTTGAGGCGGGGTGGGAGAGGGAAAAGGTCGAGACGTTTGCTGTGGAGGTTAGGAGTCAGGAGATGGGGGGCATGGTGGAGTTCTTGACGGGGATGTATTTGCCTCTTGTTAGGGGGTTGGAGGAGGGAGTGAGGGGACGGTGGAGTGAGGCTGTTGAAGAGGCGGTGCGGGAGGTTGGGGAGCTGAGGTGTGAGGCTTGGGTTGTTGTTGGGAGGAAGTAGTATGGGTTGTAGAGATTTTGTAGAGGGTAGTGGGTGTTTCTATTGTCTAGTCTCTATTCCGTGTTCCTGGAGTTCGGACATTTCACCTCATCCACATTCACATCTCCGAACATCATCCTCCCTCCCTCGTCCTCCTTCTGTCCTTTCACGATCCCATATTGGACTTTCTTCTCACCGACCAATTTGGCCAACCCGTCGGCTTCAGCGTTGCCATCACCGCTTCTCAAGAGATCCGCATCAAAAGCCTTCGCAATCTCCAATGGACTCAAGCTCACTGCCCTACCCAGCTTCCAGTAATCCCAATATGTAACTAGCACAAGTCCAACACAAACAACCTGAATCACCGTCGCACCCCAGAAAAACTCCCACCTCGTGCGGAAAATCGGCTGGGCATCAACCCTCAACCCCTGCACATCATAGCTGATCTCCCATCCGTCATCGATTCCCGAGCGAAGCTCTTGCTCACTGAGATCTTTGACGACTTGCACAGAAGTCGAGAACATCAGCCTGTTGAGTACGGTGACCACTTCAGGAACTGGGTCGTCCCACACAGGTGCGCAAGCTTTCTTGTTGAAGTAGTCTTCCGCATTGGAGATGAACCGAGATTGAATGCGGTCGATGTTGTCTGTGTATTGGGTGTCAGAGCCAGGTCCCCACATGCCGACATCTGAATAGAAGTCCATGGATCCCAGGAGGGCGATGCCGCCGATGGTGGTATTGATCCACTCATTAGGGGCATATTGACCCCTGGCAGTGTTGTTGGCGATGGCGACAATTCGAGGATTATCTGCGTTCTTCAGGGTGACGGAAGCGTTTTTCTGAGTCTCCACATCGTACTCAGCGATGGCAGAGCGGAATGCACAGGTGGTCAGAGTATAGTTGCCAGCACAGTCTTCCTTATCCGAGAGATCGCCAGATGTGAACCTTCCATAGGTAACGTTGATGAGCTCCGAGGGACCGAACTCTGGTGAGGGCCAAACGTGAAGTTCAAACATCTTGCAACGGACATTGTCCCACTTCTGATTGCATCCTTCGGGTAGCTTGCCCATGTCTTCCTGACTGTGAACGTCTGTGAAGTTTATCCGTGAAGTGTAGATGTCGTAGCACGGGATCGGTGCCAATGCTGCTGCACGTACTGTTGCAGTACATTCGCCCTCGCAGCCTTGCAGTGGCGAAGGTATTGCAAGTCGGTCGGTCCATTGCTGGCGAATAGGCTCGATTCCAGGACTATATTCGGCGTTGAGATATGGGTTATCAGGATTCCAGTGCACACCAGTCGCTGTATAGTTGGTCGGAATCTCAGGTGAAAGCGCCACTCGCAAAGTCACTGGTTCCTCTAGATTCGATTCGATGGTGTACGTAGCGCTCTGGAGAAGGATCGCATCGAACAAGATTGCAAAGGCGCAGATCGACGTGACTGTCAGCATGGAGAAGTGCCTGCGACTCAGAAAGTTGAATGCGCCGTTGCCGATGGGCCAGTCGTAGTGCAGGTCACCTAAAGTCGTGCCCTTGAGGGCCTTCACCCACCAGGTGATGATCGCTCCTTGGATGCTGGCAAACCCCAGTGCTTTGTTGCCAATGCCAGTGAGGACGGAGATGTAGACGCTCGGTTGAACTTTCCATTGGTCGACTGGCCTTCCGTTTGAGAGAGCGAGCACAAGTGCAGAGGCAGGAATGCTGAGGAGGATGAACGCCAGTGAGGTAAGACCAAGAATGGGACCCGTTCGTCTGAATGAAGGCCGCCATGGATTGTCGTGTGGCTGCCGCGTCTGAGACCGATTCGTACGAAACCAAGTTCTTGGCCGTGTCCAGGGTCGAACATGATGTGAGTCGCTGTTGGGAAGCAAAGCGTTTTGACTATCAGGCGGTGCGTTCACTGCTGACACGTTGAAGGTAGCCTTCGCGCTGTGCGAATCGTCGGTTTCGGTATATGTGTATTCTGTCTCATTCTCTTCTGATGGCAGCTCTGCGTAAGGTACGCCAGCTCTGTCCGAGACCGCAGTAGATTGGGAGTCTAGCGAGAAAGGAAGTGAAAGAGAGGACCGTGATGGGAACGAGATTTCAAGACACTGACTCTCCGCCATTGAACAGATTGTGAAGGCTAGTGATCAGTGGTCGCTGCGTATCAAGAGGAAATTCTGAAACAGACCTTTACGAGTAATGATCTTCAGCAATCACCTATTCATATTCACATTCCCAACGTGCTCGAGGGGCTGAGCAGGCTCAGATTCGCCCGCAGGTGCTGCGTGTTGCACAGGTCGCCTTCTGAGGCCGCATCCCTGGCCGACCTGCGATCGTAAGAAATTCAATCATCGGGGGCGTAGCAGGTACTCAGAGAGGCCTCCCGCTCAGAGAACGCCATACGCATGTTGTGAAGCGGGCTGCGTTGGCCGTTGTACTTAGTGTTAGCAGAGCTGAGGTGGACGAGTCGCACTGTCCTCATGTGGCGTCTTCTCGCATGCGGTTGAGTGCATGGAAAAGCTGGATTGGTGTTGGACAGTATTGTCTGCCGTGCAATGATGGAGTTGAGACGATCGAGAATAGCCCACTTACTGCGATGCATTGCGCGTTCATGGCATAACTCTATGCGCGTACTTGCGGCACTGGTGTATTGCGTCGACTCCCGAGGTCGTCGGTCTTGCAGCGCGAAAGTCCTCCTTGAGGAAGGAAGCAACTGCTCTGCCCACTTGCCTGTTTCAAGATCCAGACGTTCTGGTCGGAAGGCGCATTCGACTAGTTTCGGTCAGCGACCGAGCGAATGTTTGGTGCATTCGAGCCCCTCAGCTGCAGCCCATGGTATACCACATCTCGTGCCACCTCAACAGATGTGAGGTGATTTTGGTGTCGGATGCTCCCGATGCGGCTATTCTCGGAACTGAGATTGGGCTCGGGCCGTGTTCAGTCGCCGTAACCTTCCTCTGCGAGAAGCCGAATTGCTCGTCTCGAAGGCAGAGAAACAGCTTGATGAGAATATGCGAGAAATGTCTCACATTCGCCGTCGAATAAACCGAAGCGGACCTTCGTTAGTAGAAAGAGTAGTCGCTGCGAAAAATCTTTCATCGGTCTCCGAGTCTTGTCCAGCGGACCGGTGCCAAGCACACAACAAAGTCTGGAAAGTTCTCGTGAACAACGGCTCACTTCCATCTCCCAGCGTCTGGATTTCAAACCTGCATTGACGAAATTCCGGTCCCTTGTGGAGAAAGCTGGAGAACAGAAGCCGTGACAAGTTGCAAGATGGTAATCACGTAAGGCCGTATCTTGCCGTGCTTCTGGGGTGCATGAACTTTGACGTACGAAAAATATAGAAAAGGAAGTTGTTGACAGACGAAAACTGGGAGAAGGTCGGATGGAAGCTTCTCAGGAGTCCACGGGATCCAAAGCCGAGTCTGTGCGGCTGAGGCGCTCTGTGGCTATTCGTTGCCAGCGTGGTGGTGTTGAAACGAGAGCATCGACGGCAAGGTATGTTCGCGCAGGGTCGATGTGCGACGTGTGCGGCGATAGAGAGATGTTGGGGGTGACCAGATTCGATGTCGTTATCGATTTGCTGCCATTGTTCGGATGGATATTCCTCTTCGAAGTGTGCCTCTGGGATGATGGTGATGAGGAGGCTGCCAAGCGCTGCAGGAAGTCAGCACGAGGTTACATGTCGAGGTACGACAAGGAAGCTTGTGTAGGCGCGCGTCCAGTGCGATCAATCCTCCGGTTGCACGGCAGGCCGGCTTATATCTCTGGCGTTGCTTCTTTCTGCAGTCAAGTCGAGATACGCTCGCCGGGTGTGGCTTGCCCGCGCGCTCAAGACGTCACCGATGGAACTCAAAAATTCTGCCATCCTTGGGTTTTGCGCGTCTCCACCGTGTCATGCCCTCCGTTCGCCGCATCTTCGAAGGGGCATCCTGCTTATGAGCTGCAGAACAAAAGCATAATGGTTATCGTAGCCGATCGAGCAGTGGCGTAAGTGGCAATGGGAGCACCACCACGCAGCGCCGTATCTTCTGCGGTCCTTTCCAACAGAGTGGCCTGGTCTGTCGCGTGCACAGATCCGCAATTGCATCGCCGTCTCATCCTTCGCAGAGTGCCGAACCATGACACACTGATTTCGCTGAGCAGCTGCAAGCGGGCGGCACTAGAAGCACCACTGATCCACTCCCCTTCAAAAAGCACCGTCGACACCGTCTCTTCTGCTGCACGCGTCCCTTGAACCTTCTTCTCTAGCAGCGACTGCCTCCAGACCTCCCACCATCAACTGGTGACTGCTCCGGTTCAGACCTTCGTCTGTCGTCAACGCCTGCCATCCTTCGACCCCGCCAAGAAGACTTCGTCCCTCACGATGGCCACAGGAAGGACCGAGTACGGCGACCTCCGCGATGGAGGATACAAGGCAGCCTCTGACGACGAGGTCAGCGCCGACAAGCCTTACGAAGCCGGCGGCATGTCCAAGGAGAAGGCCTCCGACCCAGAGCTTGCTCTCACAGAGCAGATGACCGTCCACGAGGGTCAGCAGAAGTTCTCGCGATTGGGATGGGGCAAATTGACCATCTGCCTGATCGTGGAGGCCATCGCCCTGGGCTCCCTCAGTGTCCCCAGCGCCTTTGCGACTGTCGGCATGGTTCCGGGTGTTATTCTTACTGTCGGTCTCGGTTTGGTCGCCATCTATACCAGCTACGTCGTCGGCCAGGTCAAGCTGAAGTACCCTCACGTTGGGCATTACTCGGATGCGGTGCAGCTCATTTGGGGCAAGTTTGGCTACGAGCTTTGCAGCGTCATGTTCGTCCTCTTCCTGGTGCTTCTGGTCGGATCGCACGCTCTTACTGGTGAGTCTCCCACATTCGCTCGGAGCTCTTCAAGCCACCACTAACACACTTCCAGGTACGATTGCGTGGATCAGAATCGTTGACTCTCCCGGGGTATGCGCACTGGTGTTCTCCGTGGTGTCGGCCATCATCCTCTTCGCCCTCGCCCTCCCACCTACCTTCCACGATTTTGCATGGCTTGGATACGTCGACTTCGTCAGCATCATCGTCGCCATCCTCATCACCATGATCGCTACCGGTATCGAGGCACACCAAGCCCCTGGCGGTCTCTCGGCTGTCCCCTGGACCCTCTGGCCTCCGCCAGGCACCACCCTTTACTCGGCCTTCCTGTCGACGACCAACATCATCTTCGCCTACTCCTTCGCAGTCTGCCAGTTCTCCTTCATGAACGAGATGCACACTCCAAAGGACTACGTCAAGAGCATCTGGACCCTGGGTCTGACGGAAATCTTCATTTACACCCTGACCGGTGCCCTGATCTATGCGTTCGTCGGTGTGGATGTCAAGTCGCCGGCGCTCTTGTCGTCTAGCTTCACGGTCTCCCGAGTCGCCTTCGGTGTTGCTTTGCCTGTCATCTTCATATCTGGGTCCATCAACGGTACTGTTGTGGCCAGATACATCCTCGACCGTGCGTTCAAGAACTCCTTGATCCGCTACATCCACAACGCCAAGGGATGGACCGTTTGGATTGTCCTCATCGCCGTTATTACCATCGTCGGCTGGGTGATCGCCGAGGCCATCCCATTCTTCAACGCCCTCCTGGGTATTATCTCGTCCCTCTTCATCTCCGGCTTCAGCTTCTATTTCCCGGCGCTGTTCTGGTTCGGCCTGATCAAGGAGGGCAAGTGGAACGCCCACTGGAGGAACATCTCCCTCACCATCCTCAACCTCTTCTGTCTCGGTATAGGAATCGCGACCCTGGGTCTCGGCACGTACGCTTCGGTCCAGGACATTATCAACGAGTACAACTCCGGTAGCGTCAGAGGGTCTTTCGCCTGCTCCAGCTCGTCGTATACGTAGTTGAAGGCCTGCGATATTTGTTATATAACCTGCGTTGGATAGATGTATCGGGAGGCGGTTTGTATGATGAGAATGCAAGGGATTGGACGAGAGGGAACGAATTTTAGAGATCAAAGAGGTTACGACCGAAACGAAATGAAAAGAAAGGTCCAGAGATGGCCGAATTATCCTGTGATTTGGGTCTTGCCAATGTCTTGAGTGCCGTCTTGGTGATCCAGAACTGATAGGCGCGGTAGATAGGCGTGATGTGTAGTGTTTCTGGGCAGAGCTAGAGAGATACATGTAGGCGGTCGCCGGATGCTAGCTCGGTTCGGAACAGGAAGGTGAAGTAGGTACAAGGTGAGTATATACTTTGATGTATGAATCCCACGAACGCTGAGGGAGTATATGTAATCAAAGTAGGATCTGACTCAATAATATAGGAGACTCAACCGGAGATGCGCCCTACGACAAAACAAGTGTGGGTCCTGGCGTTGAGATGGTAGAAACTCTCCATGATGGGTGGCCTCGGTAACCGTGATGAAAGGCTATCGACTTCTTGTTCGCTGTTGGATGTTGTTGTTAGCAAATGAAAATGGGGAGCTTGAGCGGTTCAAGGCGTGAAATGACGATGGCGGCTGTTGCGGAGCGGATGAGGGTGTCTGAGGACCGGTTTGGAGTGGACTTTAACGAACGTGAGGCGTGAAGAGCGTGAAGAGTCCTGCTTTGCTTGCTCGAAAAGGAAAGCAAGGACCAGAGCGGCCCACAACAGGGCAATGTAGGGCGTGTTGGGTCACTGCAGCAAGGAGAAGGTTCGGAATCGTATCAGTCATGATTGCGGTCGTTGCTGACGAAGTGACCAACGCTGTCAGATAGGGCGATTGCCTGCGAAACATGTTCGAAAAAGAGCTCAATTGAGGAATACATCGCAGTGCCTCATGCGCGACAGGACTCGGGATCTTGAAGATAGTTCGGGCCGAAGATGAAGAATGGCACGGATGGATGCCGGCGCCAACACCACGTCAATCCCGACCTCACCTGCTAAACCGAGTGCTCGAACAGCTCAAGAACGACTTGCTTTCACGACATCTGCCATGGTTCTTGCCTCGTTCCCGCCCCGTGGCTGGTGATGCGACATCCTCCATCCTCACCACCTCCTCTTGGCATCCTCCATCCCTCCTCCCTGCTCGCAACACTACCTCCCGTCCGACGATGCACTCCACTCGCCGCGTGCGTCCACGTTGGCAGTCGCGGAATCGACCTCGTCGCGCAATTGCCTTCTTGCTTGGCGTGCTCGGTGCTCAATATCAATCCTGCCAGCACTACTGCAGCGTTTCAATAGCCCCATGCGAATACACGTTGACACGACGTCGTCAGGTGATGCGAGACGTTTGTTGTGAGCAGAAAGATCGGGGTCGGGGAAGTCAATCGTTGCATCCCAGCCTCCAACGCCCAATGACAAGCCCTCTCCTTGGATGCCGCCCGACCAGGGAAAGTGGGGGAGAAGGAATCACGTCTTCCTTGCTCCGCAGCACGAACTCCTCTGCACACAACATTGAATCCGCCAAAACCGTTCCTCCACCTTGATCGACCGAGTACGTTACCAACGCGGCCATCCCAGGCGAATTGCAGCGATGCTGATAGGATGCACGTCAGCTGAGTACACGGGTATAGCGTTCATGGACCGCTGAATCGGGCACTGCATTCCTCGCGGCAACAAATCACCATGCCTCACCCTTCTTCATCTCTTTTGGGTGCGACCCTCGACAAATCTCCCTACCGCTCCCGCAGGTCTCGCGGCAGGGTAACCTTACTGCTGGTGGCTGCAATAATAGCTGTTTGGCTTTGGCTTGTGTGGGCCCGTTGCGGCATACAAGATGTCGTCGCGCTCGCAGGAACTACATGGCACTCTCCAACCTGTCCTCCGGCTCTGTCGTCCGTCATTATGAGGGTCTGGCTGGCGCTTGACTTCCTTTGCGCCCTGTTCTTCGCTGCTGCTCCGAAACATGGCCTTGCAACCAGCACCGCGAAGCTCCCGTCCTACCCGCTGGCCGTCAAGAGCCCGTATTTGTCCACTTGGGTCCCTGGGAATCTTCTCTCGGATATCGCTACGGCTCAACCTCAGTTCTGGACTGGCACGCAATTGACATGGCCTATACTGGCTCGAGTTGACGGAACGACATATGCGTTGTTTGGCGCCCCTCAAGGCATCACCGGCGGCATTGAAGCAGCAACGACAGAGGGTGTGAGCTACTCTTCATTACACACGTACTTCCAGGTCAGCACGCCCAAGGTCGATTTCACCCTGGACTTCTTCTCTCCGGTGTACCCAAAGACGGAAGATTTCGCGCTGCACTCGCTGCCATACTCGTACTTGACCGTCAACGCCACAAGCACCAGCTCAAGTGACCACGAGATTCAAGTCTTCAGTGCCATCGATCAGACCTGGACGGCTCAGAATGGCGCTTCTGAGATCACATACACGACGACTGGGGATTATGGCTACTTCACCTTTTTCAACCCCAACCAGATTCCGTTTACGGAGAACAACGATATGGCCACATGGGGATCTGTGATATTTGCGACAGATGCTGGATCTAGCGATACCACCTACACGTGCGGAGATCCAAGTGATGTGTACTCAACATTTGCTTCCAGTGGATCTTTTGACCAATCATCTGCGACATGTTCTTCTGGATCCGACCTTGTTGGCTTCTCCAAAGACCTGGGTGATGTTGGAAGCAGCGGGAACAGTGCCCTATTCGCTGTGGGGTTCGATCGCGAGCAGCTGGTGGACTACCTGGAGAATACACAGACTGGGTACTATCGTACGCAGTGGCCGACAGTTCCGGAGGCAGTGAGCTTCTTCCTCGGGCACTACAGCGAAGCTCTCTCGTACTCGTTGACCTTTGATCAAATAGTTCGTTCAAGGACGGAATCGGTGTCGAGCGAGTTTGGCAGCCAGTACGCGGATATCTGTGAAGCGAGCTTGCGGCAAGCTTTTGCTCCTATCGAGTTGGCGGTATCTATACCTCCCTGAAGAGACTCACAGTCATTACTGATATCTTTCTAGGTCCCAGCAGACGACTTGAGCGCTTCACCAAGTGCATTCTTGAAGGAGATCTCGAGCAATGGCAACATGAACACTGTCGATCTGATCTTCCAATCCTGGCCAATTTACATCAGCTTGAACCCAGAGTTCATCATCCTCCTGTTCAAGCCAACTCTATCTTACCTGGCTTCGGGACGATGGCCGAAGCCATACGTGATCCACGACATGGGTGCACACTATCCGAATGCAACTGGACACGACGATGGAAATGCAGAAGACATGCCACTATTCGAGACATCAACAGTGTTCATCTTGATGTACGCATACCAACAACTGACTGGCGATGATTCTTACACCGAGCAATACAAGTCACTGTTGGATGGCTGGGCTCAGTACCTGGTGGAGAATGGACTTTACCCATCAAGCCAACTCATCAGTGTTGATGCAATTCCTGGATCTCCTAATCAGACGGCCCTTGCAATGCAATCCGCTATTGGTCTCTCAGCCGCAAGCAAATTGTTAGACAACACGAGCTATTCGGATACGGCGCAGGGCTGGGCCCACAAGATCTACAACCAAGGGCTCGGGCTGGACGGCAACTCGCCCAACACCAGCAAGCATTTCACCTACAATTACGGCGACGACGACACCTGGAATGTGATCTTCACATCCTTCCCGGATGTGTTTTTGAACTTGAGCACCTTCCCTCAATCCGCGTGGGATCTGCAGGGCAGATGGTATCTCTCGCAAGTCCAAGAAGCAGGACTCGCATGGGCTGGTCCACCTTCAGACAAAGGCGTGGACTGGGCCCTCACGGATTGGAGTATGTGCCCATTCATTCCGATCCTCTACATTCTGACTGACTCTTCTTCACAGATATCATGACAGCAGCCATCTCTTCCACCCAAGTCCAACAGACCATCGTCAATACAACGCACGCCTTCATGACCAACGGAAAGAATAACATTCCCTTCGGCACGAAGTACTACGTCTCGGGCAGTAACGCAGGCTTATGGATCGCGAATAAAGGGCGGAGTACGGTGGGAACGCATTTCTCGATCGCCGCATTTCAGCAGGGACTTTGGACGGAGTTGCAGCCAGCTTCTTCCGGATCAACGACGCCGTCAGGGTACGGAAAGGAGTCAGGATCATCAAGTCCGCCTGGCTATGGAAAGAAGAGAAGACGCAGAACGGAAATGTAATGTCTAATGAACGATCCGGCGCATGCATTGTTTCGGCGTTGTGACAGTAGATGGATCGGACGGACGGGTCTGCATAAGAGGAAAGGAAATAGCATGTGAAAAGCGCAGACATGCATCATCGGAATTCTCGGTTACCAGGACAAGGCACGGAGGAAAAGAGCTGGCTTCTACCTGGATGACGAGCATAATCTGAGACACGAGTAATAACTTGGCACGTAGGAGTCGGACAATGAGGAGATGTCGCCAAGAACGAAATCTGATTCAAGCTTCTACTCTTTCATTTCGGACTCGTTATCAGATCTCTATTTCTTGCTATTCGCAGGGTTGCTGTTGTTGTTGTGCTATTTACAGGTTGTTCGCGATTTCGTATCTCTCGGTTTTGCGATTCCTTCAAGGCCAAGTTGTGGGGAAGACGGGGTAGGCCCATGACTTGGATTGGGCGATCAATCGCTGGTCGAGCGTATCCGTACCAGCACCAACGTACATGAACTTGGTGAAAGCGGCATTGCTGTAATATCTGAACGGCGTGCCTCCGGGAACGAAGACAACATCGCCGATGACAAGGGAGAGGATCTCGCCCTCCATTTCGACGATCAACTCGCCGGAAAGGACCTCGAAAGCCGTGTGATCGGGAAGAGTGGTTTCTTCGATCGAAACATTCGATGGCAGACCAGAGATAGTGATGGTCCCCTGCGTGAAATTCTTCTCGCCGGCTTGTGTTGGCGTGACGAATGGCTGGATAATCTGGTAGAAAGCTCCGCTGTGCAGATACTTTGATCCGTAGTCCTTGGCTACGAAGTAAGGCGTGTGATCGCTCTTCGGGATCGTGCTCTTGGAGCTATGCCATCCAGAAGTCGAAGGCGCGCTACCGTTAACGAAATCTCGTCGAGGCGAGTAGTCCAACTGTGACCAGACGTCGAAGCTCTGCAGAGTGCTAATGATTTCTCCTGAGGAGCCTCCGCTGGATCCGGTTGCGTTCGATGGAACGTAGGGTGACCACGTTGCGGCTGTGTAATTCGAATTTGCGAGGAAGAAGAAGAGGTCTTCGAAGCCACCTGGTGCGATCACGCCGGTCACCTCGGTGAATGGATCCAGCACTTGGAAGGTATGCGTCGTGTTCGGTGGCACAGCGCCGTAATCTCCTGCGGTCATGACCCGGCCTTGTTCGTCCCCATCCTTGGATGCCCAGAGTTGAAAGCGACCCTCCAGGCAGAAGAAGTTTTCGAAATGCTTGTAGTGCTGATGGGGTAGGACGCCGAGCTCGCTGGTCCCTGGTGCTGATGTTGACAAGAGGGAGAACTTGCCATCTGATGAAGGGCCAGTCACTGGGAAGCGGTAGATTTGTTGGCCGACTGCTACGGCTTTGGCTGGAGCAAAGCGTTTGATGGCGTAGGGTTGGGAGTGGTCTGGTGGTGTGTTGACGAAGAGAGGACTCAAGGCTGAGGCTGTTGTTGCAGTTGCTGCTAGGAGCAATGTCGAAAATCTTGTCGCCATTGTGCTGAACGTCGTTCAGGGATGGTCGTCTCAAGGCTGCTGAAACGAACTTGCAAGGTAAAGTCCTCCTACTCGAAGAACAGACAGCGGATGGGGCTCCTTTTGACATCTCTCAAAACGCAGTCGGCCTTTTGATCTTTCCGTTGCATCGTTGGCCTCGTCATGGTCCATCGGCGACGTCGATTGAGGCAAGGCCTCCGGCTTGGACAATGCGGATGCATGCTAAGATCTTTTCACCATCGACGTTTTCTCCAATCACACGAGTATCGTCCCATGCTACCAGCGCTCGTGCAGAACGCCGTCGAGAGGCAGCCATGTGAAGGTGCGGGTCAAATTAGGGCTCGACCTTGGAAAGGAGCCGCTTGCCGAAGTGAATCCAAGATCAAACGGACGATTTTCTCAACGCTCCGATCCGGCCGCGTTGTCTTTCGATGAGTGCAGCTTCAATGAGAGTGGCAGGGATCCATGGATGAAGATGGCCGCTCGACCACGGTGCTCTGTGGTGTAGAGATCTGTCAATTTCGCAGAAGAACGTTTCCCACACCCTCCGGTTGCAGCTGGTTGTCGTTCGATAAGATAAGATGGCAAAGAGGGTCGTTCCCATTCTCAGCGTCCAACCAATGTTATCTTGCGCTAGAAAAGTCGAAGGGCGGCTCAGATGTCGGTAGATGGTGACCACCGGGAGCTAGCAAATGTTGACGGGTCTTGGCAGGCACCGCATATCCAGCGAGCAAAGTCGATATTTTGCTTCGTTCGAAAGGAGACTGCAATCGTCGCATGCTCTGGAAGATTGCAGGAAATTGTCTATCTTGACCATCACTCTGCAGGCACTTGATCATGGTGAAGACAGCTTGAATGCCATTGCCTTCAATCGAGAGGAAGAGCAGGGGTTTCACTGCACTCGGGTCCTATTCTTGCGACTGCCGAACATCGCGCTCATCGAATGTCGAAGATGGTTTCTGGCAGGCCTCCCTCTCGGTGTTCTCGGACTGCTTCGCCATTCATGATACCAGAGACATAGCACTGCCCAAGGATTCTATGCCCGGATTGAACTGGTCGAAGAACGAATGGAGTCTTGCCGCCATAGATCACGGCAATGATATCAGACTTCTTCAACATGCTAGGACCCAGTCCGAGCCTTCCTTTCGATGTCGAGAAGATTCGACGGACATTGCTCGCATACGAGAAAGCCACTTCGAACTTTGCGGCACCCTTGGCCTGGTCAGGATCGGTTTCAGTTAGCTCGTTCAGTCTTCGCGGCTCCTCACGCTCAGTAATGACTGATCGCCAGGCATCAAAGTCTCTGATATCCTCGAGGCTGGCTTGCTGATGGTCCGCATTGGCTCCTGCGACAAAGGTACAAGCCAGAGTATCTTGGGAGAACTGGTGTTCAGTGGCGATCCTCTCGGCATCTTGAATCCATTCCAGCCGGTGTTCGAGGCCTTTACTCTTCACAAGTGTTGATGTGCATTCGTCAATCGTATCAGCTGCGACGCCGCAGACCGACAAGACGTTCTCGTCTCCCTCAGCAGATGAAAGGACTGGAGATCGCACTCCGTCGTCAGGGTCGTACAGGTCAGGAAAGGAAGAAGCTTCCCAATTGCCGTCCCGGTCTCTATCCCATCTCGGTACCCATGAAGGCCAAGTCTCATCCAGAACATCTGCCTCGATCCAGTGATGGGCTCGACTCAGGATGCGTCGGACACCACCTTCCTGTAGAGCGTATCTGGTAGCGTCGCGATAGACGGCCATCTTCGACTTGCTGTAATCAGGCATCAGCGCCAATGGCAAGCTCTCGGACTGCGCACACTCCATGAATGATAGCACCGCAAAGACCCTCACAACAAGAACGATAGTCAGCGAATGTCCCTTGTGCAAGAGCTTTCACTTCATACCTGTCCCGCGGATCAGTTGCTTCAAGTCCTCTAGAGAAGTCGAGCACCGCTGCCACGGAGGACCCGCGCCGTTTGCTGTGCGTGCCTTGCTCACGATCCACGTAGGCCCATAGTCGATTGCCGACTCGGAATCCAGGAGAATGGAGGATCGGCGTTGGACAAACCTGGCGCTTGAAGTCCAACCAAGCACATGTTCTGAGCACATCGAGAAGATCAATAGTTGAGTCTCCGTAATAGCAAGTGTTGTGCTGCGCACTACGAGCCTCTTGCATCACCCAAAGTCGCCTTCGGTGAGGGCATGATCAGCATCGGCTGGCTGTGTCATGATGAGGAGAACATACTTGAACCATCGAGTCGACAAAAACATTGTCAATGCATCGACATCGATCTTCGCTCGAATGGGCTTCTGCGTGTACACAGGTACACCCTCGCGGAATAAAGTGGACTGAAGCTGTGTCATGCCAACAGTCTCATAACTGATCTCGTCAACCAGCGCCTGGATGCCTTGTATAGCACGACCTGCGGTCTCAGGATGGACGTCGCCTAGCTGGATCAGGTTTGATCGCGCTTGATTGTACACCTTTCTCATGACTGCCACTTGCTGATTGCGTTCGTTCAGATCTTCCTGGTTGATACACACGGCATCGATCCAAAGGGTACGCACTGCATCCAAGTAGCGCAATCGATGAAGTGCCGCAGCCGCGGTGGTGAGGACTGATACATCATAGCCGGACACGTTGATCGTAGTGCGCTCGTTCACATCGCCCCAGACATAGGACACTGTATCGTAAGGCGGCGATATGGCCAGGCTGACTGTTTGTAATGTGCATCTGATTGGATCTTCTTTTTGGCCCGGGAACAGGGTGAGCAGTCGTATCTCGGGAGTCTTGCCTGCACTCAAAGGCGCATACAGCTCAGGCTGCTGGGCCGAGGATTGAGTCTTTTCCATATTGCAGGTTTGTGGGAGGCGCAGACAACGTCCATGATCAATCTTGCAGTTCTTCCACCTGGCGTGTGGTTGCCAACAAAGCAAGCTCTGGAGGTCATCGCGGCGGTGTCACGCGGCTGTGAGGCTGCAGCTGATGCAATCTGCATGAGGGCGCCACCCAAGGCTTCCAAGAGTTGTTTGATGATGTTTGGGGAGAGATTGCGTACGTGACGGTCGCGACGTTTTTGAGTTCGTCTGACGAGCCGAGCGGGGGTGGGGTCACCGAACAACATTGAACTTCCCTCGGCTTCGTCTTCCCACTCCCTCTTCCATCAATCCCAACAGAGTGTTGATCGATTATCAGTTTCAGTCATCTGACTACTCGGAATACATGCCAGACAGGAGCACGCCTGCAGCTCATACGCCGAATGGCGGCATGGTGGGACAATCTCAGCTCGCATTGACGACATGCGACACAAGACCCTACACTGGCGAGGAACCGCGATGACCGACCGTTGGGGTTACTATTGCTTTTCTGGATGCGGTGCCGACTGAGCTTGAACAATGGCCGCTATGGGAGAGCAATATGTATATCGACCGCTACCTGAGCTAGGTTGGATCAGACTATTGCATATCTCGCCCGCCACCAGAGAGCGTCGTCTTGAAGGAACTATCCAGCAGGTGCGGCTGACTGAACGAGAGCGCTATGAGACCTTGTCCTACACCTGGGGTGAGGCGGAAGCCGAAGGCTCCATTTTTGTCGAGGGAAAGCGCATTCCAGTTACGCCGAATTGTACCAATGCAGTTCGCAATCTCAGACGCGAGGACAGCGTTCGAACCCTCTGGATCGATGCCATTTGCATCAATCAAGAAGACATGGCCGAGAAAGGACAGCAGGTCCGCATGATGGGAGACATCTATGCTAGGTCGCAACGAACAGTGGTGTACTTGGGCGCAGGAGACGGCACTGTCCACTTACTGCGTCATAAGATGCAAATAAGTCCTGGAGCAGTAGGCTTTCCGCAAGAGTTCAAGGCCGATCTCGAAAAGGCTCGCGAGCGGCTACTTGGCAGGGTATGGTATCATCGCAAGTGGATAATCCAAGAGGTTCTGAAATCCCGGGAGGTCATTGTTCAGGCCGGCAAGCACGAGTTCACCTGGGCTGAGCTCGAGACGCTCGACAACCGGAATCTTGAGATTATCAAGCTGGCAAAGAAGTACCTTCATCCATCGTCCTTGTCTTCTATGAGGATAAACGGGCAGGACTGGGACCCGAAGGCGAAAGCAGCCTGGGAAGAGATGTTCGAACAAGGAGAAGTGATTGCCATGGACAGCCAACAGCACCTTACTGGCCAAGCCAACCTTCCCAGGTATAGCAAGTACCGCTCGCCTCAACTGGGAGGCTTTTTGATGCCGCCACAGCTGTTCGATGTCCTCTGTTCGACCAGCAATTTCGCATGCAAAGAGCCCCGGGACAGACTTTTTGCTGTGATATCTCTATTCGCTCGGAAGCCTGATATTCTGGTGGACTATACTTGCAGTGAGGAAGAGGTATACGAGTCACTGACCAAGGAGCTTCTGAGTCTGGGTGATACACGCATGTTTTGGCTCGAAGACCGTGATTCTTGGAAGCCTAGGTGGCAGTCTGCACTGTCAACATTGGCTGAATTTGTGCAGCAGCACAGTGCCGCAGATCGAATCAGTCGTCCGGCGACTGATGTTGGTCGCCTGATCAAGGAGGTCCATCAGGAAAAGAGGGCCGGCATCGTCTCCGTCCCTTCAGGGCCAACATGGACAGTCCAGGGCATCATACTTGGGCACGTGGCCGCAATTGCTTCTCAGCCCTTCGATTACAGGACAGCGCCGCCTGGAGGCCCTTCACCTGGACCTGCAGCGTACAGCCGGCCACGCTGGGAAGTCATACTGCAGTCCTTGAGCCTCGGTGCCGCTGCAGACTACGAGACGGGCCTCTTTCCCCTTGCGCACGTCCATCAACGCAATAGAGCTGCTCTGCATTGGTTTTCTCAATGGACACTGGATCTTTTCGGTAAACGCAGCGAACGATTCTCTCCTCACGCTCTGGTGGATACTGAAGCACTTAAGCGGGCTATGCCGCATCACCATGGCCATCTTAAGTTCTGCAAGGACATGAAGATGTTCGTCTGTGAAAGTCAAGTCATCGGCGTTGCTCCTCATTCTATCCAGCCAAATGACGTGGTTGCTTTCCTCCCCGGACACACCTGCCCCTTCGTCACACTGCGCTCAGTCGGGACACAATGGCACCTGATCGGTCTTTGCTGGCTAGGTCCGTTGAAACTCTTTCCATGTTGTTTCAACGGAGAGGCTGCTGCCTTCTTTCACAAAGACAAATGGTCAACATTCAACATTGGAGAGAAACTGGACGCTGATATTGTTTGCGGATCGCTTAGCAACGATGAAGACGACGAGAAGTCTGGCTGAGATTGGAATCCGGAGACCCCGTGTTCTGCCTTTAAGCCACTCCGAGCTGCGATGACATACGAGTTCGCAGTACCGGATCACGATGCCGCTGCACATGGCGTCTGAACCCTGCGACTGTCGGTCAGCGGCTGTCACACGCGGACGCCAGTCCAACATAATAATTTGATGCCATTGGAGATGCTACACACCAGAGTTTTGTTAAGGGATCGATGTCCTACGAACACCAAGACGCAGGGAAATGCACGAAAAGATAGCTTGCTGCCCGCGGAGGATACCACTGTGCTGATTCATACGCGGCTCGCCACATGTTGCCGCCCTGTCTTCGTCGTCGGGGCTTCTTCCGGCTCCCTTCATTCGCTCCAACTGACAGCGGACCGTTGCTCTGAAAGCCTTATGGCGTTCCGCCACGTGCCTTGCTGCACGACATTCCCTCCAAAAAGAAGGCGGACTGCAGATCGCTTTGGCCAGGCTCACACACCCGCTGGATTCCATGTCGTTTGTCGTGGTTCCACATCCATCTTTACTACTGAGTTCGTGACACTGAACCTACCTCGTACTCTGGAGGAGCGTGTCACGATTACTCTGGTGGCGTCTTTTACTGCCCGACTGTATGCTCAGCTGCTCAGCTGCTCAGCTGCTCAGCTGCTCGCCGCTGGAGTTGTTGACGACAGTCTCATCCCAGCTCGAGGGGATCTTCAAGTCAGACGTCACGGCCGTGTCCGTTCTATGGTCTGCGAGGATAGTGACTGAGCCTGTGGAAATCACTCAAGAGGCTGAAACAATGCCGCTTAGGGGGCTTGAAGCCCGGCGCGAGCACGACTTTCATCGGTATTCGAGAACGACCCAAAACATATCGCCCTTGCTAATTTAATACGACAAGCTATCTTGACGCAGTCCTCTCCATATCTGGCAGCGTTCCGACATACTGCGATCTCAATGATCCCGCCGCCGTCGAAGCACATGAGCCCGTCCCAAGTCCGGATACTGCGCTCACGGCCTTCTGCCAACTGGCGGCTCTTCGTCTCCGCACTAAACGAGCCCTCCTGTTCTTTTTCGATGTCACACACGCATTTATACTGGCTGAAGCCACTCGAACTTTGGCGTTGGGTGGCGAAGAGGTTCTCAATACCGGCGACCCCTTGTGGCTCGGATTCACTGCCATTCCTCGCGGCTTCTCTGTCTGCGAGCAGACAATCAGCATCGTGGCCCCGCCGCTGAGCGCTGCCCACCCTTCCAAGCCAGTGAATGTGATCAGTGACCTTAGCGAGGATACCCGATTCTGTGGCCGACCTTATGTCCAAGGCTCTCCTAACGCCCGGTTCTATGCCGGGGTCCCGATCACCTCGCCGGAGGGAATCAACATCGGAGCCTTCTGCGTGCTTGACGATGTCAAGCGTGAAGGCCTTACAGACATCGAAAGGGAATTTATGCGAGACATGTCGGTAAGAAGCGAAGGACAGAAGCCATGCTATTGTGTCTAAGACACTTGCTAACCTTGGGTCCTTCTCTTTAGGCGACTATCATGACTCATTTGACACTGGTTCTGGCAAAGGCAGAACGAAAACGGGAGACACGTATGGTGACGGCGCTCGGTAAATTTGTGCAGGAGTCTGCCGGTCTTCGAGAATCCAATCAATCGAAAGATGCGCGCGCTTCTCGAGACAGACGGCGCAGCTCTGCGCGGCCAACGGAAGAAGATGAAGTCGAAGCGCTGGCTGGAACCCTTCGAGCACCTGTTAAACACGTCGATCATCGTCCTTCAGACGAGCTTCTACGAGTCGCCAGCTCTCCTGATCGCATTCAAACTCCGCCAGGAACATCGACAGCCATCCACAAGAGACTCGCAAACCTACGTCGAGATGCAGCTGACGATCATGCATCTCCTGCTCCGCCACTGTCCTGCGATGGAGACGCTGCTACACGCAGCATTGCGGATGATTTGCGAAAGGAGGCCATCCCGTCGAATATTCAATTTACCTTCGAGCGCGCTGCCCGCCAGGTCCGCGACGCCATCGGAGTTGACGGGGTCGTTTTTCTGGATGGCTCCATCGGTACTTTTGGTGGCTTGCGCGAAGCTCGCAGCCCGATTGTCAGAAGAGGCTCAGATGGAGCAATCCTCGCTCACGGCTCAAGCGATGGCCCTGTCCTCTGGTCTGACCGAGGTACAGTAGCGCCGAATCCATGTTATGTTCTCGGTTCATCCCTTTCACATGACATGCCGTTCGATACGGCCGAGACAAATATCACAGAAGCATTCCTGGAGTCCCTGCTCAATACATACCCCACTGGGAACATTTGGACATTCGAGGGCCAAGGATTCGAATACGAAGATGACACCAGCGTGTCTGACAGTGCCAATGAAGGCTCTCCTACAACTATCAAAGGACCTCCTAGCTCATCAGGCGCTGCCCGTGATCGCTGGGAGAGACGAGCGCATGCCGATGAAATCCAACGACTATTCCCAAGGGTCCGCAGCTTCGGCTTCGTAGGTCTCTTCGACCAGGTCAAACGGAGATGGTTCGCAGGCTGCATGTTCTGGACGAGCTCTCCATTCCGGGTCTTATCCGTGGAAAGCGAGCTCAGATATATCTCGGCGTTCTGCGACGTTATCATGACCGAAACGAAACGCCTCGAGGTGGAAAGGTCGGACAAGGCCAAGATGGACTTCTTGTCGAGCATCTCTCACGAATTGCGCTCTCCACTCCACGGAATTCTAGGTAGTACGGAATGCCTTCAAGAGTATGATATGGATGTCGCACCGGAGAATCTAGTCGCCCAGATTGAATCCTGTGGCAGGACGCTCCTCGGTAAGTGATTGCCACCTACGACCTACATGCGTTGCTTCCCACGATCGCTAACAACTCTTATCTCAACAGATATCATTGATCATCTTCTAGAGTACAGCCGCATAAACTTTTCAAGCGCCACTGCGCCTACTCCTGCACCCGCGAATGGGCAACAAGCAACGGGATACTTGGAGGCAAAGCAATTCCAGCACCTTGGTCGTATCACCTCAGTCGACGGCAATGTGGCGCTTGACACTATAACCGAAGAAGTCATTGATGCGGCAGTCTTCTCGTTCTTCAGCGGCCGCGACAACAGCACCAAACACAATGTTTCCATCATGATGGACATCGACGCCCCAGGATCGAACAAATGGAAGTGCCTGATCTCCTCTGGTGGCTGGAAACGCGTGGCAATGAACATCGTGACAAAGTAAGTACATCTCGGTCTCATTTGCGAGATGCACTAATACTAATCCTGGTCGTTAGTGCTTTGAAGTACACCCATCGTGGATACATCCACATCGGCCTTCAAACCACTCTAGTACCAAACTCGGAGGATCAACTGGCCGCCGTGTTCACAGTATCGGACACTGGACGAGGGATGTCCAAGGACTTCCTAAAGAACCACCTCTTCCGAGCCTTCTCGCAAGAAGACGATCTTGCTGCGGGGATTGGCTTGGGAATGAACCTGGTGGCGAAGATTGTACACACTCTGGGAGGAAAGATAGACGTGCAGAGTGAGCGCGGCGTCGGAACGCGTGTCACCGTCTACATGCCTCTACAGCATTCGAGTCTATGTCAGACAGCCGCGATGTCTCCGAATGTCAAGTCAAGACTGCAACAATTCAAGGGCAAGTCTGTCTGCATCGTGGACGATCTCGGCATGAATGGCTCCCAGCAGACTGGCATCATCTCAAACGGCGATACGATCGGTAGCAAGGCACACTCTCTTCTCATGGCCACGCTTTCGAAAGCCTGTGGTCAACTCGGTCTGACCACTTGTCGAGCGAGCCCATCAAACTGCGCCCAGATCGACTTGAATATCATCTCAGAACGGGATCTCAGAGAAATTGTGAAGGACCCTCACGCCAATGACCTGACCTCATCACTTGGTCGGAAACCACTCATCGTCATATGCGAAAGCTCGCAGGCTGAACGTCGACTACGGAAAAAACAAACCTCTGTGGTCTCCGGACAGGTCGTTGAATACCTCGCTCCGCCTTGTGGACCGGCGAAGCTGGAAAAGGCCGTTGCTTCCTGTCAAAAACGGCAATTCAGTATCGCTGAAATACAGGCAGTCCATGGCGCCTCAATAGAGAGCCTACAACCTGCAAACGGAAGCTATACGAACGGCGAGACTCGAAAGCCACATCGGCCTTCGCCCATTATCACGATGATACCTTCACGGCCTGCAACTCCCTCACCCAAGACCCCCTCTTCGAACAGCGAGCTCACTCTGCTTCTGGTGGACGACAACCCAATCAATCTCCAACTCCTAAAGACCTACGCCAGCAAGCAAGGACTGCCTCGACTCGTGGCAGCCAACGGCCTCGAAGCCGTGCAAGTCTACCAGCAAGCACACATATCAGGTCCAACAGCCTCAAGCCCGGGACGACCCAACGTGATCATGATGGACATCAACATGCCCATACTCGACGGCTACGAAGCTACACGGCGGATCCGAGCCTACGAGCAAGAACACCGTCTGCAACCAGCAACTGTGATCGCGCTCACGGGCCTGGGATCCGCGGACGCCCAACGCGAGGCGTATACCTGCGGATTCGATTTGTTCCTCACGAAGCCTGTGCAGCTGAAGAAGCTGACCGCACTTTTGGAGAGCATAAAGAGAGACAGAAGAGCTCGTGGAGGGTGAAAGAGCCCAAGTGCCATCGGCCAGGTCACGATACAGCCAGGCCATCTGCTGTGTCTTCGGAGCAACAACCTTCAGTACCATCACCCTCGTGACCGCATTTTCGGAGGAGAGAAGAAGAGGTCAAAGAGCCCAAGTCTCACCGGCCATGTCACGATGCAGCGGACCTATCTGCCGTGTATTCGGAGTACTGCCCGACGGGGAGCAGGAACTCCGTTCCTAGCCACGCTCCTGTGCGTTCGTAGACACACCAGATACGATGGTGTTGCGGTACACTAGGACCCTCTCGACCGAGCAACTCCGAATATGGAATCCTAGCGACACGGAGCGAAGCTTGCCGCGCTTGCCGCCGAAATGCTAGAGACACGAACTTCGAGAATTTCGACACATACCAGAAATGTGCTCGAAGACGGTCGACGAGTCGAGCATATCACAAAAAATAGCCGGAAGGCCAGGGGCTTCTGCCCATGATGGTAAGCGGGCATGTGATTGCCAAGACAACGCACGCGATTAGTACTTACTGATCTTGCATTGAGTTCAAGCGTATAGGCGCGCAGTGTTTACGAATCACGCATTGTAATGAGACAAATCTCTAGGGATGAAATTCGTATAGTGATGGTTCATCGTTCATTTCCTCGTATCATAATACATACACTACCCACTCCTCGCAGGAGGGTTATTTACTTGGTGCTTTCTCAGAATCGCCGTACCTCCACCCACTATGACGATGGCCACGACCAGCAAAGCATTGAAGATAGCCATCAAGAAGAACGGGGCCCCTGACGTCCATGAGTCAAAGAGCGCTCCTCCTAACTTGGTCAAGAGCAGAATGCCTGCTCCACCAGCCAAGCTATACATTCCTGCTATGCTTCCTTTCAGCCGCGACCGGTCAATTTTACTGCTGTCGGGCTTCGGTCTGGCATTTGGAAGCAGTGGTGCTGTGTCATCTCCTTCAGCTGGACCGACTTCAGCCTGTCTCAGTGTTGCTGCTGTGCCGGGTCTGGCGTCAAACGTCGTTTCGGCAGGCTTGGTATTCAGATTGATGCCTCGTCCGAGCAGACCGAGTGAGCAGACAATGGCGCCGATTTGACTGATGCCGATCAAGATGACTGACAGGAAAGCCCATTGTCCTCCGTCACCATGGAAAGCGTCTGGATTCCTGAGAAGACCGAAGCTCACGTATCCGGCCACACCTACTATCGATGCGACAAGTAGTGGCCATTCTGATCTCCCTTTCGCAGCGCGACCTCCAAGCCATCCAAATAGTGGAGCGCAGATCAAAGCGGCCAGCTCTCCAATACCAGTCAAGGCTGCAGCAAGTTTGTATGCTCGCTCACACTGCTTCTTGATATCTGTGAGGTTGTCCGGATTCGATGTACAGAGGCCAGTGCGTACAAAGTAGGCATTGACGAAGAGCGGTATGAACAGGCTGATGCCCACAGATGATGCACGTGCCACAAAGCCTCCTAGGTACCCTAGACCAATGGCGGGGTCCGTGAAACCAAGTTTAGCCGATTCTTTGGCCAAGGCGAAGTAGGATGGCGCTGGTGATAGAGTCGTGTGTGGATGGCCGTCAGGACCCATTGTAGTTGTCTCGTCATAAGGCGGCCGGAGTAAAGCGGCGAAGCTCTTGTTCTCTTCGCCTGGTAGGTTGCGAAGGCCAAAGAAGATGAATACTCCCACACAGAGCGCGATGACAGCGACAATGTAAAAGCTGATCTGTACGCTCTGCGCCTGGCCGAATCCGTCGTCCTGAAGATAGGCTGGCAGTGGAAGGAAGATAGCCAATGCGACCAGCGCTCCAGCTCCCGTAAAGAAGCCAACCAGACCAGCCAGTTGCGATGTCCCTGTAGTCTTGTCCAAGTCATTCTCTTCCGTCTCTTCCTGCTCTTGGGTGCCTTTGGGCGGTGCGTTCCGCGTGCGCTGATACTCAGAGGCATAGCTCGCCGGCGTTATGGTGAGCTCAGACGCAACGCTGGGAGACGTCGCATGCCCGATGCTCCCACTTCTTCCAACTCTCTCCTCTTCTCTCAGCCTCGCCGCGTGTCCATTGGGAGCAGCTTGCTCTTCATCCGTCTTGTCCTCATCTTGCTCCCTCTCGGCCACCATCGCAGGCAGCACCGCAGTGACCATGGTCGAACAAGCCGCCCCACCAAGGCTGAACAACAGCCTTCCCATCAACAGCTCCGGGTAGACATTAGTACTCTGGACCAAACACGCCAGGCTGAAAGCCACGATGCAGTATCCGATGACCGCAACCGCCCTTACTCCAATGCGATCCGACAGCATTCCCCATAACGGACACGCCACCAGTGCCAACAGCTCATCCGCGAACCCAAGCGTCCCGACTGCGTCTCCGACATTCTTCTTCTGTCCTATTACTTCCGTGACCACGAATGAGATGCTACTGTTTAGAAAGACCAGGAATGAGATGGAGAAGAGCGCGATGCCGCAGAGGTATGTCGCCGCCTGCAGCCCCGAGGCGGTGAGTTTCGGAAAGAGTCGCGGCATGCTGTGAGAGGTCGTGAATGGAGGTGTGTATTACTGCACGTGCCTGGTTCTGCGATTACGTCGTGTGCAGGGAGGAGGTGAGGTCGAATGATCGGCGGGGTCGGCTTGCTTCCGCGGGCGTCATGCCCTCACTGGAGACATGTCATTCCATAGACATTGGTATTAGACACTGGTGTAGATGTTAGAAGAACTCTCGGCAGGCAGACGATTGTTGTTGCCAGGTCAGCCTCATGGAGGTCACGTTGGCATCAATCGAGAGCTAGCGGAGCTTGGGCCGCTCTTCAACGTCACTGGCCGAGGCGGCGAGGCGGGGAAGAGAGACGACACGACATCGTTGCCCCTATTCTATGCTATGGCTCTATATTCTTCGAGCATCTGTTTCCAATGGACGTGGTGCTATCTGTTCGATGTGTATGGTCTATGGATCTCCATGCAGATCGGCGAGCGATAACTACCATCACTCGAACAGCTTCATCCTGCATCACCATCAACAGCTGTCTCCTCCAACTGCTCCTCTGCTTGCAGTTTCTGCTGCTGCTCCCTCTCTGCTCTCAGGCCATTCCAAAATGCTTGGACTTGTTGCTCATAGTTGGTCTCTCTAATCGGCATCTCCCAGTGCCGGCGGTCAACCTCCAGCTTCTCCAACCACTCCTCAATCGCTTTGCTTTTATCCCCCACCCCTGCAAAGTGAACCAGGAACTGGCCTGGACGATGGTCGTAATGCAGGTCGAGCTCGCCACCATCGCTCGGGTATGCATTGAACCACTGCGGCGGGCACTGGACAGCTTTTTCATGATACTTGCCCATCTGAATGATCTTGCCCATCGCTGACTGCTCGGTGAAGGGAAGATCCTCGTCCGGGAAAAAGGTCCGGAACGCAAGGATGGACGATAGGAGTTCCAGACTCCACTCCGAGACTCGAAGGAAGAACATACCGTTGTTGAGCCCGTTCCAATCTTTGGTGTAGAGCAAGTGTACCTCGTCCCAACCTTCCGGCGATAAGAACAGTTCCAGGGGCACGAGCTTGTTCATGACCAAGGCATCAGCATCGAACCAGACGAGCCACTCCAGTCGTTCGCCGGCAGGGCGTGATAGTTGCTCCAACATGACATCGAGCAGTGCGGCTTCTTTGGACCAGAGGCCGTCGAGAATCCGATGGTCGAGGAGATAGGTGGGGTATCCGTGATAGTCGGAATGGGCGAGATGAGTTTCGAGTGCCCTTCGATAGCCGTCATTGTGCTTGCCAAAGGCAACGGTACACTTCCCGATTACAGGCTGCGTAGAGCCCATCCGAATAAGGGTGTTCCACTTTGAAGCTGTAGTCGCTTTCGAAGGCCGCAATACGGATGATCCCAGTCTATGTACAGATGTGATGGGTACCGATCCAGTGAGTTTGTAGACTTGTATGGCGGTCAGAAGGCAGACTATGATTGGAACAAAGATAACGACCGGTGGTTGCAGGCGCAACATTGAGAGGATTCAAGAAGGTAGAAACGAACGAAATGTATGCTTGCGGCATGCATGATCGTTGCACGTTCAACTCTGTTATGAACAGTAGGAACGACAAGTATGTCGCCAGCACCAAGGAGCCAAGCGCATTGAGTGACGCGGATAGCCTCGCCGTAGCCAAGCCTTTGCAAAGGCAACCACGCTGTCTCTGGTATACGAGGAGAACTACTGAGACAATGGCTCGTCCTCTGCTCGGGCAGAAAATCGAGAGTCGACTTTCTGAAGGCGGTTCGCAAGTTGCTAGGTGAGGCCCGCCATTGTAGAGGACGAATGGGTGTGTCTCCTCGTCGATATGCCTCTTCTTGTTTATTAGGAAGTGTCTGCAAGTGCGTTAGTACATTCATCTTAACTCGACTGGCTTGCTGAAATTGGTTCTTGAGTAGCTTGTGAGAATGGATAAAAATGAACAACACCGAGCAAGGACCAGGAACATCGTCGGGACTCGGCAGTCTTGCAAATCTCACAAGGGCAGCGCGCCGTTGCGGACGAACGCGGCTGAGTCACGGACGTTGCTGTCGAAGTGTCCTATCGACTTCACGCGTTGAGACGTGACTTTTTTACCATAAACTCGTCTGGTGACGAGCTGGCAATGGAAGGGACGGGTAGTTTTGCAAACATCTTCACGGCTGCCACCCACCTTCGAGACAACACCTGCGAAACAACAAATCCGCCATGGCTGCCCAACCTACCATTACTGAGTACCAGACCCGTGTCTACACGCTTCTCAAGCAGATACCATCAGGCAAAGTCAGCACCTATGCTGCCATGTCCAAGGCACTGAGCTCCAGTCCACGCGCCGTTGGAGGCGCTCTCCGACGAAACCCGTTCGCGCCTGAGGTCCCCTGCCACCGAGTCATCAGTGCAGACGGCGTACGTACCAAAGAAGCAATCATACTGACGGAGCCACTGACACACTGCAGTATGTCGGCGGCTTCAAAGGTGAATGGCAGAAGGCACCGAGTGGCATCAACACAGAGAAGAAGCTCCAGCTGCTCGAGGGAGAAGGCGTCCTGTTCGACGACAAGGGGATGCTTCTGGATCGGTCCAGGTTGTGGGCTGACTTCGATGTGTGACGGAAGATCCAGGCGAGCCGCGTGAAGGCGTGATGTGTAAGACTACCATGGCTTCGAAAAAGCAGTCACACAAAGAGGCCCTGTTGCCTTCGTGCTGTCATGGCTCGATTGAGCGTACAGCAGGCCACCAATCGATGGGCTGGAGGCGTTTGCTGTCACTACAACGCGGCGGAGCTGGATCCAGTCCTTCTCGAAATCGAGCCAGACCCTGTATTTCATGCAATGTGTCCTTTGTTTCCCAAGGTGCACTGCGTTCAGACATCAGGTGGTTGGAGTCGGTCCAGATCAAGTAGGGGGCGTTTCAGCATCAATCCACAAGCCACTTGGTTTCCACGTCTCGACGGTCTCCGACCGAGAACGACCGCATCCCTCGTCTTAGCCGTGGCGGCACTGCCTTCCATTCCGGAATATGCCGCCTATAACCTGCGATCTTTAGAAATTGTTCTAGGCCGGTGTATAGGCGCGCTCGATCGGTTCTGCGATTTGGCCAGGTTGCGTCCTATAGGCCCAGAGTTTGCCACCCTTCCATTCGGAGTAGGTGGTCAAAAGCTGGGTCCAGAGTCTCTGGTTGGCCAGAAGGAGCCACTGCAAATACTTTGTTACTAGAGAATGACTTGCTTCGGGCCGTTTCGAGGAGAGCATCTGCTGGGTGGGGATCAGCAAACCGTTTTTCCTACTATTTTGTGGCCGAATGGCAGGCGTTTGGCGGACGACGGTCCAGGCCTTGACGCCGACCTTCACGATGTATTTTTGCAAAGTCCTGCTTTGATTACCCGGTTGCACGGCAGATTACTGTGTGCAGATTGAACACGTCTGGAGCAGTCGCCGGTACCTCGGTGGCATTCTTGCTGGATGGCTTCACATGATGATGAGCCACCAAATACTGTCAGCTGTCTGGCTGTCGCCTGATGTTCTAGACTTCCAAAGGAGACAATGTTTCAAGTTTTCGAGCCGGTGTCCAGTGTAAAAGGTCTTCCTGCTTCTCGTCGTTTCAAATAAGGGTACACAATGATCCAGGGACGATTGCAAGATCATCTCGCAGTGAACCCTCGGCGTGAGCTGGATCCACGGATCCCGAAATACCGAAAGCTACAGCATGTGAGGCCGGAAAGGGTGGTTGTGACTGCGTTGTAAGCTCAGAATTCGATAGAACGGTCCAGGCTCAAACTCAGCTTCGGACCGCACCGCAGTCGACGGTAAGGAAACGGGTATCCTGAGGCTTCTTTGGCGTGTGGCATGCATTCGCCGTATTCGAAGTCAAGCTATTGAGTGCCATACGAATGCCGGTCGACCTGTTGGAAGCTACATGCTGCAAGAGCTCCATTATTGGGGTTGTCCTCGGGTTGACCGGTCCTTGGAAAGGCTCAACTTCGAGACAGGTCGTGCGGCCGGTATGTCGCGGCATCTTCGGATCGATGGCCTTGTCGCATGAGACTGCTGTTTGCTGCTGCTTCCTCGATGCCTGCTTCCGTGCGAGCGAGCCACATCCCCTGAGGCCTGTTTGAGGCCCGCTCGCGGTTGTTTACACTTCGCGACAGCTCCCTCCCGACGCCTCATCCGCTGCTTAGACTCAGGCAGTAGTGTATGACTGTTGACGCTGACCTTGCTTGGCAGGAGATATTGGTCACAAGGCGCAGGAGACGTGGCCGGTAACGCAGCGTCGTGTATGTGTCCAGAGGAACGGAGGTGTCTCCTGGAAATTGCCAAATGGTCGATGGCCTGCGGATCATTCGAGCGCCATCGCGAGATCTGGGTCCATCGAGCTGTGGCGCAGAAGAACAAGGACGGCTCTGGCTCCGTGAAAAGTGGCCAGCATCCAGCCAATGGCCGGGAGTTGGAGCGCGCGGGTGAGGCGCAAACAGGCTACAGAAAAGCGGTGATCGAAGATGGCGCATGCTACCCGCGGTCGGCCATCGCCATCGGCGCAGTGCATCAGCGATTCGCACAAACGCCGTCTGCAGTGCGCCCAGAGCAGATCGCATGATTGGGCGGCGATCTGGCAGGCACAGCGCGGCCTAGTGCCTGCTCGACCACTTCTCGCTGCACTCGTCGGCCTGCCTGTGGGCGCGGTCGCTTGGCTGCTCGCGCTCCTGCTGGCCTCGCCCTGCCGGAGTCCTGTCACGCTCACACACCCGGTAATCTTCGATGCCTGAAACGATCGAGGATGGCTTGGGCCGCTGGCCCTTCATATATCTCGAGCAGGCTCGGCTGCAGAGCTTTCGTAATCGCTCGCCCGGTTGTCAATCACACACACATTCCAGCGTTTCGACTGGTGGTGAAATACAGATCGCTCCACCCTTCGACGGCCTTCTAATGTCGTAACCACTATGCTACCCCATAACGACGTCGACCGCCGTCCGGACTACTTCAGCATCGTACCTCCGAGTTACGATCACTTTTCCGTCGAGACGCCCTGCTCTTCGCCAACGCTCTGCCACGACGACTGCACGCCAGCCTACTCGCAACACCCGCTATTATCTTGCCGGGAGTACTTCCTCCCACACGAACACGGCACTTCAAAGGCATCGACGGCGTTCATGTCGATGCAAACATCCGCCGCTCATGGCTCCCCTCGGCCAAAGCCATATCCTATGCAGAATGTCCTCCACGTTACCAGTGACGACTCCACCTCATCAAACGAATCGGGCAGCTCATTCGGCTCGGCATTTTCGTCACCTGAATTTGCGAGATGCTCAAGATGCCAGCGCACTCCCAGCCTCGATATCAAGACTGGAAAGAGCAACATGATCCAGTATGGCCTCAACCTCTGGTACTGCAGCCGATGTGCTGCACTCGTGGGATTGGTGAAACGCTGAAAGCCACCTGGAGACCGGAGACCACATTACGAATACAATCGAAGCATCACACATGCTACATCTTCCCATGGGAGCAATCCAGCCTAAGACGGCACTGCCGTCAACAACACCTCAACAATGAGGGCGTTCATATACAAACTTCAACAGGATGAAGTTCCACCGACGGAGACGTTAAACCGAGTGACGAACACACTTCTACGTGTACACTTGGTACGGAGGAATGGGCAGAGGCACCATGTGGAGGAAGGGAGAAGGAAGATGGAATTGGAGACGAAGTACGACTTGATGCTAGCAGGGCTGGCTATGGACGTAGGGCAACCTGGGCAGGTCCAGTGTTGCATCAGGCATGAAGGAAACGAAATCACGGAACGGTGCGATAATGATTGATGATTTATGTTACAGAGATACCCTCTCAGCACATTTGCAGTTAGCATTAGCGACATGTTGAATTTCAAGAAGATGCCGAACAAGCAAAAACTGTCTCAATCCTACCAAGCTCGAAAGTGCCACTTCCAATATTCCAAGCTCAACAACAAACACTTCCTTTCAATACATGGTAGAGTCTGAGCATCTGCCCTACATCCTTGAAGTGTCGCGAGGCAATATTCAACGAACAATGGCTCTTCACAGAACGGACCCGAGCCCGCCTACTTGGATCGACCAAATCATGACAGCTATCGTCGATTCGTCGAGCATGAACTCTAAATGCGCGACAGCTCCTGCAACATGATTCTTACATGAATCTCCTCGCGCACCTCTTCCGCTTTACAGCAATGATGCCAGCAATGCGCGTTGTCGTGGACACGGTCGACGATTGACAGCTTGATCAGCGATGCAGAAGTAGTCTCTATGGTGCTGGATTCATGTTGCAATTTCCCACCGCCAGCATGACCTCACCTGGTGACCTTCTCTGCCACGCGAGCGCAGGCGACTATTGAAACTTCAATGAACTTTTGCCGGCAAGCGCTCGTGACAGGCGAAACATGCAGCAAAAACGTAGTATTGGACGTTGGGTTTTGTACGAGCAATGGGCGATACGGCCTCAGCACCTCCTCCTCCACATGAGAACTCTTCCGAGCTCAACCCTCCGCCTAATGGGAACCCCGCGGCTATGAATCTGTATCCTGCGCGTCAGTTTAAGGTTATCCTGAATGGGGCGTTGCGATGCGATCGTGGCTGAAGGCGATGGATGTCCACTTGCCGCAGGGCACCCGGCGAGCATGCCCTTCGTTTGGTGATGGTCGTTGTGTGGTCGTTTCTCCCTTACTCGACGGATCTTGAGTCAAGCGGCACCTCAGCCGTGCTCCGTACCAGAAATGGTTGCGATGAGGAATCGTAGAGTTCCATCTACGATCCTTTCAAATAGCCAATGCTTAGGCCTCGTTTACTGCGATTCGAATCTGACCGATTCGCACTATTATTAGTATATAATATTGTCGCTCCGATATCGTCGAATCTAACACTAGTCTTGTTTACTATCGATTCGAATCTCGTCTACTAGATCTAGCGAATCTCTCGGACTTTCTAATATTAGTATAGAATTTAAAATTCGATAAGAGAGTTAGATTTTCTACCCTATACGTAACTTTATAGTAGAGCTACTATAATATTAGCGGCTTTACGTAATATTAATCTCTTATCTTAAATATACTATTATTAGCGGTAGTATATTAGTCTAAGCTCTTCTAATATTAATAGATTAACGGCTTAAGCTCGTAGCTACGTTAACGGCTATAAATTAACTTAAGAGCGTTATAGTAGTAGCGGTAGTTAAAGAAGAAAGATATAAGCGTAACTACGAGCTATATCGATACTAGCTACCTAGAGTTATTAATATATTACTAGAGCTAGGCCGTAGCGTAGAAGTCGCCTATCTAATTAAGGAAGGTCTAGAGGAATATTACTTATAAACGATACGCCTTCGAAGGTCGGTATTTATAGATTTAGTAGCTAAGTTAAAGCGATATAGACTAGGCGAGGTAGGTAAAGGACTCGGCGGCCGTATAATATCGCCTAAGGAAGCGATAGTAATATTTCTTAAGTATTATGCCTATAGATCGATAATAATAGCTCTACGTTTAAAATATTAGTACTTAACTACCTTACCGAAGCGCTTAATCTATAGTATTACTCGCCTATTATATTAGATAGTAGTAGACTAGATTAAGCCGCTAAGTAACCTACTCTCGCTACTAGTATCGAATCTAAAGGCCTAGCCCTATCTAAAGGGTTATATAGGCGCTATCGACGGTACCTATATACCCGCCTATATAACCGAAGACGATAATAGATAGGCGTAGCGAAGTTATAAGGCGGGTATTACGTAGAATGTAATAGCTACTTACGACTTCGACGGTAACTTCGTATATATCTAAAGCGACTATAAAGGGTTAGTAAACGATAAGATCGTAATACGCTACGTACGTCGTTACGGATTTAATATACTAGCTAGTACCTATTATTTAGCGGACGCTAGGTATAACGCGTCGAAGGAGCTATTAACGCCGTATCTAAGAACTAAGTACTACCTTTACGAATATAAGGCGTTAAACCGGAAGCTAGAGACTAAGGAAGAGCTCTTTAACCTACGCTATTCCTAGTTTAGGAACTATATTAAGCGGCTATTTAGTATATAGAAGATCCGATAGCGAGTATTACGTAATAGGCCTAATACTAGTACTAGTATTTATTAATAGGTACGATTCGTAACTACCTTAGCCGTAGTCTATAACTTTATTAATCGATACCCTAATATAATAATAGACGATAGTATCGACGCCTAGTAGCTAGAGGATCGAGATATAGGCTTTAACGTAGCTTATAATAAGGAGCTAGCGTAGTAGAATCCTCGAATAGTAGCTATTCGTAATCGTATTACTTCTAAGATATAGGAGGACTACTAGTAGTACCTAGGCCGTAGATTCGTCGGTATAAGTAGTAATAATTAAGAGGAAGGCGATAGGATAGGCGCTAGCCGCCGTAGACGATAAGAGGGTAATAAAGAAGGTTATTATTATTAATAGAAAGGATTAAAGTTATAAGATAAAGTCGAAGCGGCTATAGCCGTCGAAGCTAGTTTTCTTAGAAGTATAGTCTATAGCCTTAGCGGGAGTAAGTAAATAATTTAGCGGGGAAATATACTAAAATTTTACATACTCTCCCGCTAAGACTATAGACTATATATACGCTAATAACGTACTAAATTAAGGGGCGGGCGACTTTAGCTCCTTCCCTAACTACTCTTATAACCTATATTCCTTTAATAATATACTACCTACTACTATTAACGAGGCGCCTACGGCTATATATTATAGGTATTATTTCTATATAGTCTACTATACGATTTACCGAAAGATCTAGGCTATTACTAATAATTCTAAGCTATAGGCGCCGGTTACGTATATATATCGATATTAGGGGTTAGTACTAGCCGCCTTATCGCTCGTAGCTACTATAATACCCTCTACGTATATTCTTCTACCCTATCCTACGGTATCGCTACTAGTATCTCCGTATTATAGCCTTTAGACATCTTATCTACTAGTAAGAAGCGCTCCTCGCTCGATATACCTTATAAGAGCTCGGGGTCTATTAGAATCGCTACCGCTCTCGATACGGCGCTCTCGTTTACTACTAGAGTAGTTAACTAGATAGGCTAAGGCGGCGCGTTTACTAGGCGCTCTAGTATAGCGTTCGACGGCTCTATTATCTACTAGATAGCTCTTACTAACGACGAGTTAGACTCTACTCTATATAGCCGGCTAGACGTCTATTAACGACGACGTTATTAATTACGGCGAGCTCGTAAGACACGACTATTACTACTAGCTACCGAAGAAGCGACTAAGCTACTAACGGACGATATAGTAGGCTCGTCGTTATCGATATCGTCGTTAGAGCCGCTACCCTTACTACCTTCTTCTACGCTATCGCGTCTAAGCTCTTCTACGCTAATAGCGTCGTCGCTATTAGCTACCTTACCTTTAAGGAAGTATAGCTCTTTATAGAAGTCTAGAAACCGGCTATTACGGAACTATATATACTTAGGGTAGGCCTACTAGTATCTTTCTTTAATCTCTAGAGTACTTCGCTTTAGCTAACTACTCTAACTAGTAGTATATCTATTATAACGCTCGAAGGTAGTATATAAGCTCTTTAAACGCTACTACTTCGTCTTAATCTACTCCTCTTCTACTTAGTAGTTATTAAGGAAGTTATTTATATAATCTATAACCTAACGGTATATAGATATTAGAAAGTTAGCCGCCTCTATTATTAACCCCTCCTCTACCGCCTCTTCGAACTACTCTATTATCGTCCTTACTATATTATTAGTCTACGAGACTAAAGGGCGCGGCCGGCGATTATATTACGTTATAGCTCTTTAGAAGCCGCTCTAGTAGTAATTCTATAACCGACTAGACTATAATTAAGCTAGCGGTAGCGACGTAGAGGCTAGCGTACCTACTAGATATCTAATCTAGCTTATATTAATAATAAGAAGGTAGATTAATTACTATATATAGTAATAACTATACCCTTAGAACGACGGTAAGGTAGCTAGCTCTACTAAGCGATCGATACGCGCCTAACCCGATATTATACCTACTTAAATTCGATACCTATTTACTAGAATCCGAATCTACTAGCTATTTATAGCGAAAAGTAGACTATTATCCGACCGATCGAAACCCGAGGCGAATATAGGGCAGGATTCGAATCGTAGTAAACGAGGCCTCAGCTCACCATTCCTACTCTCGTACGTGAGCGGAAGCAGCTCCTCCCGCGGCGTCCGTCCGGAGTTACTGTTCACTTGAGGGCGTTGGTTGTGTCCGTCTACTCGGCCATCGGTAATCGAGGAGCTGCAGGTCGATGGCCATATAGATGAGCGATGGCGCCACCACAGCTACCGGCGTGGGCTCCTTTCGCGACGCATTGGAGCGGCTCGGACACAAACGCGCAAAGGCGGCAAACATGCAGATTTTGTTGTATCGAGAGATGGCCGGCATTTCCTTGCCGCTGGTGACTCTTGCGCCTTGGCTCCCAGAATGATGGCCTTCACGCGGCGACACATGGTGCAGGGAAGACGCGTGCTCTTGTTTAGTGCATCGAGGAATCGAAACAGCCTTCAGCCTCATCGCCAGATCTGAGGTGAAAGGTGGAACACGACATCGCTGATGAAGAAGACTGGAGACGTGAACCTCAGGCACAAGTGTGGCTGGTGCGTCGGCCTGTGCTTTTCCGGGGCTTGGCAATCGCGACTTCTGTTTCTTCACGGCAAATTTCTGCAGCGAAGACATCTCAAATCATCGCCGTGTAGCGATACCGGCCGCCTTCTCCCGGCATGGAACAATACAAGGCATCAATCGAGAGCGTCGATAACGCCCTGAACAGACTCAACCAGACCCTCGCCTCATACCGCCTTCTTTCTGAGCAGAACGCAAAAGCAAAGCGTGAAGAAGCAGCCCGGCAACTACCACCACCACCAGATCCGCCGAAACAGCACGTCCCGTCACCCAATCCACGTGATCATGCCGTTCCTGCTACGACTCCTGCTGGACCACAGGATCCGAAGGCTGCGGCCGCGGCCAGGTACTTCACTACCATAGAAAAGATCGCGAGAGACCTCAGATCTACGCAGAACTCTCAATTGGTGTGTACTGATCACATGAGATCTATATGCAAGCCGCTATCCACGCGTGCAAGGTAGGCTGATTGTTTTCTTAGAGCGTGCAAATAAACAGAGCTCGAGTGGGAAGGGTCCAGGAAGCAAACGCCAGGTTGAGACAGGACCCTTACAATCTGCCTCTCCACTTGGTGCTCTCGCGGATATATCTTGTTATGGGATATCCTGATCTTGCGGCCGGCACTGCTTACAAGGCGCTCATTCTCTCAGATGCATTGGATGACGAAGCGGAGGAGTATCACGATGAGGCTGCCGAATCTCTCAAGGCAATTATTCAGCAGCAGCCCCTCGAGGAGAGGATCCAGATCATTAGACGTGCTATGGATGCGGAGCTGCAGAACCAGACGCCCTCGGAACTGGACCCGGCCTTGGATGTCGAAATAACACTTTGGATGAAGGAGCACTATCGACTGATTATCTACCGCATGTTATCCAGGAGTCTCCTACTTTGTGGATGTCTCCGAAGTGCCATGACTTACGCGGAAAGGGGACTCGAAATATACACGCAAGATGGAGAGCTGACTGAAATACTGGGTCTTGTCCTGGAAGCTGGAGACCACCTTCCGTCACAGCCGGACGAAGACTCGCCCATGAGTGACTGGCCCGATAGTGGATTCGTCCGCCGTGAAAGATACCCATGGAATCGCCACGAAGCCAACCGATTTGAAGAGCTCGACCAAATCAACCAGCTGATGGAAGAAGCCTCCGACAAAGTCGAAGTGCGCATTATCGATCTTCCGTCCCTAACTGGAGACAACCCATCAGGCGTCTCTCGACAGCTGGGCGTTTTTGCCAAGCAGGATATCGCACCTGGCGAACAATTGTTATGTGAGACTAGCTTGCTGACTGCGAACAATAAGCTTCAAGATGCCTTGTGTGACGCCTGCAGTGCTGATCTGCCTGAACTCGATGCTCCCGGATACGAAAACGTGGTGTCTTGTGATGAGTGCGAGGTGGTGTTCTGCAGCGAATGGTGCCACCAAGCAGCCATGGAGTCCTACCATCCCGCTCTCTGCGACAAGGACGTTGAGGCCATTGCGAAGGACGTCGAGCCGGCCGAAGCAGCGGACTCTCTGTACTCCCTCCTCCTGCTCCGGGCGCTGGCCATGGCTGAACACCAGGAATGCCACCCACTCGAACTCAATCAGGTCAAGTACATTTGGGGCGACTTCTCCCCAATCCCAGCCATTGGCCAAATTCTCTACAAAGACCTCGACAGCCCGGATTCCTGTACAATGCCACGGACTCTCCCCTTCTCCTTTGAGCACAACATCATCCGTCCATTCCACATGCTTGAGAAGATGGACGTGGACATCTTCGCGAGTGCTCATCTCTACGACGTCTGGGTCTTCAACACACTCTACGCCAAATTCCGTGGTACGGCCTCTGCTCGACTCTCTGGCCTCGGCGGCCGAGCCATCAGGGGGCCCGAAGTCAGCGCCGTGCATCCCATGTGGTGTCTCGCAAATCACAGCTGCGATCCAAACGTCACTTGGGACTGGGGTGGACGGATCACCTTCACGGCCCGAGAGAAGCGTGTCGAGTGGCGAGGCAAAGGAGGCAAGATGCTGCAGAAGAACCAAGCGGGCATCAAGAAAGGCGAAGAGATTCTCAATCATTACTGCGACGTCGACCTCCCCGTCCGCGAGCGGAGGGAATGGGCGAGAGGTGCTTTAGGTGGAGATTGCCTGTGTCCGCGATGTCGATTCGAGGCAAAGATGCTCGAGGCGGAGGAGAAAGAAGCAGCCGCTGCAGCTGGAGGAGCCAGTGCTGGCAAGAAAACGAAGGGGAAGACGAAGTCTTCGGAGACAACCTGAAAGAGAGCTCAATACAGTCGTTATTCTTCCCCCTTTCCCTTCTTCCTGTTCGTCTCACATCATACCTTGCACCCCACGGAACAATTTTGTCACGCCCGACCTTGCTTTCCATAGCGGAAGGGCCCTCGTTTGACGTTCCAAGAAGAAACCCCATCAGCGTGTTTTAATTGACTTCTGCTTCTACTTTTACATGAAGAATTGATGTCTCATGGCACGCGAACAAAACAAAACCAATTCAGCACTCTGCTGCAGGCAATAACGTGTGATAGGAGATTTTGCTCGCTTTATTGATACTCCTACAATTGGAAGACACTGATGCTGCTGCGACTTCATCGTCATCGTTCTAGGACCTGACCTGGCCTAACAATCTTGCTGAGGTATATTTACACTGCACTGTCTAGACTCCCATTCTCATGCTTCGACTTCAGAGGTATGCAAACCTGCTGCGTGGGCATCACCAAAACCCCCTTCTTCGTTGGCGGGATGCAAGTCTTCGCTTTCGCGGGCTGTAGTGCCGGATAGACGGGGCTCGTGGTCATCGTCGTGGCCTTCTTCCGCCTCTAGTTGAGCTTTGGCAGCCTCACGACGAAGCTGGGCATCTGACTTGGCATCTGTGTCTGCAACGACGCCTGCAGGCATGAGTGGCGGGCCGTCTTCGTCGCTGTCAAGCTGGAGAAGATATGTTTCCCAGAGTTCGATGAGCTGGACATTAGTTAGCATGAGTCTGTAGGACATTCCAATTGGAGCGAATCAGACATACCTCTTTCTGCGCCTCAATGGCACTCTCCAAGAAAGTCTCAACTCCACTCTTGAAATCCTCCACCTTTTCCTTTTCGAATCGATCAAGTTCAGTTCTCATTAGTCGTCCCATGTCTTCAAACAGCAGTCTGCTAGCGTGGACTCTCCTCTCAGCATCGGCAACATCAGCCTGCATCTGTCCCATTCTGTCCTGTTGAGATCGTCCGGACCGTAGAAGCTTCTCTTGCTGCTTCTTGATCTCCTGCAATTTGGACTCAGCCGCATGCCATGAATGGTAAGCTTTTTGTCGCTGCTCGAACGCCTTCTTCACGGAGCCGATGAGACGGATGTACTCGTCGATTACGATACCCAGTGTGAGGATGTCCTGCATCGCTTGTCGTTGATAAAGCTCCTGAATGCGCAGTTGAAGATCCCCCAGGGCGTCCAAAGGTCCAGATAAGCTAGGCGATAGCTCCACGGCGGCCAGGTTGTGCAAAGACGCGCTGAACTCGCCACATGATTCCGAGAGGTGTTTCCGCTGAGATACAACGGTGTCTGTACTCTTTTGAAGGGCTTTCAGCTGATTCTCCAAAGCGTCCAGGTATATCCGGCGATCATGGAACCAGTCGTCGTGTTCGATGAACTTTCCGCTGCTCCCACCACCAATTCCCATGTTGCTCAAGAAGCCCTTAGACTCATTACCGCCAAGTAGAGGGTCCTTGCCGTTGGAATGTCTGATGGCAACGTTGAATGATTCGCTTTCCAAGAATGTCTTCAGGTCACCATCCATCTGCAATACCGGGTGGCCAGCAATCTTGTTGATCATTCGCTCCAGGGCCATCCGCCGAGATTCGATGAAGTTTGCGTCAAATCTGCCCACAGCCTGCTTCTCAGGAGGTGGAGGCACTACCACTCCTGGGTTATTATCGTGTAGCCTCTCGTACAGCCAAAGGAAGTCGCGGTATCGTCTCGTCACGGTAAAAGTCGGGTTCATGTACGCCTTAGAAGTGGTCTTCGTAATGACGCTGTAAACAGTGTGGCTGCTAGTTGCACTTCCAACGGTATGAGGATCCCCAACGACTATGCTGAAACTAGGCTTGGCAGCTTGTTCCACGGGCTGAGAGGGGTGGGCTTGTCTCGGGCGCCCATCGAAGGCTGCCGGCTGGACTGGAGGAGGCACTCGAGGCCCGCCATTCATAGAGCCTTCATCGTCGTCAAAGTCAGTACTTCGAGCTGAAGAGACGGCTGACGCGGCGGTTGAAGGTCTCGATGCAGGCTGTCTCGTTCTTGACGCAAGCTCTTTAACCGGCGGTGCTGGGGCTATAGGCTCCTCTTGCGGTTCTGCGCCCAGTGGGCCTAGCGGACCCATAGAATCATTATCGAGGCTTTCGAGCGTGGTCGACTGTGCGAGGTTGCCATATCGGCGGGGAGTGCGGGACTTGGAGGGAGCGGGTTTGGCGCCGGCAAGGTTGGGTGTAGATTGAGAAAGCTTCGAGGGTGTCTCTTGCGGTTGTTCTGGGCTTGTTAGCTATAGCTCTACCCATCTCTTTCTCCAATGCATACCGGTCGCCTCGTCTGCCTGTTTCTGGAGGTTGTGGTTGGAGTGTGAGCGCGAGGGGACGTCTGGCAGTAGAGTCAGTATTGCGCATTGTCTACCATTACCAGCGCATGATCGTACCGTCCCACGGAGAACTGCCTTCGTCCATGTGTGTCCAGGGATTTGGGGGAGCAGTGATGTGTTCGGCCATGGCTGACGTCCAGCGCGGAGGATTCCACCATTCGGTTGCTGCCGCTGGCCCGCTGCGCAATCCCTGCTCCACTACAGTCCAGTTAGGTACTACTCTACTCTACCGTGACAATGCGATATTTCAGTCAGACGTTGGTATGGGAGAGGCGTGCTGATGGACATGAAGTCGATGCGCACGAGCCTGCTTGCCTGTCAAAGCCAGCGCATGGGATGGCAGAGGCAGGCTTTCCTGGTCCCTCCCGCAGGGAGACCAACCTCGCTCACCTCATATCCTCGTCCACATCAAACACTTCCGCCGACGACATCTAATCATTCGTTTACGAGCAGTATGACCATTACCAGGCTTCACATGGCCTGAACCACTTTTCTAGCCATGGACGCCATTCCCTCTTTCAGACACCGCCAGCCTCTTGCACAGCCTGGGGATTGACTCACATGCGGACCGAAGTAGAGTATGAAAGGGTAAGAGAAGCCTGAGGAAAGTACTTTTTGAACTTCTAGGCCTTTTGCTTCACGTCCACGCTGAAATAATCCCATCTGCGAAATTCGCTCTCCATTTCACCTCCTTCTCGAGCTGTCTTTCCACCCACAATGGCGCGACGCAAGGCTCGTTGGCAGACCAGTCCAGCACAAGACGAGAAAACGGAAGAACGTTCCCGATTGTGGCAGACAGCACCGATGTCGAAGACCAGGCATGCGACCACGAAGAAAGGCGTCGGCCGTGCACGACAAAAGCACCTGGACAAGAACCTCCCACCGCCAACACCACCAACCCTAGCCGACCGCTTCGATGCCCTCCCGCCAGAACTCCGAGCCCACATCTTCTCCTTCCTGATCGTCCAGCCCGTGAAATGGGACATCTCCCACCAGGACTCCTGCCCTCTCCGCACCCATAACGGCGACATCACGCCCCAAACACCCACGAGCGCCTGGTACGAGAAACGCACCTGCGTCTGCTGCGACAGCTCCGACTACGACGCTCAACATCCAAGGCAATGGCGACGGGATCTACAGCAAGGCCTCGATATCTATATCTCCCCCTGGCGCAGCCGCTGGGCGCCCGAACAGCGCAACCCTTACCTATGCTCCGACTGCTACGATGAAAAGCATCGAGAGAGGCCATTCCCCGAACCAAAGTCCCTACCCTGCCTCTGTGCCCGCCGCCAGAACCTCGAAATTCTTTTAGTCTGCAGGAAATGGTATCTCGAAGCCGCACAAGTCTTCTACACGCGCAACACCTTCGCCTTCGAAGACCCCTCGACCTTTATCATGTTTATCAAGACCCTTCCTTCACACTGGCGTTCCCTGATTTCCAAAGTCAGCCTCATGGCTCTCAGTCCGAGCTCGCCAGGAGACACCATCAACCTCGACTGGCGGCCCGCCTCCGAGTCCGAGTTGCAAGTCCACCACAAATCCTGGTCACCAGCCTGGTCTCTGCTCCGCAGCCTCCCATCTCTCTCTATTCTCGAACTCGACAGCCGATTCCTCAAGACTACCAACACCGCTCACTCACTGCTCAGACTGGGATTACGAAATCTCCGTCAGGTATCTTTCGTCGAGCGACCGAAGCCGACAAGTGAACTTCTCGCGCTGTGGAAGGACGGCTCGGACAAGATCTGGCCATCCGTAGCGTGTAGGGGTCTGATCCGAGGCGGTTGGGCGGATGAAGTGGGACGTGCGATCAAGGGCGAGAGAAGGATACTTTTGAAGGGCAGGCAAGGGAACCGCATTATCCAGAGGGCGGTAAGGTACTGTGCCAACCCTAACATAGGAATTCTCGAGTCGAGTGTCTTCGAGGAGTTGGGGTTCAGCAAGACTGACATCAAGCATCTGCATTCGCATCATGTGGATCTCGACGATCTAGACGATGATCATCTTGGATTATTGGGATTGCACTTGGCATGAGAAGATATCTTTTAGGCGAGATAAACCTTATTATACCTAGGAGAAGACTTCCTCCCACCATATCCAGGTCCCACTCTTTCGTCCATCAACTCTTCTCCCCCATCCTCGCCCTCCTCGCCGCCCTCTCCACAGCAGCAGCCTCCTGCACAGCACTCATCTTCTCCATCCTCATGACATGTCTGATCGCCTGACTATTCGCCTTCACCTCACTCGGCGACCCCCACAACTTCTCCATAGGTGACCTCGTCTTCTTCGTGTCCTGGAACTTCTCCACAGGTAGCTTCAGAACCGCATCCTGCATCAAAGGAGTCTGTCGCTTATTGGAACGCTCCTGCGGACTCGTTTGTGCAGAATTTGCGGCGGATGCTGTGAGTGACGGGGCAGTTGAGGGCGTGAAGAAAGATGGCGAGCTGGATTGGAGTCGAATGTTGGGGATCATGGGTGAGCCGAGAGGTTGAGGGCTGGGTGAGGAGATGAAGTCCTGTGCGCGGAGGAGGTGCGAAGGGAGCGTTGCCTCGCCAGCAGCGACGCGGGAAGTGCGATCAGGAGAGTCTAGGTGTTGCATCGGACTCGAGGAAGGGCGGCTGGCGTAGCGCGTGCTTGTAGTCAAAGGTGTGCTTGATCGATCCTGTAGGCGTTCGTGGTCTCGCAGACGTTCATGGTTGTGAAGACTGAGGTCTTTCCCGTGATGCGTGTTGGCGAAGAGGTGATCTTTCAAGCTCTGATAGTCCTCGTCTAGTCTCTGTCGAGATACCAGTCGATCATTTGCGGATGTGATAGGCATCTGTTCTGCCTCGCTGCGCGTCTGTGGCTCATCAAAGGGGTGGAAGGATTGTTCGAATGCGGCTGCAAAGTCGTTCGCGGAGATCTGGTCCAGCCAGGCATGCCCGCCAGGTACTCTTTCCCACGTGGGTTTGCGAATGAGGCCCGGCTCCAGTTCAATGGCAGCGTCGTTGATCAATTGAAGCAGCTCAGGAACAGATGATCGCCGTGACGAGACGATGTCAGAGTGGCCATCAACGACTCCAGCAGCTGCTCCAGTCACGTTTCCTTCCAAGTTCCACGAGTTGCGCATTCGGAAGCCATCTGTCGATAGAGCCTTCGAAATTTCCGCCAGCTCTCGTGAGAGCTTGTCTAGCAGCTCAGGGGTCGGATTGCCATCGCGAGTATTTGTGACAACCCTCTCAACCCGACCGCCCCGTTCAAGGATCACAGCGTCCAGATCATCGCCCAAGTCGCGAGAGATGATAACGCGTGGAGATTCTGTCTCGTCGTACTCTGGTGCAGGGTTCTGAAAGTGGACGGAACGTGAGGGCTTGCGACTCTGCATTGGGACAGGCTCAGCAAAGTCTACGTCCTCGATGCCCATCGACCTGGCTAAATGGACTGGTGCAGTCGACGCTGTTTGCGATTCATCTTCGCTCTCGGAATCAGGCGGTTCTACCGTCGTGGACATCCAAGATTCCTGCCGTAGAGGACGATCCTCCACAGTCAGCGTCGACTGCCGTGTTGGGGCGAATGCAGGGAAGGGCTCCTTGTCTCCGGTAGGCGTGACAGCAGTCGTGGCAGGCAAAGCACCCGAGACTTTAACATCTGGAAACGCAGTATCGCTCCACTCGCTCACAGCCTTCTCCATATCCCGTCGTTTGATCCCCAGCTCGGCCACATAATCCGGGCAGGCATCTTCGTCATCCTTATTCGCTTCTGTCGTCAAACAAGTCAGCTCGGTGCATCTAGTCGAGGAGTTGGCGAAGGCCCAGGGACTCGTTGCGTCCATCTGCTTCACGATATTGCGACCAACGGGAATGTACGCACCACTTCTGTTCCTCTCGAACATCTCCTTAGTAGCTTTCCTTCCAGAGGGCTTGGGCTTCAGTAATCCAGATTTACGTCCATGTCGAACGCACGAGCTCCGGGTGCCATGGAAGTGAACGAATGGATTAGCAAGAGCTTGAGACTGGAAAGCCGAATGTTTGTGATGGTGGGTTGACTGTGGTGATCGGAGGCCCTCAAAGTCATCCTGCATGGTGTGACTCGCTTGTTGGTTTGCATGCCTCGATTCGAGTGGATGCTGCCTGCCCTTCTTCTTTCCCCCGGACACACCAGCCTCCAGTGGCCGCTCTGGTTCAGACGATAGGACAGGTGTCGATGTTGTAGCTGGTACATTCTGGCTGGCAATCGACGCTTCCGATGGTGCTCTCACAATCGGGATCGACCTCTGTGGTAACGGACTTTGAATGTCGGTCTCCTGGCCTGGATCGCTGCGGTACAAAGGCGTTTCGGGTCTAAGAGGAGATCCATTGCTCCTCCTGCGATGGAATTTTCGCACGTGCAATGGGAAGACAAGCGGCACACCAGTCGCGCTTCCTCTGTTGTGGCCTATGGTGTCCTCGTCGAGACCGGGTCCGTCCGTGTCGCCCACGTTCCCGTGACTCTTGACGCTCCTCAGTGGTAAACCCGAATTTGTTGGCGCAGATCCTTTCTGCTCAATCGCCCTAATCCTCTCCTTCACCTTACCACTGTCCTTCCTCTCGACTTCCTTTTTCCGCGGTCCCGGACGCGAAGTTTCATTTGGATCAGCACCACCGTCAAAGCTCGCTGGTATCTTTCCATCCTTGTCATACCATCCACATCCGAAAGGTACGAATAGTTTTCTTGTGGCTCGCTCCTCGGAAGCTCGCTGCTTCGCCGCGAAGCTCCGTCTTGTTGAGTGCTCGCAGGAAGCGATCGCTGTTTCCTCAGCGGCGGCATGCCATCCGGCGCAAAGTCCTGCGCGTCCGTCTCCCTCGGGGGAGTAGGCGGGATAAGATTCCTCGTGCTCTCGCTCTGGCTGCACCTCGAGGACGCCTCTGCTGAAGCAAGCGCAGTCTTTGACGACGTAAAGACAATGTTCTTCTTTGACCCTGGGATCGAGCATTTGCGGCGGGGAGGCTGGGTCGGCGTGGCGGTCGTGGATGATGTGCTGCTGTCGCTGTTGCTTTGGGCCTCTGTCTCTTGGGATGTGGTGCGCCGCAAGGGGCTCTTGGACCTCTTGCTTCTGAGGGATGCTCGCGAGAATTTTCTGCGCTGTAATACGGGTGAGCACCCAATTCTGTTTCACTATCAGGAGATACGTACTAGTTTCTGGACCCACTTGGGAGCCATAGGTGTCGTCGCAGGTATCTGTAGGGAATAGTCGAATGGCGCAGGTGGAGCGGTGATCGCTCGTAGCTGCGTCGGAGGAGTGCGGCGACGATAGCATTAGACATATAGCACGGTTGCCACCGTCTGGCACAACTGCATGCGATCAAGCGAATGAATAGCGGGAACGAGAACGCTGCTCCTCCAGATTCGAAGGATGCAAAGACGAACCGAGGAGCAGCGCAAATGAAGGATGGTGATGATGTGAGGAGAACAAGGTCGCATCGTCAACGCTGACGTTGACGGCAAGAGAAGGCGTATGAAAGATTTTGGCAGGAGAGCCTCGTGGCAGGCGCATGACGGATGATCTGAAACTCGTCGCTTCGGCTTCTATTGCATCGCTCTTTCTTCTTTTGCCATGCTCAAAAGGACGCAAGTGGTATACAGTATATACATGAAACTGAGACTCTACTTCAGGTTGGCCTGAAGACTCTCCAGAACCTACAAATTGCATTAGTACAAATCCTCACATTTAATCGAATTTGCCTGGTCCTCACCTCGAGTTCAATCTTGGCCTCAGCAACGTCCTGCTCACTTCCACCACCGCTGGCAATCTTCTGTGCCTCGGCGATCTGATTCCTGACGGCGTCTGCGCTGAAGTCCTCAAGCGGGTATCCCTCGACAGCGTTGATGCTGAGAACGGAGCCTGGCTGCACGGTTGCGAAGCCACCGGACACTGTAAAGCCTGCAGTCAGCTTGGTCTTGTTCGACACCGTCTCCCATTTTTCCTCTCGTCTTCCGCGCAAAAGGTGCGAGGAGGTGCGAAGACCGCACGCGGGGGTATTCAACATACGGAAGAATTGCTTGCTTCCGCCGCTCTCCTCAATAACCTCAACAAGACCAGGCTTCAGCTGCTCGATTGAAGGAACGTGGCTGGCCAAAACACCCATCTCTCCAGACTCGGCCGGGATGTTGACCTGGACGCTGTATTTTCTCCGTCAGTACTCCTGACTTGATATGTCCTGTTCTATTGCTTCCTCGTTCTTTATTCGGCTCGAAATTCAGTAGGGCTTGACGTACACATCCTTGCTCTTGTAGATGGCCTATCGAGTGAAACGTTAGCATTGCGAAGCTACACATCCTCCAACATAGCTCCTCATTCCTGCTCTTATCTCTGTCCATCCCCATCCTTCTTCGACGGCGACGTACCTGGTGCGGGAGAGCGAGGGTCAACTGGATCTTGTCGGGCGCGACATCGGCGTAGCCACGTCGCAGCAGCGGCTGCTGGACGGCCTTGAAGGCACTTGGGCGGGCTTTGAGGGCGCTCCGGGCGACGCGGAGCGAGTTCATGGTGGGCGATTGGTGGTGGATGCGGATCAATGGCTGTCGTCGTCAAACACTGAGGTTGCTTCGGCAGAACCAGGAGCTTCTCGGCATCAGCCGTGGGCGGCCCGTGCTTTCACGTGATTGCACCGAACTCCACTTCACCTTAACTGTAAAGTCGTTCCTAGCTCTATTCTCTCCATCGCGAAGTTGTTGTGTGCTACCAGTACCGCAGAAGATACCGCAACATGGTTTCTTTCGTGTGCTGGAAACAATGCCACATCGGGCTTGAGCGACAACTGGCCTTCAGCCGCCAGCTACGCCACGATTCTGGGGGCCGATTCCCGTAACACTCGTGGATGAAGGTAGGTTCCTGCATTAACATCGACGCCGGACAGTAGCAGCCTGAGATACATGAGAACATCTGATTGGCTTCATCTTCCCAGATAAGATTGACATACGGCAACGGGATGCGTTTGATCAACACAACCACCTTGGAGATCCATTCGTTCTTCAACAGCAAAATCCCACAATACGCAATACTATCGCACTGCTGGGGAGATGACGAGGTCACACTCCAGGATCTCAGAGCCGGAGCTCACCAAAAGGCTGGATTCAACAAGATCGCAGACGTCTGCCAACTCGCCAGGGAAGAATATTACTTGGAATGGGCATGGGTCGACACGTGCTGCATCGACAAGGAGAGCAGTGCTGAGTTGTCAGAGTCAATAAACTCCATGTACAGATGGTATCAAGAGTCCAAAGTATGCTACGTCTTTCTGCCTGACGTAGAGGTTGAGCCAGCTGGCTGGCTTCAGGAGTTCACCAACTCTCGATACTGGACGCGAGGATGGACTCTACAGGAACTCCTGGCGCCGCGGAATGTTAGGTTCTTCGACAAAAAGCTTGAATTCATCGGAAATAGGAGACAACTCGCGAAGACTATATCATCCATCACCAAGATTTCAAAGGACCTTCTGCAGGGTGGCTCAGATCAAGCTCAACGACTAAGTAACACGAGCATTGCCTGCCGTATGAGCTGGGCATCAAAACGACAGACAACCCGGAAAGAAGACATGGCATACTGTCTCCTAGGTATTTTCAACGTCAACATGCCTCTCCTCTACGGCGAAGGTTCTAAAGCATTCCAACGCCTCCAAGAAGCCATTGTCAGCACCACGACAGACGAGTCTATCTTCGCCTGGATATCGAGCGAAGCCAACCCTTCCGAAAAGACCAAAGGTGGCCTTCTAGCCACGTCACCCCGAGACTTCGCTCACTCAAGCAACATCCTCTCGATGACCACCACCTCCCGCCCCCCTACAACCGTCACAAACAATGGCATCCAAATCCACTACGCAATCACCGACCCCATGGATATGCTCCGCTACGCCGTCCACTGGCTCATCCGCAACAGCGCCAGTTCCGAACCCATCCATCTCGATCTCAACTGCATGAATAAGGTACCCGGCCAACCGCCCCAATGGATCACAATCCCGCTCGAATCAAAGAACACATTCGACGGCGTCTACTGCCGCACAAACCGACACAACCTCCTTCAAAGACGATTGAACATCTCTCTTGTCCCCCGATTCTACGCAAGAATCTACGTGAGCCCTCATCGAGACGATCCAAAAGCCGAATCTCAGCTCAAGACTCTCCTGGCCGAATACCTCAACCATCGCTGGCTCCGACCCCTGCAAGCAGCCCTCTTCCTTCGCCCCCGATTCGACTGGGCTGCAGTCCTTCTGAGCTTTCTGTACTTACCCAGCAATCCGTACAAAGTCCCGCCAGACAATACTGCCATGCGCTGGATCATCTGGGCATTTGCCATCCTGAGTCTATTCGATTACTTCGAGGGAGCGATGGACATATTCCAGAAGACTAACTGGCTGTCATACAAGAGCCTCTGGTGGCTGTATTGGGTCATATTTGGCTCCTTGCCGGTGAAGATCATAGCTGCGTCCGCATTACTTGCGAGTGTTGTGAATCTATTCATGCCCTATCGACCACTACGACCCAATGATGACGGCGTGGCAAACGAAAGCAGGAACACAGAAAGTAGTGTGTGAATCGACTCGATACACAAAGCTGAAGCCATACAAACTCAAACGCTGCGTCTCTCATACCCAACATTCATGCAATGCAATGCACAAGTCCTGGGCCCTCTTGTCTAGTAACCAAGAACCCGCTTTTTGCACATCGCCCATCGCTAATGCATCCAACGCCATGAAAACATCAAAATGCCACCCATCCCTTCATCATTAATCCCATCACTCAAACTCCACCCGATTTCCTCCGCCTCCAGCAGCTTGCTCCCTCCTCGCTCTCTCTGCTCTTCTCCTCCTCCGATTGTTCTCGAAAGCACTTACATCTGTTCCAGTCCCCATGTCTGTACCAGTTCCAGCAACATTTCCAGGGCTGCCAACTGCGCCGCTACCTGCTGGACCGGCGGCTGGTAGCAGACCTGGAGTCTGACCAGGTGAGTCTGAAGCTTGCGGGACGCGGCCTGTTTGATGCACAGGGACAGGAGGTAGGTTGAGTTCTGAAGGGGGTCGATGGCTGCCTCCTGCAGAACTGGACATCGCAGGTGGCGGTGGGACGTTAGTGATGGGCTGATCGCTTGACCGTCTAATGGCTCCGTTTCGCCTGTATCGGGAAGAGCCAGGTTCTTCGCCGCCAGAGCTTAGACTCGACGCCCTCCTTGTTCTCCTTTCTCTTCTTCTCGCAGCTCGCTCAGCAGCAGCTTCCTCATCGTTCAGTCGCCTGAGTGTGACAGCCCTACCGTCTGAATGCATATTCGCCTTTACAGTGACAATAGGATTACCATTACTGTCATAGCCATTGTCGATGCGAGAGCCTGAGACCCCTGTGCTGCTGCCTCGCCGGTGCTGTCTCGTCCGCGATCCTCTCCGTCTCGACGGTGACTGAGACTGCGTCCTCTGACCTGCCGCTAGTCCTGCCGCTGCAGCTGCTGCCTCCTGAGCTGCGGCAGAAGTGCCATCTCGGTACATTCCGCTCGTGCCCTGCTGTTGCGTTTGAGTCTGCTCCGACATAAGCCGCGATGGATCGGGTTCGACAGCTCCTTGGGGCATCGCTAATGATCCTGGCACTGGCGGCTGGTAGTCTGCGGGTCGTCCTACGTTCGGAGGTGGGCCTGGAGGTGGTGGAGGTATCGGGAAGTTGACATTCGTCGTTTGTTGTTGATGCTGTGAGTGAGGCGGCGGCGGAGGCACATGCTGTTGGCTTATGCTTGGTCCGACTGTACTTGGAGGCGCACCACTCGCAGACGGTATTGTACCAGCTGCGGCGGGCAGTGGAGGTTGCAGAGTATCCGGGCGGAAGTTTGTTCTTGACAATTCGGGATTGCTGCCAATGGTAGGGTCCTGAGGTCCTGTCATGATTGTGCCAGACATGCTTTCTCTCCTTCCACTGGCATCCTGTGGTCTCGGGTATCGATCCAAATTGCGGCGGTTGAACTGCTCTTCGTTATCGAGTTTCTGCTGCCGTAATCGGTCATCTCTGTCCTGCTCTCTGCGCTCTCTCCGTCGTTTGTTCCACTCTCGGAATCCAGCAATTGCACCCATGGCGGCTATGCTTTCACGTAGAGTCTGGTCACCGTCTCCATGTCGTCGTGGGGGCCCTGCCGCATAGCTTTCGTCATCATCGTAGGACATCGAATCCACGCTTGTTCTCCTGCCCGGGATGCCAGTCGGTCGTCTGCCCATCGGCGGGCGCGTCGGCGTCATAGTTGACGTATCTTCCATACGCACTCGTCTTCCTCCCCTGTTGTCACCGGGAGAGAAAGGAGCCTGCCCAGCTTCTACACGAGATACGTCCGTCTGACTAACCATGCTCTGGTCGCCCGGTCTGTAACTCGATTGATCATCGACATACCCATCGTTCCGCCGTCTTCTGCTGCCAAACATGCTCTTTACTCCCTCGAAAGCTGCAATGCCTGCACCAGCTCCCAAAATGCGGTCGCGCCAGGTATGTGATCTCCTCTCAGGTCGTCGGCCAAACTTTTCGTCTTCCACCTCATCATCCTCCCAGCTTTGTGGTGACATGACCGTACCGTCATGCCTGGCTCTACGAAAGCTTCCACGGCTGGGTGGTCTGGCTCCTGCATACGTAGCGGGCGGCGGTACACTCCCTGGAGGCGGTCCATATCCAGCACTTGGAGCTGGTCCGTATCCGGGACCTGGTGGACCTGGACGCGGCGGCCCCATCGAGGAAGCTGGTCGTCCAGGCGTATGCGGTGGTCGTCCGCTGATCTCGCTTTCGTCGTAGTATCGGTCGTCCTTCTCATGTCGTCTCCTGTCTCGCCTGTTCTTGTACCACTCGTAAGCCCCAACGAGCCCAGCACCAGCAAGTAAGTTTCTTCCCCAATGCGACCTTTCCCGACTTCTGCTCCGTCTTCTCCCATCTCCTGTGAGCTGCGTCTGATCGCCGGTAATGTAGCTGCCGGTGTAGTCTGAATAGTAGTCGGATTGGGCAGGTCGAGGAGGAGGTACACCGCCGCCCACCAAACGAGCCTTGTTCCTGTACTCCAATGCAAGATACGCGAACAGTAGAATCGCACCCCACAGAGCGTACAGAATGAACAGGACCTTTGGCGAGCCGTAAAGCGTCAAGCCTAGAGCGACCTGTACAAATGCAAGCAGCGCAATGGCTCTTCCAAACAGGCGGTGCAGATGTACCTTGACTGGTATCGTCGGATGTGGTCTTGTCCTCTGTCTCTCCCTCTTCATCATCCACCAGCCGTAAAGGAACTGCACAAGCACGCAAGTATAGATAGCCACGCCGATGCCATGATGTGGATTCGTCAAACTTCGTTCGGGCCCAACTGCAAACCAACCCAAGACCAGGACCACTGTCGCCAGGAATACTGTAATGATCTGCATGTAGACATGCAATTTGAAAGCAAGCCTTCCCTCCGTATGTAGAAACCTCGCAATGAATATCGCCCCGGGTACCAAAGCCAGGAAAGTGATTGCCGCGATAACTCCATGTCCTATGATGAGTACATGATACTCGGGTAGTCCTCGAAAGCGATTGCCCATGCCGTTGTACTGCATCGTCGCGAAGTTGAGTCCTTGCAAATTCGGCAGCAAGAAACTGTTCCGATCTGAGTCCCAAGTGCCATCGCCGACGTACATAGTACTGCTATCGTACGTCGAGCTGCCCGGAGGCGAGAGATTGTCGCTGGTCGACATGTTGACCGATGCCGACCAGTATGTCGATTCTTTTATGTATGTACTGCGCTCGCGGCGCTTTCAATCGTCGGGAGGCGGTGTCATAAGGTCATAGCGGTCGTAACAGGTCGTCAAAAGAGAGATGTCGTCTCGTCCGGCGGCGGGTTCGAATAATCGGATGTCTCTCGTCAACCGGCGGTCAATGATGGATGGCTTGGCGGGGTAAAGCTGGTGGCTCGCAGCGAGCGTCGATAACGATGATATCCCTGTACAGCGTTCGGCGGCGGAATGGAAGCGACGACGAGGTGTTTTCGAGCGGGCGGTGGTTTTTGGCAGAAGATGCGACGGGGCTAATGCGAAGACCAGCACATCGAGAGCTCTCCTCCACTCTCAGCTCAAGTGTTCCTGCGAGATCCCGAGCGCGTGTTTACGCCGCTGGGGCCGCCAATCCCCGGAGCAACAAGGCTTCTCGCTGGCCACTCGCCTGCAGCCATGAACCTTGTCCAAGTTCCCACCACTCCAACACATCATCACCGTTCGTCTGCAAAATTCTCCGTCGGGCCAGAAATAGATTGCAGTAAAATGTGCTGCACGAGACGTGACGTTGCTTTCTACATTCCAGAGAAAGACCCGCCAATATGGCACCTAATGCATCGATCAATGGACTTCACAGAGCTGAGGACTGCTACTATGCCCCGTTTGGTCTGAAGAATGTGGCCGTATCGACCTGAAATGTGCAATCTGAACTCGGAGTCGCCAGATCGAAGCGAGGGCTTAATAGTACATGTCCGCTGAACGGTGAAGGACAATGCTCGAAGACTTTTGTGGGCCATTCCATGACGAACACCAAGAGTGCATAAGATACCCTTCTGTCCTTCTGCTCGCAGCCCACAATAGTTATTGTGCAGACACTCTCGGTGTGCCGGTCAAACTGGAAGATGCCTCCATCGATCTCCAACTTTGTCAACAAAAGTTGAGAGTGCAACAAGCCTTTCGATGGCTTGGACTTGTGTGCTAATTCGGAGAGAGCTGATTCGCATTCAGAGGCCGCTTGACGAGCCACATTCCTGTACTCGATGAGGCTGCGAGGCAACTGGGAGCCTTCCTTAGCTGCTTGATGGAGGGTATCGAGCCAGAAATCAGAAATGCCCTGGTGGAGGCATCTAAACATTCCGTTCAACCATCTCTTTCGCCTGGCGATGAAACAAACGTTCAGTCTAGCCACGACTCAATTCTCGGACACGTCTCGACTATTTCATCTCTCACCATGCTCGGGACATCGCCGTAGAACCCATCGTTCCCAATGTTTCCGCTTGGTATTGCTGACCAGGATGTCAGTATCTCCAAGCTCTTCGGCAGTGCCCAAATGATCTTCTCCGCTGCAATTGCACCATGGCGCAGAAGAAGGCGTGTCTGGCGAGAAGCTTGGGAATTCCATGTCGTTCGCATGCGGACCGTGCTCATCGTCAGACTCATCGTCGAAGTTCGACTCGTCCTCCTGGCTGTCGGAATCGACGTGCGTGCTCGGCCCGGCCAGAGGTTCGTCGTCGTCACTTTCGTCCTCGCTTTCATCCTCGCTGTCGCTGATGAATGGTGGAACCTCTGCGCCAGGACTTTGTTCGAGCAAGTCGTAGTAGGCGGTGTATCCAATCCGTCTCAAGCTGACCCATTGCAAAACCCTCAGCTCATCCCTCATGAAACTCAGCACATCTTTCCAAGTGCTTCCGTCTTTCAGATGCACGTCTCGAAGCCTGACTCCTCTCAGGCGATCTTTGTGCCGTTCCAGAAGCCCAATGATCTCCGTATCTTCAAGCTCCCAGCCCTGTACGCCAAACGCAATGAGGTCGTCCCACTTCACGTGGTGAAATATGCTCTCCAAAGGTAAGGTCAATGGCCGGTTGGGTGGAAACCCAATATGGACCGCTTTCATTCTCGACGCTTTCGTGAAGATGGCATGGAAGAGTTCGGATAGATCTTGGAGTTTCTCGTCCAAGTCTTCGCCCTCCTCGAAATGCAGAGTGAGGCAAGTCAGGCGCTCTGCCAATGTCCAGACCGAGTTCGGCTTTGATTGTCTCAGAAATTGTGCGCTAGCAGGACTTGCGAATGGCAGAATGAACCTGTTAGGCTCGGCTTTGGTCGAATTCAACAAAGCGAGTCCAACTGTATGCCCTGCATGCGAACATGCTAGGGACCAATCCAGATTCACAGTGCGGCGTGCCTCCTCATGTCTCTTCAGATAGTCCAACACAATTCGATCCTCATGTTCCGTCCAGCGAAGGAGTTGGACAAGTTGTAAGGATGTGAAATTCGCAATCGCTCGTTTTAATACTCGAACGTCCAAGTTTTGGTCAATGATGGTGCGCTGATCGTCCGCCTTCTCTCTTAATCTGTTCAAGTTCCTCAAGCCTTCTTCGCGGAGCTCGTCCCTGATTTCGTCAAGGTTGTTGAGGCCTTGAATGTGTCAGCTTCAACGGATGGACCTTGCAGCTGCCCACCTACCTTCTTCGAAGAAATAAGGCACCATGTAAGTGAAGCGTCTCACCAGGCGCGCGAGATGTGGACATTGTGATATGTTGTCGAGCCGTTTCAATCCTTTCTGGGAGAATCTGACCACGAGTTGGGAGAACTGGAAAGGCGCTCCAACTTCTGCAAGTCCTCGACAAACGAGCCTCAATCTGCCGATACTCAGTCTGCCCACGTTGGCAAGGGAATCTCGCGGATCGGGTGGTACGAAGCTTTCAACGCTCAGGAACTGACGTCTGGCAATCGCTTTGTCGATGGGGATTGCCTGCTCGTGATCGGGTTCGATGTAACTCAGAATGAGTCTCCATAGTTCTGGAGGGAGGCCTTTGGGAAGTGTCGGAGAGCTGGCCGGGACAGAACGAGAGGTCATGTCGTGATAAAGGATCTTGAAGGTGTCGCAAGCTGCATGAGTCGGTGTGCTGTTCGCTCAGTAAGGTTCGTTTCCGGCCAGTCATCAAGCAATAGAGTCAGGCAGCCTAGAGGCACAGTAGCACTGGAGGCCAACAAGAGAACGAAGATCTCATGGGAGCGGCGGGCCGTTGAGAATAGTGAGGGAAACCGCCTAATAAACTGAGCGCATGACGGATGCCCTTGTCCGGCGGCGTCATTGCCGCACAGATGAAGCAGACTACAGATGCGTAGCGGCCACCAGGAAGAGCATCATGTGGTCGGACACACCAATAGAAAATACGGCCGCACCCTAGCTGCGTGTCCCGTGATCAATTGGAGATGCGTGGTATTCAGGCGGTCCGACGCGAACATGCGACGTAGGGGTTTTGGAAGGGCTGCACCATGTCGTGGACTCCCGAAGCTCGTCTGGCGTCTGTTGTGTGCTGGCAGACGCAAGCTGCAACGAATCGGAGAATGGTGGACCAGCTCCTGGTGTACAACCAGCTCCTAGCTGCGTCGTCGTGAGTTGCGGCCCAGATGCCCGGCGGTGTCTAGCGCTGGCCGCGTCTCTGCGAGTTGAAGACAATCAGGGCCACCTCTAAGCCGGATCACAACAGCCCACAGTCCGTCTTCGTCGAGGCAGTTTGAAGGAAATGCAAGAGACAGACGCCACGTCTCGCATCAGCGCCGCATCCGACTTGCCGCTAGCCGACGCAGGTCAGATCGCCGCTCAGCGGTCAGTTCCAGCGATGGCGAACAGGTCACAAAAACGGCCACGAGGACCTGGATACGTCAAGCTCGTGCGGTAGTGGATGAGCCACGCGAGGTGCGAGATCGTGTTGCCCTCACGGAATCGGCGAGGTTGGAGGCGGTGTGACATGCAGACATAGGCGGATGCCAGTGCAGGTCTGGCGGGCTTTGGCTCGTCGCACACGCATCGGTATGAAACTGGAGCAAATGGATAAGAGAAATGTGATGGACGGAGAAAGGAGAAAGGAGGTGAAGTGAAGGCGTGTTTCGAGTCTAGCCGTTCTGGCCCGTGATGGCGCACAAGCCATCGTCAGGCACTAATAAGGCATCAACATCAGACTTCACCCTCCCAGACGCCCTCAGTTGTTCGTGCTTTTCTTCGAACACTGATGGCTTTGTTTCTCATTTGGTCACGACATACCACGATGAAGCTCCGATTGTATGGCTCCTCCAAAGAGCACTGCATCTTCACCGCTCATGCAATCCATGGTACTCACACCGCGCGTACAGCTTCTACCAGGTAGTCTTTACATCTTCCCGCCAGCTTTGCGAGCAAGTTTCTCCCGAATGGCCGTACTGCTGATCTTGCTGTCGAAGCCTTCCTTGCTTTGGCCGTCCTCTTCCGCATCCAAGACATCAACCTCGAACAGGTCAACCTCTTTCCAGCCCAATTCCCTTCGCTTGTCGTTGACTGCCTTACCGCCAGCTCGGGTCTCGGTGCTGACAACCAATGCAGATATCCGTTGATCGGTGATGGTAGGTCCATAGGGATCTTGGAACTCCGTACACTTCACGACCAAGCCGTTAGGATAGTATACGTCAATGCCTTTTCCATTTGGACCGGGGTCGTCACGAATACTGACGTGCCGCTGACCAGACGTGGACGGATTCGAGAAGTCAACAATGGCATTGAAAAATGTTGCCACTGCTTTCTGGCGCTGCGTCCAGCTCTCCAGAAGCTCGGCGTGCTTCTTCTTCTTATGAAGGTCATCGCCGCTGACACAGACACTCGCACTCCGCTCCTCGGACTCCGGTTTCTCGTCCACAGCAAATATCGTCATGGTTATCAGTAGCTTGTGGCCGTTGTGTAGATGGTCCCAAGTACCTCCAACGCAGGTGTCGTAATGCATTCGATGTGCTGGATTTGACGGTGCAGTGGCTGGCGGTTGTTCGTTGGACAATGAACCAGTGTTCATGACCGGCCCACTTTGCACTCGTCCGACTTCTTCGGCATTGCCTTTTGCTGTGACAAACGCTCTGACCATGCCCTCGCCTGCTTCAGACTCCACCCCAAAAGCGAATTGCCACTGCCGACCGGACCTTGCCAATGTCTCGATGTCGATAATGGGGCCATACGGCATTCGTTGTGGTGACCGTGCTTTCTTTTCGGGGGACCATGCCACCAGAATCACACGAACATCGACGCCATCTGCATCCTCGACATCGATATTGTCTTTGGCGGCTGTGGCAGTTACAAGCCGGTACAATCCTGCGACCAATGTCTGAGTCTCGTCATAGAGACTGCCTCGGGGTTTGTTTTGGGCATCAACCAAGTGAGGGCAGGCCAGTGCGATCTCCAATACGGCAGCCTTCTCCGTGTCGGAGGAATGAGTAGCGACTTCTTTCAGAACCTCGCTGATGGTCTCGCCATATGCCGACTTCAGTGCGGCGGCATTTGGAGGCGCAGGGGCTGGCGGAAGTAGAAGCAAGAATCTGGGAGGCTCTGCTGACGCCACTCGTTCAAGAGACATTGTTTCTGTGATTGATGATCTTCTCGATGGAGCGTACTGGAATTGTCAGTAGATTTGACCGTTGATGGCGTCGGCATTCAATAATGCAGTGACTGGAACTCGAATCTTCACGAGTTCATTGCGCTTGTGAATGTTTACACCTGTCCGGACAAGGACTCGTGAAAGTTGGAGTCGATGTCGATGTCAATGTCGTGGTTCTGCCGCGGCAAGGCGGACAGCGAACAAAGATCCTTCGGAGCACACCACCCCTCTTCACCACCGCAGTCGATAATAAACAACCGCCCAGCAGCCGTTGTTAGAGCACAGCCAGTTGGACAAGGTCGTCGCCAACATCACTCGCAGCAGAGCCAGCGTGCGGACGACGAGAGAGTGCTCTGGCGACGCGGCGAGCCTTCGACGACACCGACCAGTTCCTCCAACTCGACATGCCATTTCACTCGCACCACCACGGCCAACAAGTACCCAACGTTGCTGGCGGCATCTTTAACTCTTTAGGCGCCGCTTCGGTGGCTGCCCCCAATCTGCAGCGTATAGCCTCCGGCCAGACGACCGCTGGCACCGACACCTTTGCACAACCAACCGACTCGACAAGTCCATACGGCGGCGGCAGTAGAGAGCAGGATGCAACAATGGCACACAACCTCCCCTCGGGCAGACTAGACCCTCTGTCAGCGCCCGTCAGTGCTGTCCCGAACGAGTCACAGCAGTTTGGCACGCCGCGAAGAGGCCACTCCCAGCGAGTCTCCGAAGACCTGCGAATCCCCTCCAACGCTCCACCCTTGCAGCAATACGCCACGCCGCAGCAGCAGCAGACCTACCAAGACCCCATTTTCTCCGGGGGCATAGCGCCATCGTTCAACCTGCAGCAAGCCACTCCGCAAGGCTCTCATTCAGCTACGGTCCCCTCGAGCGCAGGCATAGGGAACGCCCTACCAGGCGCATTGCAGCCCGCTGGGGGAGCCTCGCGACCTGTGACTTCGTCTGCGTACACTGCGCCCACAACAGTGCCCACCATGCAGCAGCAGCCTCTTCAGACCAATGCCTCACAATACGCTCAGGCGCAGACCCAGCCTCCCTCACGAACGAATACTCTGCACAGCCATTCGCGTAGCAGCCCAGGAGGCCTAGATGGCGCACAAAAGTACATTCCCTTCAACCAAACTCCCACACAAACTCCAACGGCCTCGAATCCCAAGGCCTACAACATCTCCAATGCGCACTCCCCATCTGGCGGGCCCTCGCACAGCCCGCTCAATCTTACAGACATCCGATCGCGCGCGATATCAGATGCGAACGAAGGACCTCAAGGGACTGCGTTCTTCAGCTACTCCGATTCCCCAACCAACTCGAATTACCTCGCGCCTTTCCCCACCTACGCATATGATTGGTGCAAGTGGCCCGTGATGGGTGGCAGTGGGGCGGGAAAGATGGCAGTAGGGAGTTACTTGGAAGACCCACACAACTTCATCCAAATATTGGACACCAATGTGGTGCCGCAAGAGGTGACAAGTCCAGGGCAATCGCCGTACGGGCTAGAATACAGCAAAGTTGCTGAGGCGACTTGCGCATATCCGGTCACGAGGATATTGTGGGAGCCACCAAGCTCGCAAAAGACAAGCACCGACTTGTTGGCCACCAGTGGTGACCACTTGCGCCTCTGGAGTCTCCCAGCCCCAGGAACGCCACATTCTAGCAACAACATCAATAGGACTGCTGCAGCGAACTCGCGGGAGCCTCCACCACAAAAGCTGCAACCCTTGGCTTTGCTGTCCAACAGCAAAACGCCTGAACATACCGCGCCCCTGACATCCCTGGATTGGAACACGCTTTCACCGAAACTCATTATAACTTCGTCCATCGACACGACATGTACGATATGGGACATACCCACACTAACAGCCAAGACGCAACTCATCGCTCACGACAAGGAGGTATTTGACGTTCGATTCTGCGCTGGATCAGTGGATGTATTCGTGTCCTGTGGTGCTGATGGGAGTGTTCGTATGTTCGATTTGAGGAGCTTGGAGCACTCGACGATCATATACGAGCCTGCCGAGAAGTCTGATAAGTGTAAGCAAGAATCTTGAAATGTTGATGAGAACGTTCGCTCACCTAGAAACAGCCTCCTCGCCAAGCGCCTCTTCACCTTCAAAATCGACAAACCAAACATTATCGCCAGCGCCTCCCCTTTTACGGCTAGCAGCTTCACCCCACGACTCCCACCTCCTCGCCACCTTTGCAGCAGATAGCAACATCATCCGCATCCTCGACGTACGGCAACCTGGCACGGCCCTACTAGAACTTCGTGGCCATCAAAGCGATCTCAGGAGCATCGAATGGAATCCAAGCCGAAGAGGCATGCTTGCATCAGGTGCAGACGACAGCCTGGTGTTAGTATGGGATCTTCTCAACTCGCAAAACCAAGCGACCGTGCCCACAGTGAACGGCAATGGATCTAGCGGCCAAAGCGAAGTCCAAGGCAAAGGACCACTCGCGAGTTGGCGGTGCGAATACGAAGTTGCGAACGTCTCCTGGGCACCGCAGAGCAGTTTGACGCAACAAGGCGGCGACTGGTTGGGTGTCTGTGCGGGTCGGGGTGTCTGGGGCGTCAAGCTCTGATCGATCGGAAAAGGAGCATTGTACTGTTCTTATCTTGTCTGTACAATGGACACGAAGTTGAGAAAATGGAAAAGAGGTTTTACGCATTCATGAAGCGAAGCGAGGCGTTGGGGTTTGTTGGTTGGGTGAGAAGGGTATGGCAATTCTTCTTCACGCGTGTGCATGGTATGGGCATTGGAAGAGGTGTGTGCCTTCTTCGTTGTTGGTCAGCAGCATCTTCTATGGCTCTCAAGAGCCTGAAAATCAAGCCTCATTCGATGAATGCGCGTACTACGTTTATTCCTCCCGCGGCGCGTGGTGTTTAGAGTTTGCTTGTTCAGCGGCGCCAGGGGCTGACGTTTGTGGAACTTGAAACATCAAACGACCTCCTCTCGCCGTTGCCAACTCTTCTTCGCTTCATCTGCCGTCAAAGACAAGCCTTCAACGTTGATCGACCTTCATGATGCTTGGCTATACTCTACCATTGCTGGTCTTCACGACCTTTGCCTTGGCGCAAGAAACGACATCATTGGGCTCAGGGACAGCGCTACTATGGGTACGCTCTCGTGTTGAAGCCAGGGACAAACGGACGCGTGACTAACGTGAACCGTGATAGATACCTTTCAAGACGATACCTGGAACACCTTTGGCTTCGATCGCTGAAGAAGTGAGAGATCATGAGCATGTTCAGGGTGGGATCGATTCGCTGACTACCAGCAGCGCCCCGACGCCAACGAGACAGTCTATGTCGTTTCTTGTCCAAGTGCACAACCAGACTGCGAGATAGCGCCAAACATCACTCTCACTGAAGGCATAACTACGGCTGGATACTCAACGACGAACAGTGCTGGGTACGTGCAAAGAGAGAATCGTCTTGACTGCAAGCTAATTATCCTCTGCCAGCACTGCCTTCCTAGGCTGCTCCATCGCTGGCCCAACAAATGCCGTGTGTTCAGACATTGCTTCTGGTCAAGGCCAAATCGAAAGAGGAACCACGAGTACCCTGGCGCCCAGTCAGATCATCTATCAAGCTGTCAAGGTCACAGCGACCAAGTACGTACCTTTGCGATGAAGGAATGAAAGAACAACGACTGACTTCTCTCCACAGTACCGACACATCCTCCACTTCTCCAACCTCTACCTCAACGAATGACAACAGCTCAAGCCAAGGTACTGCTTCGAGCACAGCCGGTGCTGTAGCAACCAGAGGTCCATGGGGATTGGGAAGTGCTGTGGGTGTCGGTTTGTTCGCTGTCGCAATCATGTAGCAGAAGAAAGCAAGTCGGTATCATCCGCCACAACAAGCTCATTCTTCAGCCATTCGTTGAGTCGCTCTGACATATCACGCAGAGTCGAACCCTCCCATTGGTGATTAGCCCTGGAGATTCGCTCGTTCCAGACATTGGGGTTGTTGCGCCTGAGCTTCTGAGAAAGCCGATTCAAGTCCCCAATTCTACCTAGGGGATCGTTCTCGCCGTAGATCATAAATACGGGACATCCAAGCGACATGAGGCCCGATCTGCTATTTAACCAATAGTCCCCGGAGAAGAAATCGAAGAAACTCAGCGGAGCCAACGATGCAACGAACCATGTGACAGGCGAAATTAATAGATACGCGACTCGGATCTTGGGTCCATCTTTGTTGGATGTCGCAACTGTAGTTTGTGTGTGGGCAACTGTAGCCTGTACTTGGGCTTCGACTTCCGACCGTTGACCATCATCGCTGTGTCGTCGTGGGTGAGGTACGTGGGAGATGATGTTACGCAAGATCTCCCCACTGCGTCTCCCATCTCGACTTGATGGCCGGCTTGGAGTTCCAACTGCTCCGCCGACAGTCACTCGGCTAGAGGATCGCTGTCTCTGCCTCTCAGGCGACCGAAGGAGGCCTGAGCGCATCTCGTAGGCTCTGGGGCTTGTCTGATGGTCAAGGAACCGTTGGTCGGTCTTTGCTTGGCTTCCGGCGAGCTCACGGATAGCCATCTCCACTGAGCCTTCTTCGGCATTTTCGAAACGCTCAATCATCTTTCTAGGATCTGGCAGGCGGGCCGTAACAAGCGATCCGTACGAGTAGCCAGAAAGCATGATGTGGTCGCGATGTTTTTGACGAGGCGGTGGAGCGAATGGCTTCTCCTCGTTGAAATCCGGACTCCCAACTGACTCGACTCGACTGAGCGCGGCTGGATCTTCGGGAAGCGAGAGTCCATTCAGATAGTTGGCGAAGAATCCAAACACACTGATGTAGTCGTCCAATTCGGCCCTGCCGAACCAAGTGGTTTTGCCGCCGCCGTCTCTGTTGTGCTAATCAGACCGAAAAATCATCATCGTCACTGCAACTCGGTCCACTCACCTGTAGTCGAATGTCATGACAATATACCCGCGGTGTATGAGAGCTTCCACAGCGGCCTGCACCACGCGGTCCTCCTGCGACCCACCCAGTTGGGCCATAGGAGCCGCTACAATAGCGCCCCGGAAGCCACTATGTCTGTCGAATTCATTGCGCGCAATGTATCCCAGGCGTTCAGGGTAGCGTACTCGGCAATTCAGCTGCGTTCCATCATGGATAGAGGGCACACGTATTTCGTATTTGGGGATCTTGACCAAGGTGTCCACTGGCTCTGGCGGGGGTGGCCGTTTGGGTATGATCGACTCCCCGCGGCTCATCATGGTACGTTTCGTGGGCATCTTGTGGATATAATGATGCGAAGCTTCAGCATGTTATGAATCGAGGTTTGCGAGTATTGAGTTGAGTTGGATTTTGCAGAAGATGTGAGGTGGTTGTTGTGGGAGAAACGAGGAAGCGACGTCAGAAGCCGAATTGGAGTGCAGCTGCAGCATTCACCCGCGGAACGCGAACCCGAAGAGGAAGCAGCGAGATGAAACATTGCAGTTCAAGCACGAAGATTTATCATTGGTGTTACGGTCAAAGTAGAAGATGCCTCTAGCGATCCCCAGCTTCCTCGAGAAGGGCTAAGAGTACAACAGGCCCGCTAATAGCTTCGAGTCGCGTGCGTTCGTAGAGAAGTAGAGAGAGCTGACCTAGCAATTTGATTGGAAACAGAGAGTTAGACTGGATAATGAAGACGGCTTGACTCCTCAACCAGACAGGAAGAAAGACTGCATCTAAACAAATGTGACTTCTCTCAGTGTCCCAGCCAGAGTGGAAGATGTCCCGAGCAATCCCTAAGTTTGTCGTTAAGGACTGAGGGTGGAATCAGTTCTTCAAGAGCTTGGACCTAGGCACTTCTCTGGAGAGAGAGGCGATCTTCCAGTTTGAGCGGAGGATGGAGGGTACACGTAGGTCTTATTGTATTGACTAATCAGTATCGGTGTCGTGATGTTTTGAGAACAACAAGTCTTCATCGGGTCCATCATGCTCGTCTTCGTGCACAGATGAACCTGGTCCAACAGGTCGAGAAGTGTGGAAACTCTCGTCCAAACGGCGAATCTCATCACCGGAGTCCGTCTTCACCAGGTCTTGCTCGTTAGACTCACTGGTCTCAGGGGTCACAGTCTCGGCTTCAGTGACTCCCAATACACTCCTTAGAATCTGCTTCCCACGCTTCAAGGCATCCAATTCAGCACCAATCGCTGCGATCAACAATTTCCAGCCATTCTCTTCCGCAGTATCGTGCTTCTTCTCCAACGATTCGATGACGGTGTCGATTTGAGTTAGCAGCTCCTGGAGGCGATCTGAAGGGCCACCGTTTGTGTCGGGTGGATCTTCCCAGGCCGACTGCGAGTTGGGTGAGGATGGACGTAGCGCTGCCATCTCAGTACGAAGCTGTCGCTCGAAGCCATTGACTTCAGTGACAACTTGTTTCCACATGGCAGCACCTTCGACATAGGCCGATTTTTCTGACTCGTGGTGTTTTCGCTCGTTGATGGTAATGTCGCGCTGCTGATTCCAGTACTCTTTCGCCATGTCCAGGTTCCTGCGTTTGCTTGGAAGCTCCCACATCGACTGCTTCCCATCCTGCGATGATGGCCGCGTCTCGTTCGTTGCAGGCTTCACGCTCAAGAACTTCTGAACATCCTCCTCAAGCAGACGTAAGCTATTAGTGTATGAGGCCATTTTGGCCTGGATGGAGTTCTCCGCATCTGCTGCTTTCCTCAAGAGCTTGCGATGCCGCGATTTCATCTCCATCAACTGAAGCTCCACCTGGTTGATCTCTGCCTGTAGTGCGTCTGCCTCCTGCTTCACTCGTTGCACTCGAACAGTCTGCTCGCTCGAATCGACGCTCTCAGAAGCCTCCTGCAACCCCTTTCGCTTCTGTTCCCAAGACTCGATCTGCTCCAAGGTATTGTCATGCTCTTCAATCTGATTATCAATGTCTTGCAGCTCATCATCTTTGAGAGAAGACAATGCGACGATGCTGTTGTATATGCCCTTCCGTGCGCTTCTCAGTCCTGGCTGTCTTCGGATCGGCTTCCGCTGTCGTCTCGTCGATTCGCTCCTAACGCTCTGTACAGTCGGTGTTGTGCTACCTGTAGAGCTGCGGTCGTCCAAAGATCCACCTTCCAATCCGCGAGTCAGTCCCTCAACCTGTGCATCAAGCAAGAACTGTAGGTCCGCCTCCAACTCCTGCTGTCTGTCTTCGAACGGCGAAGGCTTCTCGATAATCGCAGACTCTACGGCAGGGTTGCTCGGAGAAGGCTGATACGTGCTTTGAACGATGGGCGGTGGGATGGTTGAAGCTGCCATGGGCGATGGAGTGCGCCATCGCGGGAGTTCGTGGTTTGAGTTGGACAGCAGTCGACCTTTGCCGGACGAGACGCTCGCGAACCAAGATTTGCTGGACGACATCTTTGTATCTGCGTGTGTTCGGGAGGATAGAGTTGTTGAAGCAGTACTGCCTGAGAGATGTCCGAAATGCTGCCTACCAAGTGTCACGCGGACGTCGCATTGCTGTCGTCTGCTCTCTGTGTCAGATTCTGATCAGCGAGGCACCACACGTCCGCCGGCGATAAGCTAGTGTCATGTATTGAGAAATGTGATCTCGTGATGCATGTCGTTGTGGTGGTTCTTCACGTGGGAAGTCGCGGGCATAAAGAGCACACCCTTGAAGATGAAGACGGCAACTTCCGACCTCTCGTCTTCTTGCTTCCTCCCACGCCAACTCCTCTTCCACTTTGAAATTTGTTCACATGCAGCATGAACATCACCGAGTCCCGGTGACGGCACTCGCATTTTGCAGTCAAGATGTGATCCTCTCTGGAGAAGGACCCTTTTTAAAGGCCTACGAAGTCGATCGAAAATCTCTTCTTGCGGCAGTGGAAGTATTCGAACGCCAGGCCATTCATGGCATCGTTGTCGCAGATTCGGACAGGAGTTGTATCTCCATCTGGGGCGGACGATGTATTTGCTTTGCCAGAGTAACGCGGAATGCAACAGGCCAACTTGCGTTCGACGTCGAGCCGCTGCTGGAAGTCGACGATTGGATCTTGGACGCCGCCTTTTCGGATGCCACCAGCGAGAACCCGCGAGTCGCGTTGGTGACCGCTCACAATGCGCTTCAAATTTTACCAGCGGCATCACAAGCAGGTGGGCAAGTGGAAGTGCTGGTGCCGGGCTCCAACTGCATACTCTACTGTGCCCACATCAAATGGCTAAGTGGCTCTCAGTGTCTCATTGCTTCTGGGACAGCGTTTGGAGATGTGATCGTTTGGTCATGTCTCATACAAGAGGTCGATGGCACCCTTTCTGCTGAGCACCAGATCCACTATACCTTTTCAGCTCACGAGGGTTCGGTCTTTGGCGTGCAGCTGTCATCTTCTGCGGTAGCGGGTAGATTGTCAGGCAGACAACGAGTTCTAGCAACGTGCAGTGACGATCGAACGATTCGACTCTGGGATGTCTCCGATTTGGGCGTGGAGAGTCTTTCCTTGACCGAGCAGCAACGTCAGACGGGGTTTGGTTCCGTCTCGAGCAACGACACACATGCTCCACCCGCTCTGGCCAAAGTGATGGGTCACACCTCCAGGATTTGGCATGTACGTTTCAAGAGCAGCACAGTGACAGGAGGCACACACATCCTTTCGTTTGGAGAAGATGCATCCAACGTTCGCTGGGCAATCAAGGCAAATGCTGGGAAGCCTGAAGGACTGCCGTATTCACTGGAACAGATTGAACTGTGTCGGCCGCACAGTGGAAAGAATATCTGGTCGTTGGCCATCGATGACTCAAAGATAGCTACTGGAGGCGCGGACGGTGCCATCAGTCTGCAGCGCTCATGGCCTTCTATCATGAACGTAGACGCAACGTGGACTGCTGTCAATACAGCAAAGAATCATGACGAAGCGACCATCTTCAGAGCCTATGCCTTCGTCTCCCCTTTGGAAGTTTTGGCCTCGACCGATAAAGGTAGTCTCTGCCTCGTCGACTTGGGCCACGGAGAAACGAATTACAGGAACATCTCAGACGCTATCGCTGGCCTTCGTGGATATTCGGTCATGGCAAGTATCAAGGACGTTGCTTTCGTGGCTGGTTCTGATGGCGATGTCTACACGTATCGACATGACTGTGGGACTGTCGACATTATTGCCAGGACTGGCCGCAAGGTTGCCGGTCTTTTTGCCCAGCAAGTGTCGACCGACCTTGACAAAATCAACCTTCTAGTCACAAATATGGGAAAGAATGTGGCATCTCTGTACTGCGTTGACAAGTGCGGTAGCCATCAGGAGACCATCGAGCACTGCATACCTGACAGCTTCGTGACGACAAGTTTTGCATGTGCTCGTGCCAACGGGCGAATGTTTACCTTCCTGGGCTCAAGAAACGGATCGATAGTTGTCTTTGACACCACCCTCAAGGATCAAAACGACACCCTGGCCTCTGCGCTCCAGCATACTCGGGCACACGCAGGAGAGACCGTGACCAAACTCTACGCCACCAACGATCCCGCCAACAGCGACGTTATATTTCTACTTTCGACTGGTCGCGATGGCACATATGCTGTACATCGAGTTGAAATCTCAGATTCACGGCCCATGCTGTCCACAGTCCACCAAGTCTCACTCCCATTTGGACCAAACATCGAGAGCTTGGGCTTCAACGAGGCTGGCCACTTCTGGATCTGGGGCTTCCGAAGCACACAATTCGTCGTCTTCGACATTCAGACCCAGCAAGAAGTCATGACAGTGGACTGTGGCGGCGCTCATCGTATATGGAGTTTCCAACCTAGCAACAACGGCGGCACATTCATCTGGACAAAAGCCTCCAAATTATACCACCAAACACAAACTCGACTTCCATACGAGATGATCAACCCGGGCAGCCATGGCAGAGAGATCAAGTGCACCGCAGTATCACCAGACGACGCTCGCCTCATCGCGACGGGAGCAGAAGACACCAATATCAAACTCTCCGTCTTCGAAAACGGCACCTTCAAATGCATCCACACTCTCCAAAAGCACAACACCGGTATTCAGCACCTCCAATGGTCCGGCAATGGCACATACCTTTTCTCCAGCGGCGGGTTCGAAGAACTCATTGTCTGGAGAATCACCAAGAACATTCCCCATATCGGCACGGGCGTCGTCTGCGAATCCCAACACCCTCGCAGCGGAACTTCCGACCTTCGCATCATGAGCTTCGACGTGCAAGAAGGCGAAGCAGATGCATTCCAGATCTCAACCGTCTACTCCGACTCCACCCTCAAATCCTGGTCCTACAACGCTTCAACCCGAACATGGATCCTCCTGGCACAAGGCGACTACCTCACATCATGTCTGACGCAATGTCTACACCTCCGTGCACCTCTATCCACACCGCCCAACACCATATCTCACTTGACAGCCAGCACGGACGGACACATAGCCCTCTGGAATGGCACCAAAGCCAACGATCAAGATGTAGAGGCTATGCGATGGACTGCTCGACACAAAATCCACCAAAACGCCATCCTGGCTCTCACATCCTGCAATCTACCCGACCAATCTCGCATCCTGATTACAGGAGGCGACGACAACGCTATTGGGATTACACGGCTTGGGGACGACGGCTCTTCTTGCCGGATTTTGCTTGTCGCGCGGGCGCATGCGGCTGCTGTCACGGCATTGTGCGTTGTTGGGCAACAGGTGGACTCTGGCAGGGATGTGGTTGTTCTGTGGCTGGTGACTGCGAGTATCGATCAGAGGGTCAAGCTTTGGAGGGTTGAGGTTGATGTGGGGAGGGAGGGCGTTGAGGGGGTGGATGTTAGGTTGGTTAGGAATGTCTTTACTGCTGTGGCGGATGTGTCGAGTATGGAGGTTATGCCGTTGGGTGGTGGGAAGGGAGTGCTGGTTTGTGGTGTTGGGATGGATCTGTGGAGGATAGATAAAGGTAGTTTGGAGTGATTGATGTGATGGTACCCTCGGCGTTCCGGCCAGACTGGAAGATATTCGCAGCGATCTCAACACTTACAGCAAAGGAGTAAGAGCGCAACAAGCCCTTCAAGAGCTTGGTATCAATCACTTCCTAGAGAGAGATGATTTTCCAGTTTGAGCGGAAGGAGGGTAGTAGCTTGAACTGATTGATGTGATGCTTTCTTTCTTGGACGTTGACTTGTTTTTCACATTCGACATCTTTTCCTGCTTCAGGCGCAGTATCTACATCCTGCTCTTTTCGCGCGTTCGCTGTCTTCGTATCCAGACCGTCGTCGATTCAAGATCTGTCTTTGGGCTCATTGGAGCTAATCCAACTCTTCCTCCACACATTTCACGGTAAAGAAAGAGCAAAGTAAGCCCGGCTCTCAGTAGCCGGGCAACGATCGTTTGGTTTGCAAAAACGCCCCTTGAACGCCACCCGCTGTGTTGCGCAAAGAAGCCATACACACATCAAATCCAATGAACCTGTCGTCGTAGACACCGTAACCGTGCTCTCTCAAGGGAGTTGGGGTATATACATTAATGGGTGGTAAGAATTGCGACGTCGGTTCCTTGGGTCTCGTTCAGGGAGCTCGCTTTGACGTCGCCGGCGTTGCCTAACCAGCAGTTTCCGGGCCGTCCACCATCGGGTTGGTAGACGGCGACGGTGCAGTTGCTGTCGTTGTTCCAGAAGTTGTAGCCGGCGCAGACTTCGACGCAGTCGCTGAAGCTGTAGACGAAGGCTTCGGCGATGCGTTGTGCGCCTTCTTCCGATAGTGGGTTGGAGAGGTCGCAGTATTTGGTGAAATGCAGGCCGGCGTTCTTCGGTACGTCGCCTGATGAGCCCTTGGCGAAGGATGAGGTGTATGTCGTGTCGTTCGAATCCGGGCAATCTGATAGCGGAGTGTATGTCGGTGTTGCTGCGGAGAATGTCGATGTTGATGAGGCTCCTGATGTCGTTGCGGAAGGATGTGTTGCGGGTGAGTTGGTGCCGTTGGTGCTACGCGAGATACGTTAGGACGTGCATGAGGAATGTGGGCAGTCGACTTACTATAGGCTCTGGGCTTGAGTCTGGTTCTCTCTTAATTGCTGCCCACCGACCGCACCTCCTACTGCTGCTCCAACAATAACCAGAATCATGACAGATGCCACCACCAAGAACGTCCGCACTTTCATTCCAAAGATTATCCGGGGTGGTTTGTTGCTGTCGCCGCTAAAGCCATACTTTCCGCCCAGTTTGCCATCGTATGCGGTCTCGCGAATTACGGGATACTTGTCGGATGAAGGATAGATGGTGTCGTCGTATTCCAAGCCGTGTGCGGGGGCGACTTCGGGGGCGTTGTGATACTGGTAAAGAGCTGAAAGCCGCTGGGGCTCACGCTGGACAAACTGTCAGTCGTTGTTGCGCACTGTGAGACGGATGTCACGTCGCAGCGCGTGGATGGAGACACGTACAGGTGAGGAGTCCATGGCTCGACTCACGCATCAAGCATCCAAGTCCAATGCGGCCACCGCAGAAGGGAAGAGAAGGCGAAGGCGTGAGACGCGGCGAATGTCGTCGTTGTTTCGAAGAGAAGGTCGGCGGAAGGAAGGAGCGACTGGCGAGGGAATGGCAGGCAGGAAGGCGCGCAGGACGTGGGTGTCGGTGTCGGTGTCTGCTGCAACGCTGCCGGGCAACTCAACGCTCGCATGCAGCGGAGTTGGAGAGTGAGACAAGACACACGCAGCAGAAGAGAAGTCAAGGCGAAGTCAAGGCCAGGCAAGTCAGCGGACCGTTGGCAGCCAGACGCACTACTACATCTACAAGGTGAAGCCGTTCCCTGCCCGCGCCAGCCAGGAGCCGGCGTGCGCTTGCGAGCGAGGCGTGGACAAGGTTGCGCCTAATCGACGCCAGCGCGCGCAACACCCCGGGCCTGCATCCACAACGCATCTGCAATTCCAGCGACACGTTCTGCTTCGAGCGACCTGCACCACGACGTCTGTCCCGACACGGCGCCTGTCCGACCGGAATGTGTCAATCAATATACACCCATCTCTCCATCAAATAGCGGCGGCGACCTGCCATTGGCGAGCTGCTCGCCAACTAGACCGCGAATCCAGCACATCCTCCTCCAACGTGGAAATATGGCCCGCCGAGCGCGTTGTCCATCGACCGCCGCGAACGCTTCATCGTTCGTTTCGTGAGATCGCGGCAACGTTCCCGGGCTCTCTAACGGCTGCCCACGCCCAATCATCGCCATCGCCATATCACCACCGAGCTTCTGGCTAGGGTTTGGCTTTGCTAGCCCGCCCACTCTCGGTCTGCAGCACCGTGCCCCTGGCACCATACCGCTTTCTCCCCCGCCGAGCCTTCGTGCCTGACAGGACACTGCATTTCTGTGGCGGACCACGCTTCTCCCTTCATTTCCTCTCTCCCATTGCTTTGCTGCACTTTCCTATCTGGACATGACATCTCGCCTTCCCGCCCTTCTCGATTGTCTTCGGCAAGCCGACATGCCGATGACACGCTCGTGGCGAGCTGACTTCTTGCGCACATGAGCCCTCCGGAGAATTGGCGGCCGCCTTGCATGACGATGCAGGTACCGCCGTGAGAGTTGGCGGACCTCCGACGCGGTGCAGTAGTCTGCACTTTGCTCTCTACCCTCCCTCCTCCGCTCAAACTGGGAGATCAGCTCTCTCCACGAGAGCACACGACTCTAAGCTACTAAATGCCTTTGTGCTCTCTTAATCCTTCTCGAGAAAGTTGGGAATTGCTAGAGGCATCGTCCAGTTTGACCGGAACACCGAGGGTACTCTTGCAGCGAGACTTCATCAATGGCAGGATCGCACTCCCATAGATCAGGATTCCTCGGCACTGCAGATCTTTGACGTGGCGGTTTACTCGATTCCTCATACGTGGATTGCTGGAAGGCATCGCGGTCCTGGGACAGTGGTAGAAGAACCCGTGGAGCCGAACGAAGCTGTTGGCTGACCCAGCTTCCATCAATCGACAGCTTCCAGCAGCCGACTTCCTGACAAGCGGTCAATCGACGAAGAGGCGATTCACCTGTTCAATGTCTGGAGAACACGCGTTATCGGTTATGTCGACATGCCATTCGAACGTTGTTGGGGGCCGCGAGGCAAGCTTTCAACATCAACTTCCAGAACATGGCAGTGGATTGAGATCGTCTGCGAGACGTTGGAACGCTTTCCACTTAATATTGACCTCATTTGTTGCTTCAACCACAAGACGCGTCCTCGGGTCTCGACTGTGCTATCTGATGACCTGGCTATCTTCTTTATCTTGACCGGTAGCGACATGTTTGCACTCAATAGTTATGCTGTTGGGGCCCAGAACATCCGTCACCGACACCCCTGCTCAATGACCGTGCCGGCCGACGTCCGGATAGCTGCATCTCACCACGCGAGACTCGCCATCATCCCGGAGGCTAATATCCAAACCCATGGAACTCCGACTCAGCGCAGAGATGCGTTCATCAAAAGTCGAAAACTAGCAAATCTTCAATGCCCAACTGTGCAACAATGTTCGAAACTCCACCTACAGCTATTCTACAAAGGCGAGCTTCTCCGCGATCTACCCTCGCACGGTTCTCGAACTGGATCCGCGAAAAGGTCAGGGATCTTTCTCAAATACCGTCTGCCGAAACAAGCGTCACGCCTTTTGCGACCTGTCGTCGGTGAAGGCCCGCGAGCGGCTCGTCCGCACGACGAAGTTTCAGACAGCCACGGATGACTAGGATAGCCCTGTCTCTCCGGTATGGATCCATGCCATCCTGTTGGTTTGAGCGAGCCAGGGCTTTGGTTGTACAGGCTGGGGTTGGCGACAGCGCATGACCGCACTTCATACGGTCTGCATTTATCGCCGGTCGATATTGGGCATTAACACGTCCGTCTCTATAGACCTCCTTGGCGCTCCGTAATTGCATGCGTCCTCAACCTCAATGTAAGTTGCAAGGTCGCCAACAGCAAGATGTGCATTTTCTAGAAGCTCTCACGATTCTTGCATTCATGGGCAAAATTTCTTAATATGCGAGGGATGATGACTTTCAGCTTTTCCCTGGACTAGTTGTGTTCGATGATGGGCGTGATGTTGGAGTATTGTGGTGGGAGGTATATGTGTCCGGCCAAGGCCAGGCTGGCGGAGAGGAAGGGGAGTGCGAGCTTTGAAGGCATTGTTAATGAAACGAGTATGTGATGAGGAGCAGAGGAATGCGTTCGATGCCATACTGTTATATACATGTTGGTGGACACACTGCTCTCCCCTATCCAGGGTTAGGCCGTCGTGTTGGTCGTGTTTGGGATTTTTTGCTTGGTGTCGTCTTCCACTGCCGATGCTGCGCCTGCAATCGTACTGCAACACGACGAAGATCCAATTTCGGACTTACTGCTGGAGAAGAGGAGTTGAGTGGTACTTGGGTGCGTTGCTCTTGGAGAGGGTCGTTGGCTTGGCTCGCTGTACTCTCGGTATTCCGGTCAAAGTGGAAGATGTCTCTAGCAATCCCTAACTCTCTCGAGAAGGCTTGAGAGTGTGAGAAGCTCTCTAATAGCTTAGACTTACGTGCTTCCGTAGAGAGAGCTAATCGTCCAGTTTGAGCGGAAGAAGGAGGGAAGAACCCATTTTCAAACATTCACTTCGCGCTACCACTACTACTGCATGTGACAATCCTCACACGAACTCGCGGTCCTCTCTGGAAAGTCGGTTCTCATCCTCATATCACTCTAAATAACGACGAGCAGATAATGAGTATTCGGAGCAGACCTACAACTTTATCAACCTTAACTTTCAGACAAAATGCATCTCCGACATCATTCTGCGTGACGAGCGCGTCTAATCGTTCGTCCCGACCCGGTCAAGTTGAGAGTTGAATCAAGTCTGCAAGTCCCCGACGTGATCGATGTTGATGCTCAAGCACCAAAACGTATCACATCCGCGTGTCCGAGAGTCCGAGACCAGCACCACCACGACTCGCGGAACCACGCCCAGCGCATCGAGCCATCGCGTCTGTATAAATTTGGCCTTGACAGCAACCACCCCTCGGTCCGTGACGACGATCTTCCAGTATCGCGGGTACTCGTGGTCGACACGCTTTCATTGACAATACACTAACATTAGCAGCAATCTCATCTCGTTTGACTCTTCAATATCGATCGAGGCGTGCTTTAGCATTATTGGCCCGTGACCATGAGTCGCCGGCGACCATGTGCAATAACGCAAGACTCGCGCCCCTTACTCGTGTACCCGGGCACCAGGACTCAGGAAGCTTTCAATCCTCAACAAAAGATCAGCAGTCGGTGATCAGCAATGGAGAGAGATTCGGTTTCGATGGGATGCAGGAAGCGAGTAAGAGTGCATACGAGCGATATAGGAGCCGATTCTTAATAATGCTTAGGGAATCGTGCTTGTCGGCAGGCAGTCGATTCCAAGACCAGCGGAAGCTGTAGATCCACCTCATTCGTTTCTTCCACCGCAGAACGCCTCGCTGGAAGAGACATACTTGCACCGCCATAGCAAAGCCTCCTTTTCACCCTTCGAACGCCTTGAGCCACCAAAACCATCTCTTCGAGCATATGAGTACATGCGGTGACCTCGTGACGGAGGCTAGACAGCCTGATACTTTCGCAACTGTAACAAACATTAGCATCAACCCCTCTCCCAACCAAACATTCAACGAATAGACTTACATCCAACGTCAGAGCGCGTGAGCTGTTCACCGCTTGGTCGCGCATAATTCCGACCAATGTCTCACTGTTTTGAAACAAGCCCGTCTTGAGCGAGATCACGACGAATTGCATGCCCGGCCCCGCGTGTTCGCGCACATACTGCGCCAGCTGCGTTGTGTTGGCGTGGTCCAGCGCGGCGTCCACCTCGTCCAAGACGAAGAAAGGCGATGGGGCGTAGGTGTGCACGGCGAAGAGCAGTGCCAACGCCGCCATCGTCTTCTCGCCACCAGACAAGTGCTCCATGTCACGGAAGCGCTTGAGCGGCGGCATGGCGTGGTATTTGACACCGGCGAGGTAAGGCTCCTCTTCGTCCTCGACGTCGAGAGAGGCATTTCCACCAAGAAGGAAGGATTGTGTCTTGGTGAGCTCTTTGTAGACCGGGCCGATCTGCTCCGAGATGTGCGAGAAAGCCTTTTGGAAGAGATCCATGCGCTTGGTCCGAACATCTTCGAAAGCCTTGCTGGCCTTCTTGTATGCTGATTTGGAAGCGTTGAACTCTTGTTCCGTGGCGTTGAGACGTTGCTCCGTCGTCTCGAGACGCTCGGCAGAGCGCATGTTAGGGGCCATCTTGTCAAGAGACGCCTGAAGCGTGTTGATCTTCTCTGACAGAGACGCTTCGCATTCGTCGCTGGAGTCTTCTTTCAGATCGTCGTCGAGCTCAGAAAAGTCGATCACGATGCCGTAGTCGTTGACCTTAGCCGCAGCAGTGCCTTCTTCACCGTCGACATCCATGGCGTCTTCATCTTCGAGTGCGACGTCTTCCATTGGCAGCGCGTCAACCTTGTTGCTGCCGCGCTCCAGAGGAAGGCTAATATTCTCGACTTTGCAGCTTCGCAGAACACCGTAGCGTCCACTTGCGGCCTTTTGCACTTCGGCGTCCAAGGCGTTGATCTCCTTGACCGTCTTTTCCTCCCCCCGGCTCTTCTTTTTGTACTCTTGTCTCGCCTCTTCCACTGTCTCGCCTTTCTCCTCATGCTGCTTCTTGAGTTGGTCGAGCTGTTCCCTGAGCTCGTCAATCGCATCCTTGATACTCTCCAGCTCTGCTTCAATCTGCTCTTTCTCGGCCTGCAGCTTCGCGACCATGGCTTCCTCGCGTTTGCCCCGATCTTGAGCGTTCTTCAGCTGTGTGTCAAGGGCTGCCAGGTCTTTCTTTCCGAAATCAACCTGACTCTCCAGCCTTGAAATCTGTCTCTTGAAGTCGTTCGCCTGCTGAGCTGCTTCCTCCTGTAAAGCACCCTGCTGTCTGTCATAGTCACGTATACTCTCGTAACCCACCCGCTGGCAGAAAGCACCAAATACCTCGCCTTCGATCTCAGCCAGAGCAGATGTGTGCTCATCGAGGCGCTCGCGCAAAGTCTCAACGCCACGAGCTTGCTCCTGGTACTTTGGTCTTAGGTCCTTGAGCTGAGACTGAACGTGTTGCAATTCTCGCGACTTGCTGTCGATGTTGCGATCGAGGGTCTTGAGTTCTTCTTGGGCGTACTTCAACTTTGTTTCCAACCCTGTCATTTCTGATCGCAGTTGCTCCTCTTCGGATTGGCGCTTGTGACCATTTGGCAGGGCCCCGATCTCTGCCTTGAGCTTTTCGACTATGGTTCGTAACGAATCCACTTCTGCGTCTTCGAATCTACGCTTCTTCTCGAAGCCCTCACCACCGGTCATGTTACCGCCCTTGTGAATGACTGTGCCATCGAGTGTGACTGCCTTGGCATCGACGTTCCGGTTGTACACCAGATTCTTTGCGATTGTAATCGTGTCGGTAACGATGGCATTGCCACAGGCGAAGCTCATTGCTCGCTCCAAGTTCGTGTCGAAATCGATAGTATCAATGGCCAGGCGCATGCCCTGGTGCATGCCTCGCAAATTAGCGTTGGGCTGCTTGTGAATGATTGTGTCCAGCGGGATGAAGGTCGCTTGCCCTGTACGCTGGTCCTTCAGGAATTGAATGCATTCCCTCGCCGTCTTCTCAGTGTCGACCACGATTGATTCATAGTGTCGCCCCAGAGCGATGGAGACCGCAACCTCGTACTTCTTCTGCTTTGGCCTGCAGAGGTTGCCGAGCATGCCGCGGACCCCAGGGTAGATGCGCTTCAGCTGAGAGACCATCTCTCGCTGTTGGGCCTCCTTTCGAGATTCACGCTGGAATCCCTGCGCCTCATCAAGCTTGGTGAGTGCCTGGTGCAGCTTCTCGTCCAGCTCTCGTCTCTTCTGCTCTGTACGGTCCCGATCGCTAATCAAGGCGTTGATGGCGACCTGTTTGGCATCGATCTCTTTGCTGGTGGTCTTGATCGTGCGGCGGACTTCATCACGTCTCTGCTTCAAGCCGTCAACATCTTCCTGCAAATTCGTCTCTTGGGCTTCCGCATTGTCAAGTGACGACTTGAGAGACGCAACAGTCTCTTCATCAGTCTTGAGCTGTCGCGTAATGGAGTCAATCTTGATCTGGTCGTTTCCAGCACGCTTGTAGACTTCTCTCCGAAGGCGTTCCAGTTCCTGAAGATCTGCGTCGCTCAGCTGCCTGCCCATCTTCTGCTGCTGGGCATTCCACTCTTTCTCCCATCGCTTTTGCGCAGTCTGAACGGTCTGAAGGTCTTTCTCAAATTTATCGACAGTCTTCTTCTTCTCGTCCCGAGACGTTGCCAGTTTCTTCGAATTCTGATCACATCGCTCGAGATTAGAAGTAGCGATGGAGAGCTTCTCATCCACGGGCACGAGTGAGTTCTCCTTGTCTTCGACGTCTTTTTCTTTGCGCTTGATCTCACGCTCGCACTTGTTGACCTCGCGCCCCACCTTGGCCTGCTCTGCCCTTGCTGCCTCCAGTCGGTCTGAGAACTTCTGCACATTACGCCTGAACTCCTTCAACTCAGCCTGGTGCTTCTTTATCTCGGCAGTGCTGTCTTCGATGGTGCGCTGGAAGTGGAAGAGCTTCCAGAGTATCTGTGTGACCACGGCTCCGTCCTTCTCGTCTCGCGTCTGCTCATACTTGTCGAGCTCCTCCTTTTGCTCTTTGTACTGCTTGATCTCGCCATTGATGCCTCGGCGTTGGTCCAGCTTGTACCTCTGGTCTTCTTCAGCTCTCTCTTTCTCCAACTTGAGTCGCTCATAGTCGGCCTTGTATTCCAGCGATCCACTGATCTGCTCAATCAGACGCGTGAGATCTTTTGGTGATTGCGACGCGATTGCCTCGACATCTCCCTGGAAGACGAGGAAGTTGCGCGCCTTGATCAAGATGTTCTCCTGCTCAAGTGACTCGTTGTACGCCTTAGCAGAGACTGACTTGTTGTTGATGCGGTATTCGGACTGGCCGTTGGACGTGATGGTTCGCTTCCATCTCTGCTCCTCTCCCGCGTCATCCTCATAGACAGCCATCACCCATGCCGTTTGCGGGTCGTTGCGCTGGCTCTCAATGGGTATCTCAATCTCCTCGTCGGCATCTTCGGCTCCATTCGCGGCATCGCCGTTGACGTGGCCATTCGGAATGTCGTCTGTTGCAGTTCCATCGGCGTTAATTTTGGAATGCTTCAGCACGCGACCTCGATAGACCAGGTCCTTGAGATGTTGCGATCGCAGGTGAGACGACTTGATGCCTAGCACGAACGAGATCGCGTCCATGGAATTGGACTTGCCGGATCCATTGGGGCCGATGATGGAGGTGAAGTAGCTGTCGCCGAACTGCAAGACATGGTGGCCTTTGTAGGACTTGAAGTTGTACAGCTCGAGCGCGAGGAGCTTGCCCATGGTGTCGCGTGGGTATTGATGTTGCTGGAGGGGATTGAAGGTCGCGCAGCTCAGCGCTTGGATGTTGGTATTACCGCCAGCGCGGGGGCATGTGACAGCGGTGGTGAGTGAGTGAAGTCGTGGTCTAGTGTTTGTGCTCTGGATGCGACGCCAAACGCGTGACAGGGTATGGGGTCGCAAGTCGCGATTCTGAGTCAGCAGCATCCAGATGCGGGAATCGACGTCACGAACCTTAAAGCACGTTCAGTCTCTCGCGGGCTGCGATAGGCTGCTGTCATTCACCGACTGCGTCTGCGTCTGCTGCCACTTTGTGAGTAGTTCATCATACCAGCGTGGAAGAAGGACGCGGCGGGCTGCCCGCGCATGAGCCAGACCCAGCGTGTGTTGTGTTGATTGATCGTTAGCAGCGGCAGATTGAGAGCACGCGAAACGTCCACTTTGGAGCTGCTTCACAACTCTGCCTCCTCCCCCGAGTAAGCCTCTCCGTCACGCATTCCGCCCAACCAGGCACCGACCAGCCCGGTCACATGCCCTTCCGTTGTGAGCCGCTGTTGACTGTCATGTCTTCTTAAGATGCCCGTCACCTACAAGTCCGACCTGCGACGCCCCTACTTCCCTGGCCATCGTTCTTCCTACCTAGAGCTCATCCCCGAGGAGGAGCTCGAAGCCTTTGCGCGTCTCGAAGACATCGACGCTCCCAGACGTCCTAACAAACCGAACGATATGACCCCAGAGCTTGACCAGATGGCTGCTGCAAAGGAGGAAGACCTCAAGCCGCCCCCGGACGACGCCAACAGAGGTCATGGCCGCACTCCAAGCGATACCCTCAAGCCCGTCGACGACTACCTGTCTGCTGGCGGCTCCATCAGCGGGCTCAGCACTCCTGGTACGCCTGGCTTCTTGACCCGAACTAACAGTTCATCGGATGCTGGGAGCACCTTTGAGTCGTTCAACAACGAGAACTTCCCGCCCGTCGATCGCTTGACCATGTTCGATATCTTGGAGAACTTGGCTCTGCCGCAGCGGCTCGAAAAGATGCAAGATGCGATTCACAACAATGCTGAGAAACTGCGGCGGCAGAGGGCGAAGCTTGCGTCGCGAGCCTTGTCTAGTAAAAACAATCTCGTCGACGAATGGAGGAAACGTGTCAACGTTGCGCCGGAAGAGCGACTTGATAAATATCGCAAGCGGGTCAGGCTGTCCGTCGATCGTTTGAACAAGCGATGGAACGATGCAAAGACAGTCACGATGATGGAGAAAATCTCCTTCGTCACGGCCGTTCTGAATATCTTCATCTCTGCCTACATGATTGGGGCTTATCCGGAGTACTTCCACTATTGGTACACCATCCAACTGATGTAAGTCGACATACGTTCCACGGTGAACTTGGACGACTGGGCTAACGTTTGATAGCTATTTCATGCCCATCCGATGGTACAAATACCACAAGATCGGCTTCCACTATTTCCTGGCGGATCTCTGCTACTTTGTCAATATGCTCCTCGCTTTGACCATCTGGTTCTTCCCGCAATCGAAACGACTTTTCATCAGCACCTACTGTCTCGCCTTTGGCAATAACGCTGTTGCTATTGCCATGTGGAGGAACAGTCTTGTCTTCCACAGTCTGGACAAAGTATGTTATCGGCCAAAATTCGAAGTCTTTGTCAATTATCTGACTTCTTGCAGACAACAACGTATGTTGATCCCTTTCGCACTTCCCGACTGCTGCTTTAGATCTGTCATGTCTAGATGCAAGCCTGTCGAACGCCGCAAACAACAATGCCGCTTTAAACGATCAGAACAATTTGCTGACTCTTTACAGGCTCTTCATCCACATCATGCCTTGCGCGACACTACACGTGCTGGTCCACCTGATTCCAAAGTCAATGCAGCTGGAGAAATTTCCTGCGATCCACACCATCAAGTACTCTGAGCCAGGAGCCCCCGAGCATTACAGCCTATATGAGATGATAATTTGGGCAACCCTGCCTTACGCCATCTGGCAGCTGTCGTACCACTTCATGATCACCGTACGCAAGCGAGCCAAGATTGCTGCTGGACGGCCGACTTCCTTCACCTGGCTCCGTCGAAGCTATCGCGGAAACTTCCTTGGCAAATTTGTTCTTGGCTTCCCTGAGCAGTATCAGGAGCCAGTGTTCATGTGCATTCAGTACGTTTACGCTCTTCTGACCATGCTGCCCTGCCCAATCTGGTTCTGGTACCGATGGGCGTCCGCGTCGTTCATGATGATCGTCTTTTCACTCGCCAGTTGGAATGGCGCGACGTACTACATCGATGTCTTTGGGCGCAGGATGGAGAAGGAGCTGGATCAGTTACGAAAGGAAGTTGCGCGCATGTCAAAAAGTCCGGACATCACTGGACAGGACGGTGTGTCTGTGGGAAGCCCATTCACCAGCCCGGCCGGGCCCACTGGTCTGGACGGGACCTCGGGTGGGACAACGACTGCCTTGGACTTGGGACCTGCGGCCGATGGCGCAACAGCGCAAGGCGAAGGTCAAGACAGCCTTCACAAACGCGGTAAATCGACAGACACCCTCCCGCCTCTCGATTCGGCCACCGAGTCGGTGCAATCTGTCGACTTCGAAGAAACACCGGCAGCGACCCCAGGCATGGGACTAGGCCGGACCTTGGACGGCGGACTAGCCTCTGCGAGTGATCTCGTAGGCCACACGGTCACGACGGCGAACGGGAAAGCTACCGAGGCGGCAGACAAGAAGAACGAATAACGAAACACACATCGACTGAAGATGACATGTACCAACAATTGAGGCTTCACGGTTGAGGGGACACGGAATTGGGAAGACTTTGGCGTTTCCCTTGTGGTTGGAGGTTGCTCTTACTCATTATACCCCCTGTTTGTCACTCGAATGGACACTCGAACGGACAACACTGCGCACGCGGATCTTTTTTCGTCGTTGTAATTGGGTCAATCAGACAGCTGTGCTTCTTTGAGGGCGTTTTGCATAAACGAGTTGTTGCATGCACGCGTTTCGGCTGGATCAGACTGTGCGATAAGAATGAGAGTAGTTTCAGCGAAATTCCCAGATGCATTTTCCCAAACAAGACTGTCCAGTCGTGGTATCTCAAAACTTTCAATTCACCCCAAACATGCCCGGAACCCTCGCACCCATTTCATAACGCCATCATGCTCTCATGCAAACATTACCATCCAGTCAATCCCACCTCATCTCATCGCCTCATCAACCTCCCGATTCCCCTCCCTCAACCCCTCCATCTCCTCCGGCACAAGCGCCTTGACACTCCCATTCAAATCCGCCACAACACCCTCCAACCCCTCCATCAACCGCTGAATATCCTTCCTCTGCTGCAAAACCCTGCCAATCAACTCCTGATTCTCCCCCGCCAACGTCTCCTGCCTCGCTTTAATCTCCGTATCATACCCCTTCAGACTCGGCGCCAGATGCGATATGTACAGCTGTTGCGCGGGGAGTGTATGCGGCGGGACGACAGCATCCCCCTCTGCTGCGCGAGCTTTCCGCCGTTTCGCGTCCTCGATAAGTCGGTCCAGTTCGTTGAGTGAGGGAATCACATTCCGATCTTCGAGGATATTTTCGAATTCCCGACGCATGTATTCTGCGAGTTTGGAGGTGAATTGTTCGTGGAGTTGTTTCATGGAGCCGGGGACGGCGGTTGAGGGCGTGGGGTAGCAGGAGGCGAAGTTGTTGTAGGAGCAGGTTTTGAGGATGTGCGTTATGGCGTCGCTGTAGAGTTTTTGGAGGGCGGTTGCGCGGGGGCCGGGCGCGGAGGGTGTTGGAGGGGGTTGTGGTGGTGAGGGCGAGCGGTCTGTGTCGGGCATTGGGGTGTCGGTTGCCATTGTTGTGTGTCGTGGTGGGATGTCGGGAGGACGTGAAGTGAAGACGCGAGGTGCGGTTAATGGGTCGCGATTTGGGACCCCGTAAATGGACTAATGAGGCTAGCTCCAAACAAGCATTAAAGCAGGATTTCAGGGTCGATGTGAGCACAGTTCTATCTTCTCTACTCTCGGCGTTCCGGTCAAAGTGGAAGATGCCTCGAGCAATCCCCAACATTCTCGAGAAGGGTCAGGAGTTTACTAAGCTATCTAATAGCTCGAGATTGCGTGATCTCGCAGAGAGAGCTAATCTTCCAGTTTGAGCGGAAGGAGGAGGGTACCCTGGAGGCCTCTTCTGCTCACACTGAAAGATTACCGCTCTCCACGAGAGCACGGCCTTCCAAGCTATTAGAGCCTTAGATGACTTGTTACGCTCCGAGCTCTTCTCGGGAACACTGAAGATTGCCGGATGCATCTTCCACTTTGACGGAACACAGGCGCTTCGAGTGACGTGAGGCTGGGTCCTTCGACAACCGCTTTCCACGACAGCACGATCTGATTTGGAAAAGAGTTTGTCGTCTCTATCTTATCCATACATCTGGGTATCTAGATACAAATACTCGGGCTCTCATCATTGCACATCCTTTCGGACATACTCCACCGGTCCTTCATACTCGTGTCTCCCCTTCACCAAGTAGTATGCAAACGCACCGACAACCACGACTCCATAAACCAGTATCGCCCAATTCATCGACGGCGCATCAGGATCTGGCACCGCAGGGAAGAACAAGAAGACATAAGCTATGATCAAAAAACAAATAGCCAAGATGTTCGCGACCCATCCGAACTTTCCAAGGTTGAACTTCGAGGCCGGGAATGTGTCGCCGCGGATTCTCTTTGCCAGGACCGTGCAGATGACTGTCAGGTAGGAGGTGAACAGTCCGGTGGCTGACACGGACAAAATGATATTGAATGCCGTCGTGGAGCCTATCACGATGAGAGCGATCAAGCAGGTGAAGACGAGTGTCACATAGACACTGTTCGCTGGAACACCGCTGTTCGGTCGGACCTTGGACAGGAACTTGTGGAAGGGCAGCCCCTTGTCGCGGGCGAAGGCGAAAACCTGGCGGGAGCTGGTAGTGACTTGGTTGACGGCGCAGAAAAAGTACTGTCAAGGCGTCAGCGTGTTTGAAGAATCAGTTTGTCAAGACTTGCTTACCATAACGGTCATGACCAGGACCAAGACAATTGTCGCCGCCTTAGAGCCGGTGATGGTGTACATCACATACACCCATGGCTGGCCTGTCGACGATTCGAGAGCGGCATCGATATCTCCAAGATTGAACATGAAGGTAACCGTCATAATGAATCCAGTGACATAGTTGATGATTGCCGCAGAGAACATGGCTCTTGGGAGCACATAGGAGGCATCCTTCAGCTCCTCAGCCAAGTGGACCGCAGAGTCCGCACCCAGATACGTAGTCGTGGGTCCAACCATCCCGATCAGTGTCGCAAGACCCAGCGATCCCCAATTGTTTGAATCGGCAAAATGAGTGAAGGTGACCTCTGCGTTCGCCTTTGGACCCATCACCCACATTATGATGAGGAAGGCAAAGAAGCCGAATATGTGCAGGACGACAGCGAGACCCTCCAGGACTGGAAGCTTGCCAATGGCAAAAGTGTTGAAGGAGATGGCGAGGGTAACAAAGGCCATGGTCATGAGCGCTTGGTGCCCTGCAAAATCTCCGTCAGTAAGTGCTTACGAGTGGGACTGAAGAGAGTTGTAGACTCACATCCTTGGATGACATATGTGGGATCGCATACTGCAATCAGGGCAAGCAGTTGGCCACCGCCAATGTCTAAAAGTAAAGGGAAGAAGGTCAGCAGATGTCTCAGACACACAGTGGGATGGCTTCTGCCCTTGAGTTTACGTACATGCAACTGTGGGCATAGCAGCTTGCCAGCCAAGGGCGCAAAGCCAGCCGACCTTTGCAATGTCAGCAAGATCCAACGGAATCCATCGAAGTCACGTACAGCATAACTCAGAGGTCTTTGAAGATGGGCCGGAGCGAACTCAGAAACCCAATGGTATTGTCCACCACTTGTCGGCGCCATCGATGCGAGCTCGGCCATCGAACACATGACGAAGAACATGCCGAAGCAGACCACGAATGTAAGCCATATTGCGCCTGCCGTGCCTCCGTTCGCGAGCGAGAAGATGCCAGTGGTGAGCGAGAATTCCCAGGTCAGGCCAAGGACGACGACGAATCCAACGATCGAGAAGAACCTGAAGCGACGCTGCAAGATATCAACTAATGTTCCATCTTCCGTCTTTGCGCATGCCATACCTTGAGCTCTTGCTTCTTTCCCAATCGGTACATGTCCCTCTTGTCTGTCCATTTCGTCAGCCTCTGTCTCTTCCACAAGCTTGAAGGATATGCGCACCATAGCTGGGATCATAGTTGCGGCCGGGAAGCTGTTGCAAGTCGCTTTCGGCGTCGGGAGAAATGCCTCGCGTGCCATCGACGACATTCGTCTTGGGATACGAATCTAAAGGTACGTTCTGCATGTTGACGAGCGACAGCGACCTATCCAACAGGTCTCGCAAACAAGAAACACTCCAAAAAGCGTGCGACAGGAAGATGCGAACGAAATATCGAAGAAGGTCGAAGGAAGATGGATGAAGAAAGTGCGTTGATCCAGGAGCACGGTACCGACAAAGCTCAACGGGAACTGGAGACGACCAAATCCTCCTTCCTCATCCGCCGAAAGATCGTCGAGGAATCGATGAGCTAAGAGCCTGCCACGAGCTCCCACGCCGTGATCGTGCACGCTCGCCAGTCCCCATCGAAGAAGTCGTCCGTGCCGCCTTCCACCAGCGAACGGCACCCTGTTACTCGGAGCTGCTGTCTCCAGCGCAGGACAGCAACCGCTACTGCAGCTATTTTAACCCACTAGCCAAATTGTTGAAGAGAGAAACACGGGAGAAGTCTGATTGACCGAGCTATTTGGTATGTTAGCTGCTTGGCGGGCCTGAAGGGTCTTCGCTAGCCTGCAGCTTCCCACGGCTCGCCTTGAACGGAGCGGGTCGCTGGTGAATTGGGCCCTCGAAGCTTGTCGGTCAGGCTGCCAGACGGAGAAGTTCGTTGATTGAACAGTTACATCGTGCGTTTCACATGTCTGGCACCAATGCGCATACCCGATTGCCTGGAAGACGTCGTACGTAAAATGATCGAGTCCCAAGTTGCTGGCTCGGCACTTGTCGTACAAGAGCCGTGACAGCTCTGCAGCTCGACAGCTGTGAGGGTGTGATGGAGCACCGAGGGTCAGCACCAATCGACTTCGTCTCACGCAAACAATGGCTTTCGTGGCGTTGCGGGGAGGAAGCCATCGCAGTGCAGCTTGGGACATCCTGCAGCAGGGCCTCCAAAGAACAGAGCACGATCTGGACGGCCGACCTGCCACAACAGTAGACTGCGGTTTTCCAAGACCCGGGAAGGCGAGCTTTAACTTCCCTAGATCGCTTCCAACCCGATCCTCCCCGTCGCTTCATCCGGGCAGGTATATAATACCTACCTAAGTTTCTAACCAATAGATCGACTCAGATTCGTGAAAAGTGGAGTCAAAGTGGAGTCAGAGCGGACAAGGCCGAGCCAATCAAGCCGTTGTGGGTCCAAAACAAACTTGAGATTTTCTAAGTCTAACTTGGCGGAATTTCTTCTGATCTTTCTTCTCTCTCTAAACACAGGGAACAAGCACAGCGGAGGGATAAACTTAGAATTGCCCCCCCCAACCCCCCAAGGGGGGCTAAGAACACATAGGGCGTGGGGTTTCGAGGTGCAGTCCTCAGTATGTGGGGCGAGGCGGGTACTACGGGAAGCGCATTGACGGAATTTGTATGCAAAATTAGGTAGGTATTATATACCACACCCTTCATCCTGCACCCAGAAAGCCGTGAAAAGATCGCTCCCAGCCTGCAATTGGCCGCCGCATGCCACGCCTCACACTCACTTCTGGACGAGCCCGCGACGGCTCGCAGACGGACGCAGGACAAGGTTGCGGCCTTTGCCATGGCTCTAATCACGCATTCAACGGTCTCGCCTGGACCGAAATCATATCAATCAACGGGCTCGGTGGGATGAGAAACTCTATCAGAGCAGTCGCGGGTGTGGGAGAAAGCGAGGCGGCGCACCTGCTCTTCTGCAGGACCAATGGCGCCGTTGGAAGGCTGCTCCTGCGTCTTGCGTTGCGCCTTTGAAGATCTACCATCTGCTTGTCTGCTTGCTGTAAGGTACAGCTGCTGCTCTTGCTTGCTTCTTTCCTGATACCTCCGTCTCTCCATGCCGTGTTGTCCGTCTTAAGTGCCGGATTTCTTCCTGCGCGACGCCCAAGTCCCTCCTCCTGACCCTCGAAGCGAAGCGAAGCGAATCCATGCTCGATCCCCGCTCTCCTCCGTCGTAGCGATCCGAGAAGAAGAGAACAATGATTCCGTCCTCGAATCACGGCTTCGAGACCGTGACAGATATCGACCATCGCGCGTGGCTTTGGGTCGCGGGCTTCCTGTCGCTGATATACAGCGTTCTATGTCTGGCCGCGAGGTTCACTGGCAAGTGGGGGCTGTTGTGGTATGATGATGGCATTCTGGTCGGCGCATATGTGGCTGCTATAGTACATTGGGGCCTGCTATATCAGTCCCTTACAGACGGATTGGCAGTGTCGCCTATGTCTATCGCGGCGGGACAATTGGGAGATGCAGCAAGGGTGAGTACAAGATTCATTCACCTACCTTGCGCTAGCGCGGACAATCTTCGGATATCGAACATTCCCTGTAAAAGGACATGTGCTTTGGGTCAGGATGATTTGACATAGACTCTATTGGAGCTATTGGGATGGAGGACATTGCATGCGGTCAAAGATATCCTGGCAACTGACTCGCGATTCACAGATGTACTTCGCAGCGAGGATACCCTGGTTCCTCGCCCACTGCCTGTCAAAAATGTCCATCCTCGTCTTCACAAGACGAATTTTCGTCGGAGACTTCTATTCGTAAGTATCTACACCCACAGAGCGAACTCTGATACCACATGCTGATCATTCACTCAACAGGGAGGACATCTTCTTCGGCCTCGCTTACGGCGTGACAGCAGTTTATGGTCTCGTTGCCGTTTTGCTGAGCTCGGCTGGCTGCCACCCAGCAGAAGCTCTTACTGCGAGCGTCGACGCCGTGTGTAATGAAAACGTACATCTCGCTGGCCGCCACATGCATCATTATCTTCCTTGCTGACCACCCTCTTTCTCGCAGACATCACGATGGGCTGCATTGACTGCCCTGGACGGCTTTACAGAGCTCATCATCCTCGCCCTACCGATCTGGTTCATCGCGAAGAATGAACTCAAAGCCAGCAAGAAGAGAATCGTCATCTTCGTCTACTGCTTCCGGTACGTTACACATATCAATCAGTGGATGTGACCCATCGCCTAACACAACCTCCACCAGACTCATCGTCATCGCCTTCACAATCGCCACCACATCCACCTACTTCGACTTCCTCTCCTCCGGCCACACAAACATCGGAATCGCCCCGGTGGTAGCCTGGCAAGAATCCCTGCTAGGCTTCTCCCTAATCTCCGCCTCCTTCCCCTGCCTGCGCTCCTTCCTCTGGGCCTTCATGTCCCGCGGTCTAATGACCATGTACGGCAACACAACCTTCAGCTCCTCAAATCACGGCTCCCACGGCGCCAGCGTGCACCTACGTTCGCTAAACAAGTCGCAGGTGTCGCGAAACGACTCAGAGGCCGGGGAGTCGCGTTTCCGGCTGAGGCCTGAGCAGGTGGCGTATCGGTGCGACGTGATCGGGGAGCCGAGGAAGAAGGGGAGTGGGAGTTCGCCGTTGGGGAGTAGTAGTGGTGGAGCAGGGGGCATGGGGAAGAGGAGTGATGATTCAGATCGCATGATAATACACCAAGAAACTAGTTATCGGGTTGAGAGTGTGGGGCATCAGGTTTAACGTGGTAGTGCAACTGTGTGTAAGATAGATCTTTGAGGATTATAGATGATGGGCTTGGAGATGATACCCGAATGATTGTGTTTGATATGTACAGGTCTACCTGAGTGATTCGTCCCGTGTAACGGCGAGCCATGTTAGGGACCAGAGTTGTCTGACGTTCGACTCGGTTGGATTCTGCGAATGTTAGCTTCGCCTCCAAGACTTCATGAAGCAGCCTTACTAAACCAGCCGGAGGGGGAAGAGCACCCAGAGGCTCAAAGGTGAAGTTGCCGTCCTGATAGAGCCACGACCAGACCTCGTTGTTGATGTAAGGCTCGTTGGCTTCAATCAAATCCCTGTTGTGCGATCAGCCTCTGCTCCTAGTTACACAGTTCCGAGACTTACCAGAGATGATTGTACGCTGAAAGAACATTAGAGTGTACTGCGTCGTCACTGCAGAACGCCGGCGCAGACGAGCCAGAGCAACGCTCCAGCTGTCGTTGCAAGCCAGCGCCCATCATTGCCAACTGCCACGACCAGACCACCGTGCCATGATAGGCATTGTTGGTCCAGTTCGCGGCGTAGACTGGATCGCCTCCATAAGCTGGATTGGCGATGAGCAAGCCAACAGGATTACTGAGACCAACAGGGAACGGCCTGTTGATATGAGTCGCTGTCTGGTTGACCAAGGTAGTCAGCTGCTCGTCGTTCGAAGTATTAGTCAAGAATAGACGGAAGCAGTCATCCGTGTTCATGACTCGGACGATCTCCTGGCCATTGTTGCCATCCAGGGCAAGGCCATGGAAAACGACGTCTGAGTCGATCTGATCTGTGTGAGATGGGAAGCCAAAGCCAGCAGCGTCTGTGTAGTTCTGCACCAAGGACCTCGCTTCTTCCATTGGCACGGTGACTTCGAAGAAACGTAAGGTGTTATCTTCCCAGACTTGAGCGTATTCAGTCGCCGTCTGTTCCCAGTCAGAATGCTCTGAGAAGAAGCCGGCTCCGGAGAGAGCACTAATCGATCGGAGAGCAGCTGGAACCAGACCGGTGTTCACGTCGTAGGGTATGCGTCCTCCACCGATGCCGTAGGTGCTGTCTCGCCATTCTCCAACGAGTTCGCCTTTCTCTAAGTGGATCAGACTCTCCTTCGTTTGACCTCCAGATGCCGCGAACGCTGCGGTGTTGTTCATGACCGCTTCAGCGTTGATAAGAGCAAGCTCTCCGTACGTCAGGCCCATATTGCCAAAGTCCAAGGAAGACTTGATGGCGAAGAAAGCTTCTCGTCGACTCATGCCTGTCTTCGTCTTTAAGAAGTAGTTCTCCATCAACGGCGCAAGGTAATAGTCAGTGTCGACCATCTGATACGTGCAGCCATGGCGGAGCGCTTCTGGACCGGTGATGTTTTGCTGCAGGTTCAGGAAAGTAGCGTAATCGCCAATGGTCTCTTCGTGACAAACAATCCCGGATGTTCGATTCAATCGTTCCAGCACGGCAGCGATCACAGCCTCGATCGCCCCACCTTCGCCTTCTGACAGGACTGGTTGCAAGAGCAGAGCTGCGATCATGCTGTCTCTGCCAAAGTACGTTAAGAAGCGCCATGCTCCGGCCAATAGCTTCTCCGAATATGACAAGAATGAGAGTGAGGTCGTCTGGCCCGCCTCAGACTCGATCAGACCTTGTGATTGCTCATTGAGCACCTCGCTGGAGTTCAACTGCGTGAGTTGAGGGTAGTCAAACCAGGCCGTGAAGTTGTAAGTACCGGCTGGTATTTGCAGCGTTCGGTTGCCCTCGTCGTTCGTCTCTATTGATATGCTGCCCTCGTTGTCGGTTGGCACAAAAGACATTTGGGTCGTCGTAACGTTGTCGAGCCAGAGTCTCGAAAGCAGGACGCCTCCATCGTCGATCTCGGTCCATTCAATGGCATCCTGAATGACTGGATAGACGAGAGAAGGCCCCTCTGTAAAGTCTCGAATATTCCTGATGCTGCCCATGATAGGCACAGTCAAGACAGCGGATGAGTTGAAGTTCACCAATGTGCTGATTCCCACAAAAGGGTAGCCAGACAGGGAGTCGTCCTTGGGTTCAACATAAGCACCATGAACAGGGAAATCTGACGTCCCATTCTCAAGACGTATCGCCAGCGATCCATTCAGTCCATTCTCAGGTCTGAAGAAGCCCACCACGCCGGAATTGCCTGCTGGCCATGCCACGAGCAGACGAGGTCCAATGATGGTCAGATTGCTGCTCTCCAGCGGACTCGTAACAACGACTTGCGATGCCGAATGGCAGTTCGAGTAGAAGTAGTTCTCATAAGGCGGATCGCTCAGCCATTGCGTAGTCGGCTCTTCGGTGCAGGTGGGAATAGACGTCGCAGTAGTCGGTGCTATGGCCGAGCTACTGGATGCCGTTGGCGGATATACCAGCTCGCCGTTGTTGCAGGAATACATTGCTGGCAAGTAGCAGTCTCCGCCGCAGCGAAGCGTAGCCTCTCCATTGATGATCGGGCAGAGGAAGTCGCCATTGTAGCAAGTATACTGGGATCCCTTCGTCAGCCCAGTCGTTAATGATGCTTGGGGGAACCTACCTTTGATGGAGAGTATCTCGCCTCACCACAGTCCATCAAGTCTTCTCCATTCTGCGGAAGGGCAAAGACACTGCTTGACCTCAAGAGAAGATCCAGAAAGAAAGACGCAGCACCCATCTTCGCCTGCATGGGTGCCATCATGTACAGTGTGAGCTGGCGAAGACAGACCTACCTATGTCACCGCCCACGGCCGGCTGATGTATCCTCTGCAGGCACAGATCTACGTCTGCCCACCATTGGCATTACATACGACCGTGACGTCCGGCACAAAAACGTGGTTGGGTGGCGTTCCATCATCGAGCGGGGGACGTCGAAAGGAACAGGTATAGCTTGAAGTTGAGAGTCGGTAAGTTTGCCATCACGTGGGAGTGGGAAAAGGACGTCACATCCATAGTCAATCGTTTCTCGTACTGAGAGGGTATTTACAGCTATACAAAAAAGGTCATCATTGAACGCTCGACAAGAAAATGCAACTGACAAAACGCCCTTCGCTGATGCAAGATGCCGCTCCATGCATTTTCGATCCCATAGCAACGCTTTCTCACATTCCAGTTTGCGTTGCACGCAAACACTTGCTCACATCCAACCAAGAGTCATAAGCAGTCCCTTTACCTCATTCTCCTTCATACCGCTCATACCAAGTGACCGCACCTGGCTTCCTTTTCGAATTCGTGATATTCCAATCGCAACTTTCCACGCCTCGGATTCGTCCAGTACAAAGGTATATTTCTTGTTTTCGGTGTCTCGTGTCGTGGCGCGGAAGACGTGCAAGCCAGCACCGGATGGAGTCCTCACAACGCCATCCTCAAGCAACTTCAAGGTCCATGCCTTGACATCCCACTCTCGCTGTGGAACGCCGCGAACATCGTCGTCGATGAACAGTCCTTCCGTCTGAATGCGCAGGATCAGGCCGTCTGTTACATGGCCCTGGTTGGCGACAAGCTGTGAGATCGGCTTCGTCGGGAAGATGTCGCTGAACAAGTACACAGCCTTGATCTGGATCTTGCCTTCTTCGTTCGTCGAGTACGGTCCGCGATGAGATGGCGGAGGTGTGGTTCGGGCGGTGCTTTGGCTTGGTGCGTAGCTTTCGCTGATCCCGGATATTGACGAAGCTGACGATTTGTAGGTGGCCGTCTTCGCATTTCGCGGCGTGTCGTACGGTCGGTAGGAGTACGACTCAGTTCCAGCAGCCGACTTGGCGGTGGGCTTCTCGTAGGCCTTTGTCGGGCTTGATCGAGCACTCGGCGCTGACTGTGCCTTCTTCTCTTTATCTGCCTTTTCCCGTGCCTCGCGCTCTCTAGCGTCCTTTTCTCTGGCCTCTTTCTCTCGTGCCAGTCGCTCCTTAGCGATGCGCTCTCGAGCTTCTCGTTCGCGTGCTTCCTTTTCTCTTGCCCTCGCTTGCTCCCACTTCTTCTTCTCAGCCTCCGCTTTCGCAGCGCGTTCTGCCTCCTCACGCATCTTTTGCGCCTCTTCCCGCTTCTTCTTAAGTTCTTCGGCTCGCTTCCTCTCTTCTTCTCTCTTACGAGTCTCCTCCCTCGCCTTCTCCCATGCTCCAGCACTTGGATTCGGTTTCGGCTTCGGATCTGGTTGTGGCGGTGGATTTGGCCGAGGAGGTGGGGGCGGTGGTGGTGCGCTGTAGTTCGGCGGAGGACCACTTGATTGTTGGCTGTGTTGTCGCTGAGAACCACTCGCGCCAGCTCCAGCTCCTGGCCCTCCTGCATTCGAGCTCGCGTTGTTCTCCGCCTGCGTCTTGCCCCATGTCCAGGCTCCGACGCCAACAGCAATCAGCAAAACCACGACACCCAAACCTCCTCCGCCTGACATGACCAGGTCAAGCCAATGCTTGATCACTGGCAATATGAGCGTGTAAATGCCCACAGCAAAGAGTGTGCAGGCGACGCCGGCCAGGAAGCTGTTCCGATGTGGTTGCATCGAGGGTAGGTATAGGAACCCTGAGCCGGCAGAATGGGGAGGGATGATGAAGATGTCGTAGTTTCCATCAGGCAGGCCACCCGGCGGACGCGGGTTCTGCCCATGGGGAGGGGGTGGGGGAGGAGGCGGGNGGGTCTGCCATCCTCACCCGTCACGCCTTCGAGACAGGCGGGTGGTGTGTTTCAGGCGGTTGTGGTAGCGGCGCTACGACCGGTCGTGGGAGGTATGGATGCTATCTCGACGTCGCGGTCTTCTTAGCGGATGCATAGAGTCGTCTCTTGGTTGGATGGCGTGATGTTGTCGGGCTCCTGGGGTGACGGGGTTCGTAAGATGATGGCTGGCGACTTTCGCAAAAAGTGGTGTTGCTCGCGGTGTCGCAAACGGCAGACGGACAGACCCTCCACAAAAACGCCCAAACTCCAACGAATCTCCAATGGCGGAACAGAATTCGAGCGGGCGAGGACGTTGTTGTGCGGGTTGTCAGTTGTGGTCGAAGACGCAAGGATGGGGTTCCTTGTGTTTGGTTTTGGTCCAGGACGATTAGCTTCCTTCTCCGCTTGGCCAGAAACAGATGGCGGGATGCCCACGTCACCGGCCGGCCAACACTTGATGATCCCGGCACTTCACCATTCACTCAATCGAGTCGTCTCAAGACCACCAGCACTTGACCTCGCCTCTCTATGACTTGGGACAAGCATTCTTTTCACAGCGCGAGGGAGCTGTCAACAAAGCAGCAGTTCTCGTCTAAAGGTGACGCGGCGGCGAATAGGAAAAAGAGCCGCTAAAACAACGTTGCCATTTGCTGCGCCAGAAGCGCCGGCATTTCGAAAATGGCTTCATTTGCCGGTCTCACGTTCTTCCTGCAACGACCATGCAACTAGAAGAAGTTGCAGACTGCTCACCGCATATACGGTGTGGCCACGTTTGCATTCGATGCACCTCGCCCGCCGTGATGAGTATTGATGTAAACATTGTCACCGAAGCTAATGCAGGCCTCCATAGCAACCGGGGAGCCAGCCGCGCACGCTTCTCTTTGCAGCTTCGGCGAATCACACCACGATCCATCTTTCAACTCACTGCGCAGCTTTGGTTCTTCGGAGAAGAGAGCCAGACATTCAGCTCCGGGAGGCCGAGGAAGCGTGGAAAGCGTGGCCGTGAAGGCATGTTCCATGGAACGCATCATTCGTGGTTGGTTATGGCTGTTCCATGTGCTGCTGACTCCTCTATAGCTACATGCTGGATAGGAGAGGAGTCCGCTCTCGATGCTGATACCCGATCCTAGTCTACATTCGCCGTGGTGCATCGTACGAACCACGGATATTTGATGCTCGTTCTGAACGCTCTCCCGCATCATCTAGTGTCCCATTCGGTCGGCGCCCAAAGTGAAGCGGGCCACAGCAGGCACGACCTCACTCCTGTCGACAGCTGCCCACGTAGCCATAGCGGCAGAGATCGCTGCAACAGCGAATCGACCAAGGTTGATCGTGGCCCACTTGTCTACCAGAGAGTGCACAGTCTCTTCCTTCGAGATGCCAGCTTCCGCAGACGCGTCGGTGAGGGAGGCGCTCGCAAGGTTGCGCTCCTTGTCCTCAAGCTTCTTGTTGATCGGCTCGCCCAGCAGGAAAGTGTACGGCACGAGCGACAGAAGGAGTGAGGCAGAGCTGGCGTAGAGGATCGATGTCTTGGTCCAGGCGGTGTCTGCAAGTATCGTCAGTCTACTGGCAAGCATCTTTCATCGCACGCCGTACCTCTGTAGGCGATGTAGCCGAAGGTGATCGAGCTGAAGAGTGCAACCGCTGGGGCTACGATCTTGTCCGCATCAAACTGCTTCTTCCATTGCTTTGCGAGCAGAGGCGCCGGGGCGAGCATGAGAGCAGGGACCGTCGAGAAGCTTGAGGTGAAGGTCTTTCCAGCGAGGAAGGCCTGAACATGAGTGAGCCGACCATCCACAGCACATCTTCATCTCGTCGAGGACTCACAGTAGATGTCAGACCAACGACCTGGGCAACCCGGAGAGGAGTCGACAAGTTGTCGGTGTAGAACGGCTGGTACTGCGCCATGGTATGTGTCTGTTCTTGTTTGATGGAGGAGTTGTGTCAAGTTCAAGGCGTTTCACAATGGCCTTCGAAGTTGATGGGAAAGAAGTGAAGTAAAGAACAAGCGTTGAATCAAAAAACACGCCCTTGCTTCCTCGATCGCGTGGTACTAGGTACATACGTAACGACGATGTCACGGCCAATCGCGACAGCACATGCAGGTGCTCACAAGAGATCTCTCCACCTCATTTTCACATGCAACTCTTCCAAGTTCCAACTTTCATGTTCCCACCAAGCTCCAAGCGGGAAATGCGATCACAGATGATGCGTTGTGGCGTCTGCTCACTCTGACTTTCGCGGCATCGCATCCCGGTGTGGCGCATGAAAGCATGTGGTCGCCGGGTCGATAGCCTGCAAACACATACTCTTGCCAGTGAGTATGATGTTGTAGGCCTCTGTTTGAACATGTGATTGGTGAATTTCGTTCTTTCCTGCCCTGTGTCTTCCCATTTGCTGTCCTCTCATCACAACACTAGCCATGTCTGGCTTCCCAATGACCGCTCCGGACAACGTCCACCTGTCGAAACCTGGCCCCGACAACGGCTTCTTCAGCACAACAGAAGTTGGACCACGAGAAAATATAGAGACATCAACCAGCAGAACCATCGCCTTACCCAAAGATCGTTAGAAAGCCACACCAAATCTAGCGGCCGGATTCACATGTCTAGATTTCCCATGCGAACGTTCCATCCGGGCCAACATCATCGCCGACAGCATCACGACTTCGACATTTAGAATCGGAGTCGAGACTTGGGGTGGTAGTCGACTTTTCGAAGCCAGCGCGTGGACGTTTGAGACCTGGGGTGATTCGACGTTGTATGCTGCTTCAGCACATTGTTTTGCTTTGGGGTCGACTGCGAAGAGTCGGACGCAGGTCGTGACGCCGACATGATCTCGGCCGCAAGTACTGAATCTTTTCGACAGTCAGTGAGCTGAAACAATGTGAGCGTGCGCTGTACGATGGAAGGAAACCATGAGGGTTGATTCGTGAAGGGGGGGAGCCAAGGTGTGCGAATACGTCTGCGTTTTTAAAAGCGTCAATAGATGCGACAGAATATGGAAAACAGTGCCCATCAACGAAAGTATGCAACAAAAGCGTAAATGAAACAATGTGAAAACCCACGAGCTGCCCATCCGATCCACTGCTGAATGCCCTGCCATCTATCCATTCAATGCCATGCCTCTTCGCCGTGAAATGCTTTTTGAAACCAGCGCCTGAATCGCTATTGCTCTAATATTTGCCTCGCGATAAGTGAAGCAACTTCCCTCGTCCTAGAAAGATATGGAGAGTGGCCGGCATTGAGTGAAGTTACCGCCGCATAGCGATTGAACGACTGGAGCATACCCACAAACGATCTCTGAAGACTGGGAGCGATGGCTTGGTCCGCCTCACAAACGACGTACAGAGTGGGTATGCTGCTCCATCCTAGCGATGTTGACTTGGCCCATAAGCTTCCCTCGCTTTGGGGACGCATGTGAGTGAGGGCAGTCGTGGTAACGTCTGAGGTGCAGTCGTTGTAGAAGACGTTGTCAGGCTTCATGACGCCAACGACGCTGTCCTGTTCTCGATCAGTACCCATACATAAAAGGTCTGGAAGTTGGATATTTACCCTAGCAACAGCCCATGATGCTTCGACAGAGTCGTAGTAACTCTCATTCGGCCGAGAGATGACTCCGGCGATGAGGATCAACTTCATTACATGCCCTGTCCGCGGTCGATCGAGGGAGTATCGATTGAGTCGTTCGGCTGCTGCACAACCTGGAATACTGCCGTACCCGTGTGCCACCAGGACAACATTGTTCCCGTTGTCGATCTCAGATTGGCTATAGGTCACCAGCGTCTGGATATCGTCCTCAAGGGTCGCTGATTGAGCCGCCACACCAGAGGATGGAAGTTGAGGGACGATGACCCTAAAACCAGCTCTGGCGAGCGCTTGCTGGAGTTGTTCGAAATGCGCTGGTGTGTGGAAGGCATCGTGAGCTATCACGATTGTCGGTCTTGGTCGTGTTGGAGGTCTTCGCTCGAGCTGACGTGTATCCAGACTGTAAACATTCGGCCACGCCATTGCTGACGATTGTCAAGGTCCAAAGACGCATTGTGCCATAATATCACCTCACTCCGTCGCCACGCATTTCGTGCGAACTCCCAAGCAGGACATTGTTGAAGCATCGCCGCCATTCGAATGGATCAGCCGCAGCGCTGTCTGTGTTGTTGGTCCAGCTCCCGGCGGTGAATAAGTGTCAAGGAGCGGCTTTCTAAGCCTTGGGGCCTATGGGACGCTGGCCAAAAGGACGCCGTTACATTGTGTCTTTCCGGCCGGAACGCTCAGTAGACTCTCCAGAGGCCCTTCGGCCAACAGCGCAGCCTAAATCCGGTCTAGTGAGCTGAGGAGCCTCAAAGATGGCCCCTTCCTGCTGTGTTGAGGCGGTGTTTCCGATTTTGCGGACTTAGCGGCCAGAGGATTCTTCTATTCTGCCCTAGTCGCTCTTATTCATAACCTTTACGATATACCCTTTCCGGAGTTATACATAGCTAGGAACATCGCGGCTACGAGTAGCTAAGTATAGTTTGTCTAATAAGATTGTACACTACTTAATATAGTATCTATTAGTCGGCTATACGAAGGAGCTAGTTTAAGGTTTATAATAACCGAAATTCGGCCGGTAGAGGTAAACAAGTAAACAATAGGCTTCTACCTACCTTCTACTACCTTTTATATTATAACAACACCCTTATATAATGTATAGAGCTTATCTAGAAGTGCCTAATAGTTAGTCTCTAATACCCCGTGCCTAGTAGGAGTAAAGACTTAAGAGAAAGTACGAAAGACTAGCTAGAAGCCTACTATCCTTCCTTAAACCCTCTACCTTTAAAGACCTTATAGAAAAGGTAGAAAGCTTAGAGCAATAACTTAATACGTAATAATAGGCGTTAGAGAGGGTATTATAGCGTATTAAAGAGTTAGAGAATGCCTTAGTATCGAGTAATAAGACACTATAAGGGTTAAAAGGAAAGGGTACCTAAGATAGGGCGTAGGGAGCTTTTACCTACTTAGAGAGTATATATTACTAGATCTCTAGATTCTAGAGTCTTATAATAGTCTCTTTATTAAAGGATAGGTATTCCTTAGAACATAATAAGCGTAGCCTACCAAAAAATTAAGTAAAGAGTATAGGAGCTAGAAACTACTATTTTTAATCCCTAGGTATACGAGGATAAGCTAAGGACTAGTAGGCCTAAGAAACTTACTCTTAAGCAACGAAGGAAGGTTGTTAAGATTACTACATAAGATAAGGCATACCGTAAGGCATAGGCTAGCTACTATATCTTAATAGGTTACCTTTAGAAGGAGCTTAAGGATACTAGAGTACCTAAGATCTTAGAGTTATTATTTAAGAGCTATCTCTATAAGGCTAGGTATATAAGAAGGGTATAGGCTTAGAAGACTAAGCTTATAGAAGTGTAGAAGAAGGCTCGCTATAAGTAGTATCTAGCCTATAACCCTAATAACCCTTAAACTAAGGTAGACTAGATAAAGATTATCTTTATAGATAAGACTCTAGCTAAGGTTAGAGCCTAACGTAGTCTATAGAGGGCGTAGCTTTTAAATAAAGAGGCTTATAACTTTACAAAAAAGAAGGTTCCTTACTATATATAAATCTAGTTTTATAGAGCCTTCTACTATAATAAGGTTAGCCTATATTACTACTAGAAGAAAGAGACTAAGGAAGAGAAGGCTTAGGCTACCCTTAACCTTCTTTAAGAGAACTAAGATAGGGTAGTAGTAGGGGTATTAACTTAAATAAGCTCCTTATAGATTAATATACGTACTAGAAGAAGGAAGAGGTAGAAGAAGGTAGTAGAGGCTAAGCTATATAAGCGTAATAACCGTAAGAGGGGTAGTATCGATAGATATAGGTATAAAGAGGTTATCCTTAAACTACTACTTATTCCTTAGGTCCTATCGCTTAAAGAGAAGTATAGTAAGGACTACTAAGTACTTAAGGATAGAGCCCTAGCCTATAAGTTATAGATAGCTAAGGATTACTACTCCTTTAACAATATATAGAAGTAGTTCTATCTATCTACTTCACCGGAGTTTAACGCTATTAAGTATGCCTAGCTATAGCTAAGGAGGTATATTACTACTAATTTTAACCCCTCTAAGACTACTAAAGAGTATAAGTAATAATAGACTAAGGAATAGTATAAGTTAGGCAAGAATTATATAGATTAAGTAAGGAAGTAGATTAATAGTTTAGATAAGAAGATTAGGCGTTGTTTAGCTAATAGGGGTAATAATTACTAGTATAGCTAGATAGATAGGAACTTAGACTACGATATACATCTATTTTAGTGTGCAAATGCGTGTGTAGTAGTGTTAATAGTAGTTAGAATGCCTAAGGGGGTGGCTCGGCCGAGGCTCGGTTATCACTCACTTAAAACCAACTCCTTCGTAGAACAAGGTCTCGAAACATCCAGGCCGAAGGAACCCACCGTCTGTCGGTTCGGTCCTCAGTGTGGCGTAGCAGACTCGAAAAGCACCCGTGTCGTTGGTTGGCCGTGGTGCCCGTTAGAAAGTAGTGGCTGGAGCAGCAAGAAGACGGACCGCCATTCATTGACCGGTCTTCTAGGCGGCCTCACGTTGTCGACTTCCGGTATCATTCGTGCATGATGGCTCATTCAAGCAATGCCGAAGTCTTAGTATAGACAAAACGTCCAACACGAGCGCAGAATGGAGCCACACCCGGCGGCTTCCATTCCAGTCAGTTGTGGGCAAGGATTGACATTCGTCGTGCTCTCGACTCTTGTTGGCATCTCGTTCGAACGTCTCTTGTCGAAAATAGAGCGAGGCTAGAGGACTGTGTGAGCAAAATATGTAGCACTGCCTACCTTTTCCACCCCTCCTACGATCAGAGCGACGCTCGGTTGACAGCCTGCTGGCTCACACCAGATGCTCCCAAAACGAAGGAGTGCCTCATGCGACACCCCTAGGCCCCGTTACGCGCTGGAGGCATGCCGCCATGGGCGCGGAGAGGCGGAGAGCGGACTTGATTTGAGATGGCAGACGGCTCGAATCATACCGGCTGAAAGGGAAGAACTCGATCATCTCGGTGTCGTTCAATCCCGTCCAACGGCAGGCGAATACGCGATGGTGTTGTCGCGGGTGCGTGATTGGAGCAGGAGATGAAATGGTTTGACTTCGCCGCGACCGACGTCAGCGGGAGTTGAGGGGAAGAACGACCCAGCCTCCTCAATTTGCGACTGACGGCCTTCTACTTCATCAGCCCGTCCAGATGCGCCAGCGGGCCATGTGAGACCAACTCGCCTTTCCACCGTCTCTAACTGCTATCATTGCAATCGCATTGCTCGCGCGACACCGCCAACATGGTTGCGACACGAAACCACCCACGCGACTTCGACCCATCGCCGGGCGAAAGTCCTAAACCCTCTCCCACGAAGCGCACCACGCGCAACTCGACCGCCAACGATGCCACCCCCGCTAGGCTCTCGTCGCCAGCTGCTTCGACTCGCTCGAAGACAGGCGCATCAAGCACGCGACGCCGATCGTCAGAGTGGTCTCACACTCCCTCGAACCTCACGCTTATATGGCTCGCGATCAGCCTTCCCCTCGTGATTTGGGACACCGGATATGTCATGTTGAGGCCTCATTCCATGCCAGGCGGAAAGCTGCATTGGATTTGGTCTCCTTATGAGCTTTACGGCAGAATTGACTACGCCTACAGCCTGGCGGCTGTGGATGATCGTTATGGCTGGACAGGAGCGCAAGGTTTCTTCAACATTCTTGAGACGCTCGCATATATTGTTTATCTATACATTGTATACACGCATGGCGAACAAGAGCCGATCCAGGGAAGAGGTGCCCCAGACAAGAGCGTGATGGGGCAGTTGCGTGGATTGAGTGAGAGCCGAACGGTGTATGGTCGCATGGCCGCCATCGCCGTGCTCATTGGGTATACGACAGCAAGTATCACTTTTGCCAAGACGGCATTGTATTGTAAGTTGAATCGTAGAGCAATCATTGCATGGAGAATTCCCCGACTGACGGGATAGTAGGGCTTATCGAGGTGTTTTCTGGATTCCACGGCATCGGCCACAACGACTGGTACAGCTTGATCTTCCTTTGGATCATTCCTAATGGACCTTGGATTCCTATTCCAGCGTACATGATGTACGTTTTTGGATCTGAGATGGTTCAGGGGCTGGAAACGGCAACTGCGGTTAGCAAGAAGTCCAAGTAGTGACTTCTTTACGGCCTTCATATATGAGCATCGAGGCGCTCGAGATTCCCAATCGATTCCAAGCCTGGTCCATCTGGCTCGCGCCTTCTTCACTAGTCTGGTAGGAAGTCCTACTCCAAGGGCCCGACGAGTCACCAAGTCCCAGGAAGTGCGACGATCCGACGACCGTTTCGAGTCTCGGAATCGCCCACGACCCGGCTACGTGTGGAGGCATGACCAGGAGCAAGTTTCAAGTCCCGCTCTATGATGGGCACGTCAGACGCAGGAGGCCGTGACCTGCCGCAAGACCAATGCGTGCTTTATGGTTCTTGGACCACGCGCGATTGATACGTGGACAACGAGTTGATGGGGGATCAGTAAGATCGACGGCATCGGTCGAACCTGCAAAATCGGCCATCTATAGGTTATTAGGTAGACGAAGACTCATGACGCTGCGCCTTTTTACTGTATACTTCTTCGCGAAAACTATTTCTCAAAGAGCGACAAACAACTGTTCTCTGCTTTTCTAGGTGACACTCAGTCTGACACACGAGCACTCAATGGCGCCTGTACGTTAGCGTCCTCGGCGACTGATGAGGACGATCCTTCATTTTCTCACCTCGTATCCTGATCAGCCATCTCATCTGCCTCCATCACATCTCCATCACAGAAACTAGCAAGTCACCTGGATTCATGATGTTTTCCAGAGCTGGATCATTCGCTAAGCGAAGATCGTGACGCCACCCTCGGCAGCGACAACCACCAACACGGGTCAAGCATCAAGCATTAAACCATATTTTGTGTCCAACCCTTGACAATAGCAAATCCAGTAAAGCGGCCAGTTGGTGGCGCCGGCTCCTTCGGAGGTGTCTCTCAAGGTTAGATAGCGTCTAGTCCGTGCTCTTAAAACACGCTTGCTTAATAAGGTTAGCGTATTAATCGATATAAGTTAATTTAAGGCGCGTTGTAGATAGACGCGATTATTAATAATAAGAAGGTAGCTACTACTACTACTAGCTCTTCTTCTAGCCTAAGAAGAAGAGCTCGATTTACTAGATATCTTCGCTAACGTAAGACTACTAGCCGCGCCTTAGATTATATATAAATATAACTATTTCGAGTAGGACCTAGACGATATCTATAACGATAACGTTATATACTATACTCGGTTTATAAAGTAGTAACTTTAGAGACTAGCTAGCCTACTACTTAGTAAGGAAGATCTCTACTTTAGCTCCTATAAGAGCTCTCTAGTAAAAGCCCTATTTCTCGTATATTAACGACTAGCCTATCTAAAGCGATATTATAATATCTAGATTAGCCGCGGCTATAGCTAGATATTAGAAGTCTTTAATAGTACTATCGAGTTACTCTATAAGTAATAGGGTACGAAGCTCTACTAGTAGCTAGGTCTAATACTCGAGAGACTATAATCTTATAGCTAGAAGACTACTATAGCTAGCTATAGCGGTAGATTACTCTAGGGATTCGTAGATAGTACCTTCTTCGAGTATACTAGGCTAGCGGATCGTAATAGGCAATTAGTAACCTATACGGGCTACTATAGGTACAATAGCGAGAAGTTCTAGTATATAACGGTACCTAACGGCCTTATAGTATTAATATTAGAGCTATACCTTAGACTAGCTAACGACTAGTCTATCTATACCGATTCTAGTATATAATAACGCCTATAGCGACTCTTTATAGGGCGTAACGAAGAGATATATCTATACGGCGACTTAGTATATTAATCTTACTATACCGTTATCGATCTATTCTAAGTAATCGTAGGGGGGTAGTAGTACCTAACTAACGAGTAACGGCGAGCTAACTTCTTCTACTCGTAGTCTCGTATTAGCGTTAAGATAGCCTTCGGCGACAACTAGAAGTACTAGACGTACGTTAATAGCGGTAAAATACTAAGATCTAGGTACTAACCTATCTCTACGTATCGCCTAGTATCTATACTACTATAGAACTACCTAACGTACCTACGTAGCGAGTAAGAAGGATACGTAAGTATAATATTAAGCTTATTCGATAGTTGTAAGCTACCTACCCTTAAGGAGTATCTTTTCGCTAAGAAGCTAGCTAATAGTACTATAAATAAAGGGAATATTATATAACTACCTACTAATAATATAGCCGTAGTTTAGCGATAGATATAGTAGATCTAATAGTATTATTAATAGATAAGAGCGAAGAAAGGTCGTAAAGGGCGTAGAAAGTATTATTTAAAAGGCGAAGGGGGGTTTAACGTTACTAATATTAGTACGTAGTCTTAGCGGGAGAAAGTAAGTAAATTTATATACCTAGCTAGCTACTAATAAATTAATAACTCTACGAAACATATACTAATCGATTTAATTTTTAAAAAGTATTATAGATCTATATATAATAAGTAACTTCTATATATAAAATTAATCGTAGAGGGTATTATATATAGAGTTAAAATTAAAAATCTAATCCTTAATATATAAAAGCCCGCCCGTCCGCTTTATAGTACTAATAAACGGCGCTAGTAGCTAGCGGCTTTAACTTTATCTACTCCTTTAGAGCTACCTTCTTTCCTATCCGCTCTCTTTATAAACGATAATAACGTCTCTACGATAGTCTCGAGCCTACTTTCGAGTCTTTCTATACGCTCTATCGACGGCGCCGAGTTTAAACTACCTACGGCGCTTGTAGTAATAGTACCGAGTAGCTAACGATTTAAATTATCGCCTCGCTCGATAGTAGTTAGAATAGTACTAATTATGCCCTACGTCTTACTATAGACGCGGTTAGCTATTAACTAGGCCTTCTTCGTCTTATTACGAGCCGCTAGCTCGTCGTCCTTATTAGATCTATTATCTCGGCGAGGACGCTTTAACCCCTAGTTCTTATATACCTTCTTACGATTATCGACGGCTAGACGCTACTTATTAGTAAGCGCCTTCTTAGTACGGTATACCTTCTAATCCGCCTTAACTATAAGCTAGTCCTTATATAGCTACTAAAACTCTAATATAGACGAGCGGCTAGTACCTATTACGCCCTTCTTCTTTAACTCGTTATAACGAGGTATCTAGCTAATATAACGCTCGTTAGACTTCTTAGTAGCTCTACCGTTAACTATCCGCCTAAGGCGAGAGTATATCTATCTATATTCCTTCTTAACGAAGGTGCCTATTATAGTAAAGAAGTAAGCCGACGACTCGTCCTTAATAAAGTTCTAACGATACTATAGTAATAACTTTATTATAAGTATACGCCGCTCTTCCGTCTAGACTATCTTCTTCTTCTTCGTTGTTACTTAGTACGAGCGAGGACCTATTACTTACTCTTTAACGAAGATCTTATCTTCTATAATAAACTTTATACTATTCTTAACCCCTACTTCCTTAGGCGGCGACAGCTCTAGCGGTTATAAGCTCGCTACTAGCTACGAGCTCTCGATAATAATCGGCTCGACTACTACTAGCGGCTTAGCTAGCGTTAAAGATAATAGCGTAGGCCGAGCCTATAGCGGCGTTAACGTCTTATATTAAGGTAGATACTTATACTAAGGGGGGCCTAGTAGCTCGTTAGACGGCGCGAAGGGGCTCGAGTAGATAATAATCGGTATATAGCTTAGCGTAGCGAATCTAGTACTATCTAACTATCGAAGAGGTATTATAACTAGCGTATTATTACGCTCTTAATATAGCTCGCTACCTTAACTACTATAAGCTAGATTATAGGGTAGTCGATTAAGCGGCGGCCTAGTGCCCTAAGAGCTCCTTATAAGTATAGAAGGTAAGCTCGGCGGTACTATTAAGGGCGACGATTACTAAGTAAAGTACTAATAACTATTAATAGGCGTACCTATTATAGTCGAATATACTACTATCGAGGGCACTAATTACTACTACTACTAGCTTAGAGCCGCTAGCGGCGACAAGCTCTACTACTACGCTCTATTAATATAGGGCTAGTACTAGTTATTAAGGCTAGATATAGTACTACTACTACTACTTTTATAGAAGTATTAATTAACGTTAATACTAACAACTAAGAGCATTATAGATAAGAGCGTAGACGCGTTTACGCGTCGACTGTCGTCGCCTTTGCCTTTAAACTTTAAGCTATAAACACGCTCTTAACTATATTAAGTAACTACTATACTAAAACGAGAGCGTTAATAGACTAACTATTATAGTTAGAGGGCTAACAACTAAGCGCGAATCTACTACCCCTTCGAGCAAGCGTAAGGCGCCACCTAATGCCGGTCCGACTGCTCCTTAACCCTAATCGACACCAACCTTACCGGAAAGCGATTGTCAGAGCCAGAAAATATGGTCTATTATGCCGTGCACTTGGCGGCGGCCATCGCGAACCTTACTGGTGACACCACTTCTCCTGTTCATCTCTGTCGGCCTACTCTACACCGGATTCGAGCTGCACGATTCTGCCTATGAGCCACAAGTCATCCACGAAGCTGTCGAGGCGGTCGAATATGTTGCTTCCGAAGTGCAGCACGAAACGCAAGCCAATGGTGCGGAATCCGGCCATCACATGAAGGCCATCTGGCCTCCCGACTATGGAGACGACAACTTCTGCAGCACACTTCCAGATCCAGGGAACCTGGTTGTCGTGATCAAGACTGGTGCAACAGAGCTTCACAACAAAGTACCGACTCTATTATCGACATCGCTGCGATGCGTGCGGGAGCCCCTGATATTCTCAGACCTGAAGCAGAGACTGGGCGAGTATCAAGTTCACAATGCCTTGGCCAGATTCACTGCGAGCGAAATGAAAGGGAATAAGGACTTTGAGATTTACAGGATGCAGCAGCAATACATGGCGGAAGGGCGGGAAGCTGAACTGCCAGAACTGAGCAGTATTCCCATCCCTTCAGACGACTGGCGTACGGAAGGAAAGAGTGCCGCCTGGGGGCTTGATAAGTACAAGTTCTTGCGTGAGTCTTGCTCGTTCACGACGACTGTATCTTGAATGCTGACCTTTTGCTAGACATGGTCGAACAAACCTGGGAGCTCGCACCGGACAGAGACTGGTACTTCTTCATCGAGGCAGACACCTATCTGAGCTGGCCCAATCTGCTGAAGTGGCTAGAGACGCTAGACCCCAGCAAGAAGCTCTACTATGGCAATGCAGTCCGTATATGGGAGTATCCCAAGGAGCTGTACTTTGGACATGGAGGTAGCGGCTTCCTCCTATCAGGTGCTACAGTGAAAGAATTCGCTGTCGCCCATCGAGGGATTGCAAGACGCTGGGACAAGCGCGTCCACAAGATGTGGTATGGCGACTACGTGCTTGCCGCCGCGCTTTACGAAGAACTCCGTATCACCCTCAAGGACGCCAGGCCATCAATAACGGCGGATGACCCAAGCTTGGTCACGTTCGCAGAGGAGAAGTGGTGCCAACCTCTGCTGACTCTACATCACTTCAAGTCTCAGCAGCTGAACGATCTCTTTCAATACGAGAGGAAGCACAACGGTTCCGAGCTGTTGTATCGGGATGTCTTCCAAGCTTCGTTTCCGATCGGCATGCCGAGGAATCGCACCGACTGGGAGAACCTGCCGCAGGAGGAAGAGTATGTGCTCGAAATTACAGAAGACAAGACAAAAAATGGCTCAAGCGACGAATCACTCGAAGGGGCACATCGATCATGGGAGGGCTGCGAGAAGGCTTGCATGAGCAACGAAAAATGCCTTCAATTCATGTTTATAAGATCGACAGACGATGAGAGCAAGAAGGATGCTGGGAGTGAATGCCACCTCAGCAGTGCCATCAAGCTTGGAGGAGAGAAGCAACCAGAGCATGACGGCAAGACGGAAATTACAAAAGAGTGGTCAAGTGGCTGGATACAAGATCGAATAGCAAGATGGATCGAAGAACATCAGGGCTGCTCAATAGGTAATAGCTCATGGCCGCTATAACAGCAGGTTCATTCCGAGACTCTGATGCGACGATTCTGACTAGACGATCCTATCCTTGATATTCTGCGGCGAAGGTCTCGTGGAAGCAAATGACTCCCTCGCATCCAGGTTCTCCCAATACTTCTTCAGCTGCGGATACTTGGCCATCCAAGGATGGTCAGGCCATCGAACAGCCATATAGCCCAAGACACTTCCAGCAGCAACATCCGCCAACGTCAGGCAGTCGCCGATGATGAACTGGCCGTCCTTACTCTGGTCGACCCAGGTAGCGAGGGCTTGCAGTCCGCCTTCGACTTTACGCATCTGTCGAGCTTTCCATGGTTCGCTTTGTTGGTCTCTCTGTTTCTCGAAGAAGCAGAGGACGAGGGCGTCACAGATGCCTAGGGACTGTCAGCCTTGCTCATTGACACTTCGAGTCAAGTTATACCGTCTGCTACAACTTCGACCTGCTTAGCGAATAGTCGATCGTCAATGTCCTTTGGCAGCATCGGTGGCTCAGGATGCTTGGCCTCGATCCATTCAAGAATGTAGTGACTTTCGTACACGGCTTTGCCATCATCGGAGATCAAGACCGGGAGTTTCTCCAGGGGATTGTATTGGGGTGTCTGTGTTGTCGAGTCCCAGGGAACTTCCGTTTGAAGGGTGAAAGGCACGCCTTTCTCTGCGAGAGTGATTCTGACTTTCCGTGCGTAGGGAGAGGGAGTTGCTGAGATGAGAGTGTAGCCCATGATGCCGTGGTGATAAGTTAAGGAGACAAAGATGTAAAGTGAGGTAGATTTGATGAAAGACCGACTTACTCTCGAGATCTTAAGCTCTAGAACGTGGCTAACGACGATGATTTGAGATCTCCATGTTCCCGTAGGAGTATTGCTTTTTGGAGGGAGAGCTGACGTCTGGCGCTGCTTCGAAGGCCCCACCTTGAAGAACTTCCTCGAGACGAGCAGCACTAAATCCTCAGCAATGACATCCCTCGACAAACATCCTTACTACATATCTGGCGATGACTTTGACGGAACTCATCACCGTCATCCCGCCAGATGATGAAGATGATCCTGAGGACATCTTCGCGGCCGCGCCGGGCCTCATCTTCACAGACGACCTTCGAAACATGCATGGCGACGATCGCAGCATCCTGGTCTACAAGAGCAAGAGATTCGGGGACATAGAACTGCGCACTGCGGATCCGGAGAGCGAGAATGACAGAAGACTGTTTGCGCATTACCTGTGGAATGCCGGAATCAAGATGGCGGAGCTCATCAGCGACGAAGACTCCCGGTGGACTGTAAAAGGCCACAAAGTACTCGAATTAGGTGCAGGTGGGAGAGAGTGAAGATTCATGATGAGTAAGAGCTGGCTGATGGCATACGCTGATAGGAGTCGGATTGGACGGCATCGTGGCTACTCTTGCCGGAGCGCAGGAAGTGAGTGGAGAGACGGCAACGCAAGGGGGAGGCATTGACGAATGTGTAGGTCTACATCACGGACTACCCAGCTACGGCGCTGCTAGAGAACATACAACGGAACGTGAAGAAGGCTTTACCAGGTGACCACAAGGGCAAATACCATATCGAAGGGTATGAGTGGGGAGATACCACTTCAGCCTTTGCCATGGCCAACGCGCATTCATTCACGCGAATACTGGCCGCCGACTGCTACTGGATGCCGCATGAGCACGAGAACCTCGTCAAGTCTATGCTCCACATGCTGAGCAGAGACGACGATGCCAGGGTATTCTCCATCGCTGGCTTCCACACAGGTCGCGCGAAGCTTGCCTTGTTCTTCGAAGAAGCCATAAACCAAGGTTTAGAGATCGAAAGCATCTACGAGGAGGACGCAGAAGGCAACAGGAGAGAATGGATGGAAGAGAGGGACGGCGGGACAGAGAATCCCACCGAGCGTAAAAAGTGGCTCGTCATTGCTATCTTGAAAAGGAGGCTCATCTCATGATGCTGCTGCGATTCAAGCAAGATGTGTAGCCGTGTTGACGACGACTTCTTGTGCTGCGTAACACAGGGCCGCGCCATCGCAAGTGTCACGAACCGGTTCGCATTGGGATCGCCATGTGAGGTCTAAGCATAGCCACGGAGCCGGACAGCTGTATTCAACAATACAGCGTCTATCTCCAGGCGCTTGTGGACCATGAGAGTGCGGAGTAAGCATCAATGTGCATTGTCCCGAGTGTTGAAGGTACCTGCACACATCCGGCGAACCGATCGAGCACTTTGAAGGCGAACCGTATCACCAGGCCAGCCAGGTTTAAGGTCTGATTGGACTCTGCGTCTCACTGCGTACAACATACTATTTGCTCTGCGGGTACATGCTTTGAGTACGTATGCTCATTGTCGAGTTCGAGTATTTCCTGATCTCCTCTGCCACAACTTTTGAAGCCACCGTTCTCTCACATTCTCGTTTTGCCTTCCTCGGTCTCTCGTGACCTTATTCCGCCGAAGAGACAATCGATACAAGGCTGTCAGACGGGTTGTCTTCATTGCCATCATGACAACCCCGATGCTGGTTCGTCAATGCGAGGCCCTGGCCCAGAGGCTGTACTATCAATGTGCCTACAACATTTCACGTTGCTGGCATATTCGCTAATCTGAATAGGTCGAGATACACCCACCCCGTGCAAGGAATTGACAAGCGGTCTTCGCAAGCTCCGCAACGTCCTTGGAGACATCGACGAAGCACTGGGCGATAGCCAGGAGCCGATCAACAGCGACACGAAACTCCAATCAGGCTTGTCGCAGAGCAGAAACGTGCTAGAGAGGCTGGACATAGCGCTGGTCACATACAGATGCATGGGCCAGGTCGACGTCGATGCTGATGCCGTGGCTAGCATCAAGTCCACGATTGAGGAAGCCACTCAGGAGCTAGCAACGTCGTACGAGAAACTTACACGAACGGGCGAGATCTCTATGTCGGCGTGCAGCTGCGTACTTGTGCGGAAGACCAGCCAAGGGAGCAAAACGTCTAGTTCGTGGTCGGTCGTCAATCGAGACAGCCCAATCGACACCAATGGCCTCGACTCACAGGACACACCCGCAGACACAGCTGATGCCATTCAACCAAGCCAGGAGAAAGAGGTCTGCAGATCGCGACTTCTGCCTTCAGCCTCTAGTACCAGTTTGGGAAGCAATGGCAAAACTCCATCGTGGCGGTCGATCTCGTTGGATCCATTGTCGAAGCCAATTGCCGATGCGTCAAAGATGATTCTCAGCAGCACCAGTCCAGTTGATGCACCGACTTCTGTTCAAACATCAGACGACTCAACAGACAGCAGTGTTAGCCTTGGACACAGTGGAAGAGACCAGACCACCCACGGAAAGACAGCGTTCATTGAGGAAGGCAGGCTTAGAAAAGATTCGATTGTGAATGCCACTCCCAAAGACTACATCGCAACGGGGCATCACGCGGACTGTCCAAAGCCAACAGAGGTCTCCGGTGCAGTCAGAAGTCTCTCAGTTATCTCTTCCAGGGCGAGAAAGGTGGTTGATCCGAAGACCGCTAGTACCTGTCCTTTCGACAGTATCCAAATTGAACATGGCAGCGCCACAGCAGAGGGCAACAGCAGCCAGCAGCTCTGTGAGCAGATATCTGAGGAGCAAAATGGGGGCAAAGACCGCACTGCGGCTTCCTCTCCTCGACCACCACCGAAACTGCTACCATCGCCAGCTACTCGTCGACAACAGCGGTACAAGTTGATGTGCTGTCCACCAGAAGGCGGCACTGAGCTTCAAAAGGTTGCAAGCAAAGCCGCGCCAAAACGGCTGTCGCCAAAACGGCTGTCAACGTGTAGCGAGTCCTCAGAAGATCTGTACAGCGCTACACCGCCAAAGAAGGACGTATCTGCGGGCCTGAAAGACGTCAGCCTGTTCCCTGATCCCTTGAAGTTGAGAAAGAAGCTAATAAGTCTCGACCTGAAGACCAGACCGTCGGTGAACTCTTCAAGAAGTCGCTACGGTGACACATTCAAGATTGCACGTCGAAATTCTGTCAGTGTGCTCGCAGAGTTGGAGGGAGAGCCGGTACACCCACCAACGAGGTCAAGCTCGTGCAGCTCATTGCCTCGATACGAGAGTGTTGTGTATCTGCCGTATCCGCCAAGAACATCCGCCACTCATCCTACTCATTATCGCCAGACCAGGAGGCATACAAGCGCGCCAGTGGACAGACGAGATGCTGAGGCGTCATCGAACGGAGATCGAGCTGTCGCTGATGGAATTTCAGGATACCCTCCTGAGAAGACCGCGGCGACCACCACACTGCCGTCGATTCCTACTTTCATTGGTCGGAAGACCGCTGATGAAGCACTGCTGATCAAGAAGCGCTCGAAGCCTCGGCGGAGAGTACAGTATGCCATTCGCGTGTCGGACAGAACTTGGTATGAACGTGATAAAGAAGACACTCACGCTCAGATTCTGGATCAAGAACGGATCAGGTACGTCGAACGCTTCAAATCAATTCCGTTCTATCTTCCGTCGAGACCGTCGCTGACTTTTCACAGGCACATTGTGCATTACTGGAACAACTCCATGTGGGACCACGCCGAGCAATACCTCTCAGCCCACCTTGATGAGATCAGTACCGGAACACAGACCAATGTCGTTCGCCGGATACAACACCTGCTCGCTGTTTGTGCCAGCTTCAGGGGCGAGTGGGACGAAGCGATCAAGAGATTCATCAAAGTCCTTCGGAAGCCAATCCGCAGAGTCGTGAACATCGATGACGGTGACTGCGCTGCCGCATACTGGCTCGGAGATCATTACGCAATGCAGAATCGAAGAGCGGATGCCCTGCTCGCGTACTCGCTGGCCGAGAAAGGTAGCCTTTTTGACGACGACTCGGCCTTGCGAGCCATCGTAACTGGCGAACAAATTGCCGTTCAGCTTGGTGTTTCGAAAGCCGACTTCAAGACCCGTTGGTCTGAGCAGGCTGTTGCCAATGCAGAGAGTGAAGAAAGTCCTAGCATCTTGGACAAAGACATTGTTCGCATGGAAGTTGCCAAAATCTGCCTCGAGAGCGGCCTTCACGCGCGTGATAATCGCAAGAACGGAGACTTTGCCGGACTTTTGAAAGCACGACATCTCTATGCTTTCATGCTGAGAGAAAACAATAAGCAGAGCGTCCGGCCCGATCTTCATGAGTACATGGCCATGAAGATCGACGACAAATGCCTTGACCCAGAGTCCCCCTGGCCGATGCCCTACGACCCTCTCTTCTGCATGCCCAATGTCCAGCGAGGCAGGCTCCTCGCGTACGAATGTGACATGTTGGCAGTCTTCAAGACGAATCCAGAAGCCAAACTCCCCCGACCCCTGAGCCTAACCAAACTCGACTGCTTCACCTGCAGTGACCTCGACTGGCTAATCCTAACGATCCGCACCTGTCTGCAAACCTACGAAATCGGCTACTCCGAAGTCGTCAACATCCAAGGAACCTGGTTCTGCTGCAGATACTCTTTTATACAACTGAAAGTCGCCACGACGCATTACTTCTCCATCGCGCTGTTCAAGCATCCTTTCCGTTCGACGTTTGGCGTGGACATCTGCTCCGAAGAAGGCATGTGCAGCGCGAGAATCGTCGAGAAGCCGGGACCCTACAACAAAGGGGTACATTTCCAGGAGCCGAGGAGGATCAAGCAGCTCATTAGGAAGTATCTGGATGAGGCGGAGAAGAGGGTGCAGGCGGAGGGCAAGAAGGCAGTGGCCTCCTCGAAGGCTGTCTCACGGCGGCCTTCGCAGTACGATATTGCTTGGGCCAGCAGTCAGTTCACATGACCACGTCTTGCTCGTTATGGGGTATCACCGCCGACATCGCCGCCTGACCCTGTCGTGCACAATTCGGATCTGGGAAGAATGAAGACCATGCACATGGTGTAGAGCTCGGCTCTGCGGTATCCATGCCGACCTAAGAAATTGCGATTATAATGCACAAAAAAGGCAACCTGGTACATTTGGCCACAGGCACTTGAAAACAGACGATCCGGAACAAGAACCCTTTCTGGGGAAGGAGTTGAGCTCGGTCACCCGTTCGGTCACCCCTAGGGGGTAGCCTAAACGTTAGTTTGTGTCATCTCCAGTGGATCACCTGACTTTTCGTCAAAACTGCCCAACTGCTCAACTGCTTAAGTGAAATCTGCCTAAAGCGGCTTAGCGTCTCGGGACTTTCTATTCTCCAACCTTACCTCTCGACTTTAATAAACCTTCGTCCTATTATAGTTTTACTACGAAGTAAGATTCGTACTTCGTAGAGAAATAGGCTAGGGTTATAATTAGGCTATTGTTCTTAAAGTAGGGATATCTTAGACCTACGCCTAAGGAAAGAGCGAAGAAGAGAGCTATTAGAGACTACAATTAAAAGCTTACTATTGTCGCTACTCGATTTACTCGCTTAGAATTACGCTATCCTATACTTAGTATAGGTTAGGTAGAGGATTCCCTATTTAGTTCTTCCGCGAAGTAAGGGCCCTACTTCGTAGAAGAATAACAATAGGGAGTAAAGTAAAGGAGCGTATATAAATAGGGATAATAGAAGCTAAGAAATTAAAAAGACTACTCTTTGCTCGTAGACTTCTAATTTTCTTCTTCTACCTATATACCTACTTCCGACAACTATCTTAAATACTATCTATATTATAATAGTTACTACAAACATACTACTACCGCCGCCTTACTACTCTCCTCTCGCCGCCTACTATACCTAGCCCTAGCGCTCGTCGTTTCGTCCCGTCTATTATTAACCGTAACGAAGTATATCTTCTACTTCTTAAGTAGTAGCGAGCTTAAGCTAATTAGCGATATAGGCTACTATAAATCGTGTTACGCGTTTTGTCTACTATAGCGAGCTTCGCTTATAGTACGATAAGGATAGCTATTATATTCGTCCTACTAGCCTTAGTCGTCGCGAGCGTTTCTTCGTTTACTATGTCGAGCACGCTACTATTCGTCGCTCTACTCGTAAGTCTTTAATATTATAGTAACGATCTAACTTTAGACGATAGTATACTAATATTAATAGTCCGCCGTACGCTCGCTTACGTCTACGCCTACCTCGCCGCCCGTTATTAGGCTACTTATACTACTCTACTTACTAGTACTCGCGCTCGTACCCTCGCCTACTCCTTTAGTACATATTTAAATGTTAGACTTAGCCTTTAGACGGTAGCTTACTAATATTAATATAGGCCGTAATCTACTCGCTCGCGCTCGCGCCTATCTTACTACTCGTCGTTTAGCCGCTACTCGTCGTTTTACTAGTACTACTAGCGCTCTTCTCTTCGGTAAGTCTCTAACAACTACTTAAACCTTAAAGGATAGTAAGCTAATATTAAAGTAGTCCGTCGCTTATAGGTACGCGCTCGTAAGCATAGAGCTACTACTACTACTACTCCTTCGCTGTCTCTATCGGATTTCGATAACGAAATTAATAACTTGTAAGTCTTCTAGTCCTCGCTCGATCTATAGCTAGACTAGTAGCTAATATATAGATATAGCTTTATGCCTAACGACGACAACTTTATAGGCCCTAAGCCTAACGATACTACTACTACTACCGCTATTACTAGCTAGCCTACCGTTAGCGATCCCTCTAGTTCTAGTCTAGTCGCTAGCCCTATCTCCGCCTCCGCTGTCCCTATTATAGCTCTAGTAGCCTCTAAGTCTACTACCGCCGCTACTATACTACGCCCTATTAGTTAGCTAAAGGGGTTAACGAAGGTTACTCTTCGTTGCCCCGAGTAGGATAGTAAGTAGTAGTTGGTCCCTAAGTATAAGTAGGGCAAGTAGGAGGACTAGAATAAGTCCGATAAGGATAGGCGCTACGCCTAGTCTAAGGTAATTTAATCCTAAGCTAGCTATAAATCGATAGATCGCTAACGTTTCGTAGACTAGCCGTCTTATAGAGGAGAATAGTGTTCCGCGGGCTACTAGGCCTTATAAGAACTACCGTCGTAACGGCACGTAGTATATAGTACCGCTAGAGGGCGGTAAATATATAAAGTACGTCTTCGACGTTAAGCCCTATATACCGTAGATAGCTCTTATTTTAGGTTACTATATAGCGTCTGTCTACTATATTACTATAGGCGTTTTACTGTATTACGTCTATCTACTAGGTCCCTACGCTTTAGGCTAGGCCTTAGAGCCCTATAAACAATAAAAGCTTACTCTATCTATATATTCTTAGTTTCCTTCCTCGTCTTAACGTCGATGTCTCGTCTTAATCGCCTATCTTAGTTAATTAGTATTAACTCCCTCTTAAAGTATAGCTTCGAGTATACCTCTAATTACTAGAATTCCTCTACGAAGTAGCGTATATATATCGTGGAAGAATTGCTTATATTTAGAATATATAGCTTACGTATACCGCGAATCGACTAGGTAGTCGTACTCCTTATTCTTAACTTACGTACATGTTTCTAAGTACTAGAATTTTTCTACGAAGTAGCGTATATACATTGTAGAAAAATTACTTAGCTTTAAAGGCCTTAAATTAAATCCTTATCCTACGTATACCGCGAGTCGACTAAGGGACGCTATCTTCCTCTTTCTTAACCTCTAGCCTAGTAGTATACTTCTTCTTAACCTCTAGCCTAGTAGTATAATCCTTCTTCTTAACCTACTTCGCTAGAACGGTAACGCTAAGTAGTAGGAAGGTTTAGACGTCTAGTACGGCGATAGAAGGTTTAGACGTCTAGTACGGCGATACGAGTGTAAGATATAGCGAGAGTATCGAATCCTTCTACGAGATAATAGTATACTATACGTACTAACGGGGATCCTCGTAGCTTAGTAGTATATAGAGTATTATATTCTTCTATAAAGTAACGGCCTAGCTTCGTAGAAGAATTAGTAACTTTACTAAAGAAACGGAACTTAGGTATCTCTCGCGTTAAGTATTTCTATTAGTAATAGTACTATCTAATATACCTTTTACGGGCCCTACTACTTACGTCTACGCGATTAGTAAAGTTAGAGGGACAACGTTAATTACTAGGCATTAGGCCGCTATATAGATACTCCTCTAGTAGTCCTTAAGCCGTAGCGCTAGTATTACTATCGAGAGTCGTAAATATTATAATCGCGTCGTTCTAGCTTATTAGGAAGGCCTAGCGCTTATAGATAGTTTTCCCGCTCGAGTCTCTAATATATTAGAAGTCGTTTAGGAGCGGGCTAATAAGATATAGGCGTATAGACGTAGTAGGTTAAAGATAGGGATATAGAGGTACGGAAGTCCTAGATACGTTAATATAGCTATAGTAGGTAAATAAGCCGCTAACGCGTATTAAGCCGTAAGTCACGCGGTAGAGAACTAATATAGGCCTTTTCTAGTACATTATCTATAGTAGTTTAGGAGATCTAAGCCTAAGGTACTAGGGTTACTTAGGGTAAATACATCTACTAGGGTTAGGGACTACGAGGTTAGTATACTATTAATATAGCTCGAAGGTAGCTCGCTATTTAAAAGAATAACTAATAGATCGATTTAGAAAATTACTATACATTTAAGAAAGCTAGTATAAGAAGTAGAGTATTTACGAGGTAAGTCTTTAATTTTACTACGAAGTAGAATATATACTTCGTAGAGAAATAGTTAGCCGAGCTAGGTATTAAAGGACTTCTAGGAAAGGAACGCAAGGAGATAGGTTAGATAACGCTAAAAATAGTAGCAATCGACGAATCTCGTAGATTTAGTTTAATATTAAGTAACTACGGTTAAGGACTAACGAAAAGGGGCGAGCTAGTTAAAGAAACGATTTAACGACGGCTATACTAGCGGTTAGGGAAAAGATAGCTATACTCTAGCTACGAAGACGGCTCTAAAGGCTTAATATAGCTACTCTCTAGCCTTTAGGAGAGATCTAATACTTAAGATTGCTTAAGAGCTACTACTCTCTAGCCTCTAGGAGCGTTTAGATGCTCGAGATCTACTACTTTCTAGCCTTTAGGAGCGCTCTAATACTCGAGATCTATTACTATCTAGCTTTAGGGGCGGCGAGATGCTCGAGATCTACTACTATCTAGCCTTCGAGAGCGCTCTAATACTCGAGATCTATTACTATCTAGCCTTAGGGGCGGCGAGATACTCGAGATCTATTACTATCTAGCCTTAGGGGCGGCGAGATACTCGAGATCTACTACTATCTAGCCTTAGGGGTAGCGAGATACTCGATATACTATAGTTACTTAATAAAGAGCGGCTGCCGAGACTCTAGCCTAGGAAACGACGACTATATACGACTCTCTATAGGTTAAGGTATAGTATATCCGCTTCGTATATATATATATATAGCTCGCCTAGCGTAAGACGCTAACCGCTAGGTATAGAGACTAGCTAGCGGCTAGCTCTAAAATTAAGAAACAAGCATAACTTTAAATATTATCGAATTAATGCCTATACTTATACCTATACCTATGCCTATATCCGTCTATATACTACCGTTCCACCTATTATATTACATTAGTATTGTTAGTGTTAAACGCCTACTTCTATCTCGCGATTATTACCTCTAGCCGCCTTACTAGAGTATATAGACTAACTACCGTAGATAGTTACTATCTATACGCCTCTAAAGGAAACATAAAGTAGTAATTCGGTCTATCCTAGTACTACGCCTCTCTAGGTAGATCCGTCTCTATATAGTTGTCCGTAATTAGTAGATATAAGTACCGCTATTCTAGCGAGAAGCGCCTCGTATTATCTAGTTAATAGTAATACTCGAGATTAGCGTCGTCCTTCGTACTAGCGATCTTAACGAATCGATAGTAGATAGTAACCTCGTAGACGGAGTCGTAGTAGTCTACGATACGATCCTTCGCATACTCGAGCTATATTAAATTAAATTAGTATCCGCTAAAGTAAGACGATAGATAGGAAAACTAACCTAGTACTACGGATACTTATAGCGCTTATCGTCCTTATACTAGAGCTTAAGTATCTTAGGCTCCGTTAGGAATAAGCTCTTCGAAGTACTAGCTAGAGTATTCGAGAACTTAATGTCCCGCGAGAGTAACTTACGGTTAGTTATTATCTAGTAAAAGTTAGTATAGTATCGCCTATCTACTATAGTAGCGATTAGACATACTACTTCGAGGAGCGAGTTAGTATAGGAGTATAATTTAAAGTATAATTAAAGGGCTATATGTTTAAAGGAGGTAGTTGTTACTATTATCGTTAGTATCGTAGGGAAGAAGAGGAAAAGGTTAAGAGCCTATATATATAGCTAGCTCCTACCTCTATACATACCCGAATTAATGCCTATTACGCGTAATTAGGAGGTTACTAGTACTAAGGGTACTCGTAATACCTATTATAGGTCTAGGCCGCTATTAAGGCGGCGTCCTTATAAAAGCTAAGCCGTACGTAATACCTAGGCATAGTATTACCGCTATTAGAATGCTAGTAGCCGTACGAATCGATCTAAGATATACTATCTATTAAGAGATTTTAATAGCTCGAAGTAAGAAGGAGTATTAAATTCGTCTACGAGGCGATAGCCTAGCTTCGTAGAAGAACTTAATCCTCTTCCTTACTTCTCCGACCCTATATTCGTCGAAGAGTACTATACTAATCTCTAATACGTAACTCTAACGAGTAATACTACTAGCCGAGAGCGAACGATAATCGTAAATAAAGCTTAAATAATACCTAGGAGTATAATACTCGAATTTCTCTACGAAGGCATCTCCGCTACTTCGTAGAAGAACTCGAGTATTATAAGGTTAGGCGAAGTACTATAGAATAGGTCGAAGAGAACAAGATAAGATAGTAATCGTGTTTCGAGAAGTATATATATAATATATCTAGTTCGGTTATTACTACTTCTTTATTAACCTTGTCTCGCGATAAGATACTAGTACTTACTATACCTACTATACCTTCTTCCCTTTCTATTGCCCCTACTACCTACCCTCTTACTACCCGCCCTCTTACTACCCGCCCTCTTACTACTCGCCCTCTTACTAACCGCCCTCCTACTAATCGCCCTCCTACTAAATACTATACTACTAAACACCTTCTTATAGAACGTCCTCTATATCGGTGTCCGCCGTTAAGGGGGTATAGCTCGATCTAGTACTAGAATCGAGAGCCGTCGGGAGTAGTTTCTACTTCTAGCGTAGTTCTTATTAGCGTCGATAGATATAAGATATCTAGTTTAACTAAGGTAACTAATACCCTATAGGCGGAAGTCTAGCGGGGATAGGATCTTCGTTATAAGTAAACGAGATCTTAGTCTATTCGACGATAGTGTCTATTATGTTAAGTAGAGGCTTCGGCGGCGGCTACTTCGTCTTCTTACTCTTCTTACCGCCTAGCTTAGCTATCTTCGAGCCTATAGATAGGGCTATCTTCGAGCCTATAGATAGGGCTATCTTCGAGCCTATAGATAGGGCTATCTTCGAGCCTATAGATAGATTTAACTTTAAGCCTTTAGAGGGTATAGTCTTCGAACCCTTAGAGGGTATAGTCTTTAAGCTACCTAAGTCTTAAGCCTTTCTAGTAGGCGAGTCCTAAATATAGTATAGCCGATTAGGAAGCGGCTTAAATATAGGCGGTAGCCGCTCGTCTAGAAAACCTAAAAGGCGAGCGTAGTTAAGGATACCGAGTAGGCTAAGTAGGCTAAGGTAGTTCGAGAAGCGCGAAGATATACGTAAGGCGTAGCGTTAACGCGCTAAGTAGCTTAGCCTACTCGTAGTCTTTACGCTACTCGATACAATTACGCCGTAGTATACGTATATATTAACGCTGCCTAATACGTATACGCTGCTCGAAACCGATATCGAAGCGCTTCTATAGAGCGATATATAGTTACGATCTAGATTAGCGTTACGAGCGTGCGTCTACTACCGCCCGAGCGACCTCCGCCTCCTACTCTACGTTCTATAATATATTATAAGTCTCGAAGTTAGCCGTATTATTAATAAACTTATCTCTATCTAGCTCGGCTTTATCGACTAGTACTACATAGATAGTATAAGTAATATATAAGAGTTTATATATCCGTCTACCTTATAAGAGGCCGTATACTAGTACTAATAGTATACGCTTAATTACTATTATGCTATATATCTTATCTACCGAGCTATCTTTCTCCTTCGGCTAGTATAGTTTAACGAATACCCTAGTATATTCTAGTATAGGAGCGCGACTAGTAAACTAGGTATCGTCCTTATCCTCCTTAGTACCTATACCTTCGCTATTAACGCTTAACGCTCGGTCCTCTACTATAACGATTAGTTTTGCTTAGGCGGGTAGTATACCCTTAAACGGTATATCTTTAGCCGTGTCGTCTATACTAGTAGTATACTCTTACACCTATATCTAGTCGTATCTCTCGTAGCCTTAAACTCCCTACTATAAACGTATATATTAGACGAAGTCTTACTCTACCGCGTCCGGATTAGATCGAGATTTGCCTATCCTTTTCTAACACCTCGCGGATAAATAGAACTTTAAACGGAGTAGTAGTACCTATTCGTCGTCTTCTACGATCTTATCTAGATTAGGCCGTCTATACTCGCCTTTAGCTAACGCTATTACTAGAGGAGGTAGCCGATTCTCGCGTACGAACGTAGCTATTACTCTACGGAAATGTCGGCCTTTAGGCTTACCGAGTATCGATTCTACCTCCGCGACTATTCTCTAGTAGTCGTTCTTAATAGGGAGGCCTATGTTTAACGTCTTCCTCGGCTATCCGAACGTACTAGGGATATCTACCGCTTAAGTCGGTCTATTAGGTATTAATAAACGTTCTAGCTCTTCGGTCCGAGTTAGCCTTCGAAAGAGTAGAGTATCGTCGAAGCGGGTCTAAAGGTTTATCCTACGCTTCTCGGCGTCTATAATCTAGTCCTCCTAACTATTCTTCTTATTAGTAAGCTTAAAGGCATTCTTAATACATTTAACGTAGTTATACTCGAATAATCCAGTCTCTTACCTAGTAGTACTACCGAATCGTTGGATTATCTCTAGATAGTATATTATAGTATACTATTTAGGGAAATTAAAGTGTCCTTCTCCTTCCCCTTCTCTATTGCTATATCGTAGTCGGAAGCGTAAAAACGTGTCCCGAAGCTCGTTTATTCGGAACAACGCTAGGTCTATATATCGTAGGGTATTATTATCGTAGCTCGGGTACATAGCTAATAAGATGAAATCTACTATAGCCCGTACAAAATTTAAGGCTAGTATCTAATTAGCCTCTATTAATAGCGGCGTAAATACTAGTAACATCTATCGGAGTAGGCTCTTCTATTCTTTGCCTATCTACTATTTAACCTCGGAGAAATAGCGGAAGACCTTAGTATTAGGGTATAGCGGCATAGATACAAACCGTTAGTCGATAATATCGGTAATCGCCTCTATAGGTATGGCGGCCTTACCTCTTTTTATACTCTAGCCTAGGTTATAGGCTATCTAGCGCTTAACCCTTTTAGTAGTACGTTTCCGTATCTATTCCGTTAAAAGCTTCGTCGTCCAAGTTAAGGTATAATAAAGTACTCCCTTTAGTAGCTAGTATAGAATATTAACGATAAGCGTTTTATAGATATTTACCTTAGGGTATCCCTACGCGAAGTTTTTTATATTATAGACGTCCTATACTAGATCGTCCTTATCGTCCGACTCGTATAAGGCCTTACTTTTCCTCTTCTTACTTTAGTCGCCTTTACTAGCCCCGGACTAGCGCTACCGTTACTTCCTCTACTAGCGCTTAGTATTATTATACGTACGCTATTTAGCTACAATCTCGAGGTTCTCGCGCTAGTTAGGGTAGATAAGACATAGCAGATAGTAGTTTCGAGAGTTAACGTATACTATCTTAACCTACTCCTTATAATTAATCGACATCGCTACTATAATAGGGAAGTATTACTATATATAGCCGTCCGCACACTTAATGTCTACTCCGTCTCTACATCTAAGTCGGCGGATAGGGTCGAACAATTAGTTTATATAGTCGTATAGTACCTAGAGTCGGGTAACGAGGTCCCTATCCTTAATAACTAGTAGCTAGGCTAAGAGTATACTAGCCAGGCGGTTGTTTAAGCACTATACGTCTTCTAGAAGGTTACTAATCGTTATATATACCGGATACGAAGTAAGGTTTCCCTAGTAATTCGTTACCTACGTCTTGTTACTTATAATAATAATCGGTACGATCGTTACGCTATCTATACCGAGCGAATCTTATGTCCGCTACTACTAGTCTGTAGACGCTATCTTACTATAGATCTAGCTCCTAGGTTCTTATTTTATTATTATCTAGTATAGGGCGTATATTAGGTCGTCTTTAAATCCGTTATAGCCTATAAGGAAACGAACTCCGTCTAGCGGCGAACGAAACCTAAATAGATACCTTATCGCTCTATCGGTACTACGTCCTATAGCTACTAATATCTTACCCCTCTACTACTAGCCTAATCGCCCTAATAAAGAGCTACCTATCTACTCTATCTTGTCCTTAAGCTCGATTGGATTCCGCTAGCTTAGTAGTTCGTAAAGAGGCTTAAGTACTAGATTTATAAGGAGGCGAGTAATTACTTTAGCTAATACCTTCTCTTCTAGTAGCTATCTTGCGAAAGAAGAGTCGAATAGGGAGTTAAATATGCCTATTTCGTCTAATAATCGTCTAGCATATATAGTATTTCTATGTCGAAGTATTAGCCGTTGTCGTTACTATAATAACATCTAACGTACGGGTAAAGCTACGTTCCTACCTTCTTTCTAGTACTCTCTTTAAATATTATAATATTATAGTTATCTGGATTACTTGCTATAGAGAGCCGTCTATAGCCTATACGAATCGAGCTACTAGAGTAGACAGATTCGCTATTATCGTCGGTCGTATCGCCCGTATCTATACTATCTTAGACGTTATAGAGTCTCGTAGTACTAGAGACTCTACTTTCTACCTCTCTACCCTATAAGTTATCGTTAACCCTAGTATAGGCATTAAACAGCCCTTCTAGTAGTAGTATCTTATCGTTGTCCTCTTCCGCGTTATACGGCACCTAATCTAGAAGTTCTAATTCTTCTTATTTATCGTCTTCTTTAGTATTAAACGGCATCTATTCTAGAACTTCCAACCCTTCCTATCTATAATCCTCTTCTCTAATATACAGCCGGGCCTAGGCTAGTACATCTATATTAAGTATTAGACTATCTACTAGGTCGTCGACATAGATTGTACGTTCTAGGTCGTTAGTAGCGCCGTATATTTATAGGTGTCTCTATACGCCCTCTAGGCGATAGAAATACTTTCCGTACGCCCGGTATATTATATAGAGGTAGCCTATATACGGAGGGTTTCGATCCGAAGTCGAGAGCGATAGTATATTATATATATCGGTGTAATGCTATATAAGCGTTATTAATAGAGGGCACGCGTTATCGCTAAGCCCCCGCTCCCGCGGCGTTAATAGCGCGTTAAGCTTTAACGCGCTACTATACGTACACCTAGCGCGCCGTTAACGCTATCTACGATATATATTTAGACATCTACGCCGACGTAACGGATAATATTAGGCCTAGAAGGAGTGTTAGAGCTCTCTAATAGACGGTAAGAATAGGCCGCGAGAGTAGGGAAGTAGACAAGTAAGATAAGAAGCTATACGTAAGTAACTACATAAAGCGGTCGGCCTACGGAATACTAAGACCTTTACCCTTTAGTTTATACTATGTACTAATACCGTTAACCTACAATCCCTCGCTATACGATAACGAATTCGAGGTGCTAGTCCTCTCGAACTATCCGAGCTATAACCGCCTTCTACTACCGCTCGTTATCGATTATCGTAAGGTATAAAGTCGTTATAGATTCGCCTTTTCCCTATCCTATACGGTCTTCTATTAGATTGAACTAGTAATCTAACTATAGTAGATCTCGGAAGAGGGAGAAATCTAAATCCTTAATTACTATCTGTCTGTAAGAAGTAGGCCGCGGCTATCCTCTTACGAGTTTATAGAGCCGATATAGAGGCTTGGTCTCGCCGCTCTTTCGTACGATTTCAACTATTTCGTCGTACTATTCCGTTAATGTAGCTCGTAGTATTAACGGCTCGCGTATCCCTTCTCTCCTTTCTTCTCTTAAGGCTAGACTTTTAGACTCTAGCCGTCTAGATAGATATAATATATCGATAGTATCGTATAGTCGTAATGTAGTATCTCTCTAGCGCTACCGCCGTCTAAAGTTAGTATAAATCTTTACTATAAGATAACCGAACGCCTCTTGCCTAGCCTACTTCCCTAGTAGTATAAGAGTATTAGGAAACCGTATACGAGCCTCTTTGTCCGCTAGAAACAGCTAGAGTAACTCTTTCCGTGCTATTTCCTTTTCTACAATCGACCTAAAAGTATTCGATATCTAGCCCCTCGTAGTAGTAATACGTTCGATAGTAGTATAGAAGCTAGTATAATCGGTATCGTTAAGCTCGAGGTTCTTTTTAATAGTACGAGTCGTATATTGTGTCCTACACTAGTAATAACGATTAGTACGAGTAGTTATCGAGTAAGACTTACGAATAGGTTCTATCGTTATAGTAGTAGATAGTAAATAGTTATAACGCTCGGAATTATGTTAATAGAGACGCGTTCTATTATATTATTATAGTAGCGCGTATATATAGTAGCGGGAAGCTACGGCTTAGCGCGCTATAACCGTTTTACGTAGCGTTATTATACGCGTAGCGCTCCGTTATCTATCTCTACGCTATCGACGCCGCTAATATAAGACTTTTAGATTACTACGCTAGATAATAGAGGCTATAACTCGTAAGCGGGTAATTAAGACATTAGATATACGGTACTACTTATCTACTTATTCTACTTATAGCGCAGACGTACTATACTTAATCTACTATGTCGACATCGTCCTCTAGCGTTACGTTCCCTATCCGCGAGTTTAGCTAGTTAAATACTACTCTCTACTTCTTATACCGCGTCGTTAATATCTCTCCTAAGTTATACTACTTACTAACGCTAACTAGACGAACGCTCTCCGTAAATTCGGCTAGCTAGATTAGCCGGTTGCGATTCGGACGGCTAGATACCTAGATATTATCGATCGCCTTCTATTACTAATTTAATTGTACGACGAGGTCTACCGGAGTAAACTAGACTCCGGCTTTATAAAGCTAGACACAACTAAGGAGAAGGAATAGTATATTACTATATCCCTCTTTAACTAGCGTAGTTATACGAAAGTCTACTAATGCCTAATTAGTAGCCTCCTTCGTCGTCTTTAGTCCGAGGAAGCTAACGTATTCTATCCTAGGCAATAGGTCTAGCTTAAGCTACTAATCGATAACATACTTAATTATCGTCTCGAGTAAGAAGTAGTTAAATAGCTTAACGCCGACGAAGGCAAGCTTACGGAAGAAATCTATATAGTTCTTCTAAGAGCGGGCTTAGCGAATAATCTCTATAATCGTCTTACCGCTAGTAGTCGTATAGAGTAGTAGCGTATACTATCTTATAAACACTAATCCTAGGGGTTTATCGTCTTCCTCGTCCTCGGACAATTCGCCGTTCGCTTGCTTCTTAAGCTAGACGGCTTGGTCCCTCTCCTTACCTAAGACCTTAGTTATATACCTCTCGGCGTAGCCGTTAATCTCGTCGTATAGTACTAGGTCTTTCTAGACCTATAACTCTAGCTCTGGCTATAGCTAGACAACCTACTACTTCTATATATAACCTAAGAACTTTTGGAAGTCCTTCTTCGGCTAGTCTTACTTAAAGATAGGCTTTAGCTCGTCGGCGACGTCCTTTAGCTATCGTAAGTAGAGATCGAAATAGGTGTTCGTAGGGTAGTCGACATATAGGTAGGTTCCGTTACTACTATTCGGGTTCTATATATCTTGCCTCGAGATGCATATCTACGAGTACTAGAGCTAGTTAGTAAACTCGTTTCGTAACTTATCTAGTTTCTCGAGCGGGTCTATGTCGTTACTAGCGTTACCCTCGCTTATAAACTTACTAGCGCCCTAGAGAGCTAAAGACATTAATTAAGCGCCGGCTCTAATAACCTCCTATATAGCCTTTTTTAACCACTTCTTAGTTCGACGGTTAATATCGTCTTTAAGCTTAAGCGTATAGTTCTTAATAGTAGCGCTGGTCTCGGTAGAAAACTAATTACTAGTATTAATAGTAAAGACGCTCTTCTAAACCGCTAGGTCTGTAATAACGACGTTCTTCCTATTCTACTTAACCGTCTTAAGGCTCTCATTCTAGTAATAGTCGTAATACCGCGCGTAGCTAGCTATAGTAATCGTAGCTAGCTTATTCGGGAAGCGGTACGGAGTAGCGCTAAGGCCGACGATAGGCGAGTATCCTAGTAGAGAACTAAGCGTCTTCTAGAGCGAGTACTAGTAGTTACTATAGACATGCATTTCATTAACGAATATAGCGCCGATAATGCCGTTTACGTTCTTCGTATACACCCTTCCTATAGAGTAATCGACGTAGATAATCTACTTCTCTATATTTTCCTAGCTAGAGATAACGATAATGTTTCTCTACTATAGCGCCGCTACGCCTATAGTCTCGCCCTAGACCTTTTGCTAATATACTAACGTAGCGACTATAACTCTACCGTCCTTAATATAGCCGCGGCCGAGGCTCCTAGTATACGCTCGTATCTTATCTATCTTATATTCCTTACGTATAACGTCCGAGATATAATATACTTTCTTCCACCTACTTAGCTTCTTCTTCTTCGACATCTATAGCTCCTACTCTTTAGTCGTAGCAACGATAATAAACTACTCGTCGTGTATCGTAAAGTCGTAGAGCTCCTTAATCTATTACTAGACGAGTAAACCGGGTAGTACGAGTAGTATTATACTAGGGCGGATAACTAGTATGTACTCCGTTAGAAACTATAAGTCGAGGAAGGGCGACTTGTCCTTAAAATCGCGAGCGACCTTCTTCTCTAGCTAGTCGCGATCCGTGTATTCGTAAACCGCTCGGTTTCGGCGGAGGATATCTATTATAGCGATAGTAATATAGGTCTTGCCAGCGCCTATATCTATGTTATTAATAACCTATTCGTAGCTACGGGCGAGCTACTAGAGCATCTAATAGATAATATAGAGCTAGTACGGTATAAGGCCCTTTAGGAAGTTCTAGAATCCGATTAAATACTACGACTTTAGATTCTCTTCGTTAGAGTCGAACTCGAACTAAGGGGCAACGATATTACGCTAGAACGCGGGGTCTATATAATATATAGCCTTCTTTAATACCTCGCCTTCCCTACTATCGTTTAGACGGCTAGATAGCTACCCGACCCTTATAGGATCTCTATCTAACGGTATATTAGTAGTATTAAGGGTAAATTCCTCCTTCGTAGGCTAGAATATAGGTACCTCGTTACTAATATACTAGAGATAGCGGGGGCTCTTATCGTTTAGGGCATACTCGGTTAGCTAATTATCTACGATCCGCTTAAGCTTCTTATTTAACTTTAAGACATTAACATCCGTAATCTTTAATAGCGTAGGTAGCGTAGACTTTAGCGGCGCGGCTTACGTAGAATTTTACTACGCGGGTATCGTAAGCGGTAGCAGCGAGGATAGTAGAGGCTCTATTAGAGCGGGAATATTTAATACGGCGTAATAAGTTAGCGTAGCGTTTCTTACTAGTAGTACTAGCGCTAGTATACTATCGTCCTCTACCCGACCGTTAGCGTTCTTAGCGGCTAGGGCGGTAGGCTTAGTAATAAGCTACAAGTTCCTAGCTTCTAGAGTACGCTTAGGCTAGAAGTCCTATACTTAAGGGTTAAGGTAGCGCGAAGACTTCTAGACTCTCCGGAGGATAGGCTCTTTATCCGAGTCGTCTTAGTCGCTAAATATATAGAAATCTTTATCTTCTAGGCGCGATTAGCGGAGGTTCTCTCGATCTCGGCTAGAGTCCGAGTAGACGGAGTCGTTCTTATCGATATCGAGACCTCCCTCTAACAAACCGGTATTCGATTAATACTCCTTAGTATACTCTAAAGGGCGGCCGATAGGACGTATAAGGACTCCGTAAGGTACGCTAAGGTTAGGCCTCTAGTCGAAGAAATAAGGCGGGATATAATAGATCTCCTCGAAGTCGTCGGCCCGTACGATCTAGGTAGGAAGGTCGCCTTTTTACGTATCCGGATCTATATTATAGTAGAGGTTATTTAGTATAGCTAAGATATTGCCGCCGTTTTCCACCGTTACTAGATTCCCGTTAGCGTCGATAAAGAACATTAGCGACCCTTCCGACATCTTAATAGCCTTATTATTAAAGAGATCTATACCTATAATCCTATCTAGTAGAGTATAGAACTATATAACGCTAACCTTCTACGGCTTAAATTCCTAGACGCTATCCTTCGTACAGTTTAGTATTAGTATAAGTAGGTTATACTTATCGAGTACTAGCTTCTCGATTCTCTAGACGTATTAACCGCGTAGGTTAAGCTTGCTCCGCTTTTAAGAACCTAGTCTTATCTCCGATAGGTCTTTAGACTCGAGTCTACTACTAGTATTAAATAACTATAATAGTAGCTTACGTAGGACGTTATTCGCGATAGATATACTACGAGCTCGAGATTCGCTAGTAGTCTTCTAGGCTTTAATAGCGTCCTTACCTATTACGCCTTTTATATAGCCAATCTAATTCTACGTTATAGTATAGTACGGTAAGTTGTTATTACTTGTCCGAGTAGAATCCTAGTAGAAGTACCTATCTACTAGTCGATCGAGTCTATCCTAGATAGAGACCTCGGGGTAGTAGAATAGTTCTAGGTAGCTCTTATATAACTCCTACTCCGCCTTCGCTCGAGTAATATAAGGCGTATAGAAAGGACTTATATTGTTTCGTACTACCGCTAGGGGCCTATTAATCTATCCGTACTTCTTAAGTACTTCCTAATATACTTCGAACGCCTTCTACGCGTCCTCTACGTCCTATCCCTATAATACGACATAGACGGCGTAGTTCTTATTAGGTTTCTATTTAAGGAAGTCGTGGACCGTTTGCTCGCTCTATAAGTCGACGTTAAGACCCTACTAATTAAGGGGCGGCATCTCGACTAGCGCCGAGTCTAGCGGGACGGCTAGGCGTATAGCTATATAGATATTAGTTAGAGACGAGACGAAATTACTATATATTAAAGTGTAAGCATATACTCTTCTAGCCCGACTATTATAGCGGCAGTGCTACCGCTATAACGAACTAAGGCTCGGGCGATCTAAGATATAGCGAGTATATATAGTAATAATTTCCTTATAAAGAGCGAGAATATCGTACGTACGGTACAAATAGATATAGGGACGCCGCTAGTAGTAGGAGTAGTAGGTAGATTAGCTCTATACTAGGCGATGTTTTAACGCTATTTACTCGCTTAATTAAGCGAGGGGCGCCGATAAATATCCCTACGCGGGGTTATTAGAAGGGTGTCGAGATTAAAAGCTACGCGAACTTTCGCGCGCCGTTAAGCTAGGCGCGGCGTTATATACCGCGCTATACGTACATGTTAACGCGGCGCCTAGTATATACGGCTTACTAAGCGAGTATAGGTAGATCGAACTAAGGCTTTATAGAGCTAGAGTACTAAAGTAACGGAATTAAATTAGTAAGATTTATAAGATTCGTATACGTCCCTAACTACTTACTAAGGGATAGCGTAGGGACATATAATTATTTATCGATAGCGAGCCGGGGATTCTAGGAGATAGGATCGTATCTATCCTAGCCGTCTACTCTTCGTTAGAGACGTTCGTATCTATAGATGTTTACTAGTGCCGTATATACTACTTAATTACGTAGTTATAGAGCCGCGAGTCCTAACCTTCCGACTTTATAGTATATCCTATCTTCTATTATTAGTATAGTAAATAATAACCGCGTAGAATATATGTCGATCTCTATAACGCAAGCTAGTATTAGATATAGCTATACTAATTCGGCCTCGTATAACCGCTATAGGATAGTCGAGTATAGATATCGAGCGAATAACGATAGATATACTAATCTATATGCCTAATCTTAATATATATACTCTGTTTCGAAGCGATACTATATATATTCGGTACTATAGGCGATAGTATATCCGCCGAGATCGTTCTCCAAGTATATAGCTCTTACTTCGATACTTATAGATATATCTAGTCGTTCCGGTATAATTGTTCTTTTCGGTAGGTCGACCTAATACTAGGCTTAACGCTCGTCGTCGACGTATAGTATCGTATATCTATCCAGACGGTATACTCTTATACCGTACTAAGGTAGATCTAGTACTATACGTTATACTACCTATTTAGACGGAGTAGACTATAGTATCGTTAGTAACTAAATCCGCGTAAGACGCTATAATATCGCTAATAGTCTAATACTCGCCGAGACTCTTTAAATAGTAGTAAATCTCCCTATACTACTCTCGGACGTTAAGAGGCTATTGCCGTACGATATAAAAGAATAGTAGTGTAGTTACGACGCGTAAGGAAGAGATAATATTATTGTCTAGGAAGGTAACTTCCGTCGCTAGATATTAAAACAGAATAGTAGGCCTTATAGGCTAGCCTAATCCGCGTATCGGCGCCTATAACGCAGCGCGTAAAGTTAACGCCGCGTAAGTCCTCTAACGATAATCTATAATATAGCCCTTAATTATCCCCTTAGCCTTTCTAAAAGAGATAATAAGGTTCGAGAATTTGTTAATATTATATAGACGTTCGCTAACGAAGAGTATACTAAAGATTAAATATATATCTACATTTATAGTCTCTCGTCTACTAATTAGCCTATAAGATTATAGCGATAACTACGAGCGTCTAGGTACTCTAAGACTCTAAGCCTCTTACGGTCGGTTATTCGTTTCGTCGACATAGATAGACTTGTCGAAATAGTTATACTAGCGCCCGGAGCTACGATACTATAAGGTACCTATTAACGAAACGCATAACCGACTATAAGAGGTACGGGTGTTCGGAGGATCTAGACGCTTATGTCTCGAAAGTATCTTAGTAGGCTAATAGTCTTTCTTTTTTACTAATTAGCTATATTAGTACTCTCTCTCGTGTAAGAAGAAGTCGTTTAGTAGTATAAAAAGAACTTAGTTAATTATCTATCTTTTTAGCCAAGTGGTTTAAAAAAAAAGACCGTTAATTAGACATAAGTAGGCTATAGTTAGCACTTTATAACATCGATAACGGTATAGATAGCCTAGTAATCGCGGGCTATTATAATCTAATAGTATAGACTTACGCTATAGTATAGGCCCGGACGCCGTATACCTATTTTAATAGTACGTGTCTATACTATTAGATTGCAATTAACCGCGACGACTAGGCCCTCTACGCCGTTATCGATGTTATAAAGTACTAGCGGTAGCCTACTTATATCTAATTAGAGGGCGATATGTCTAAATCTATTATATACTGTAAATAGTAGCTACTCTATTACAAAAAGAAGTCCTTCTATACTATAAAAGTATAAAAAAAGGGACGGTAGACTAGGTCGAAGAAGCGTATATTAAAGGACGTAGCGGGCCTATCTACCCCGTAGGGTATAGCTATACTATAGCTACGCCTATTTAACGCTACTCTATCGCCTATTTAGCGTATTGTAATTAGTAAAAGAGAGGGCGATATACTTATTTATAGAGGTACAATAGAGTATCCGTTAAGGCAAAATAGTAGAGGTATAGGGGAGTATAAAATTAAAGGCGTATAACGATCGTTTATCGTATCGTTTATAGCCTCGTTAATATCTCTCTTAACGGAGCAAAAAGAGAAAGCCTAGACCTCCTATAGCGCCGATACTTAAGCTTACACCTCCTTTTCCCCTATACTAGAACCGCTATATTAAAGCGGTTCGGCTATATGCCTTTGCCCTATATACTATTCGGCCTATATAGGGTAGTAATCCTCCTAATTAGTTAATATAGATTTCGTATTGTATATATACCCTATATAGTAACACTATCGACTATAACGTTAAAGCTCTACGATGTTATCTTATAAATTAATATAGCATTAATACGACTAGCTAGCGTGTCTTAGCGGCGCGCTATACTCGAAAGCTTACGGCGCGCGAACGGGCTAGCGTACTATTAACAACAAACTAATCTTGTATAATAAGAGAGGCTATAATCTACGAGCGAATGACTAAGGTATTAGGTATACGATACTATTTACTAGCTTCTGTCGCTAATAGTATAGACGTACTATACTTATTCTATTATGTCGACATCGTCCGCTAACGTTAATCCGGATCTTAACCTATTAAACACTATCCTCTATACTCTATATTAAGCCGTTAACGCTAGCCCTAACGAAAACTAGTTATACACTCCAACTAGACGAAAGCTCTTAGTAAATTCTACTAGCTAGATAGTCCTATCGCGAGCTAGACGGCTAGTAATGCACATATCCACCTCCTTACTCTACGAACTATCTACTTGTACAATAATGTCCGCTAGAGTAAAGTCGACGTCAACGTTATACTATAAACTATGTCTAATAAGGATAAAGGGCGAATCCTAATCTCCTACTTTGTCTAGCGTAGCTATATAGAACGCCGCGAGACTACTAACATTCTTCTCTTTAGACTTCTACTCGTCCGGTTCTAAAGTAACGAGATAGTCTCGGTTTAGTAGGAGAGTTAGCTCTAGTTACTTGTCGATAATATATTCGATTATAAGCTTTAGTAGCTAAAAGTTAAATAAATTATAGGCGATAAAGACGACCTTACGCTTAGAGACTATGCTAGTCTTCGACTCGCGGGCACGACGGATAATCTTAATAATAGTAGCGCCGCCTATAGTTACGTAGAGACGCGGCATATATTAATTTATTAACTCTAACGGGCTAGGGTCTACTATAACCTCCTTTCTAGGGATTTAGCTAGCCGCGAACTCTTTACGGCGCTTTAAAACTGCGTCGTATGCCTTTCGCTTCTTCTAAATCTTAGTCTAGTCCTTCTAGCTATATTCTCTAATCTCGCTAGCTAGTATACCGGATTCCTACTACTATATCTCTAACTCCGGCTATAGCTAGATTACGTTCTACTTCTATACGACATCTAGGAATAGATCGAAGGCATAGTTTAAGAAGTCTCTAACGAAGATCGGATAGAGGGTATTAGCGACATTCTACAGCTATTTTAAACGGAGGTCGAAATAAGAGTTCGTAGGGAAGTCGACGTAGGTATAGTTATAGCTAAGTACGTTCGGGTCCTATACCGTTTACCGGGAGATATAGATTAGTAATGTCTAGAGCTACTAAGTATACACTCTTCGCTACTCGTCTATACTATCGAGGGCGTCGATATCCGAACGCCTATTACTAGGCCGTAGTCCGTCTACCTCTTCGAGTCGAGTAGCTATCTCCGAAGCCGCTAGGGTAACTATATCCTATATAGTTTCTTTCGCTAAATTTCTTATACGTTCGACTACCTATTCCTTAATAGTAATCCTCTTCTTACTATTATTCTCCTTATATGCTTTAATTCTAGGGGAGATCTTATAGATAGAGTATAAGACAGTAGAGTTTCCTTCGTCGCGGACGTTATAATACCGGGCCGTTATAGCTAATACAATCGGATAGAGCTATTCGAGGATTAAAGTCTAAGTACTACTTATACTAATTAAAGGCGGGAATCCCGGCAAAGTACTAAGCGTCTTTATTAGCACGTACTTATACGACTTAATTATCTAGAACTCGTCGATAAAGGTAGCTCCGAAGATACTATTTAACGGCTCGGGCTCCTCTTATCTAGTCGAGTAGTCTACTATAGTAATAAACTTATATATACTATCCTTCGTCGAGATAACGACTATGTCGTACTACTATAGTATAGCTATACGGACGGGCTTTCTAGTCGCCTCGAAGGCGATATTTATACTATATATCGCCGATATCTTAATACGGCCGTTCTCGTCGAAACTATCGCTAAGGCTTCCGGTATGCTCTTTTATCTCTTCCGTCTCGTGTTCTTAGAGTAGAGAATCGGTCTAGTAATACACTCGCTTCTTCTTATAGCCTTCGATCTACGGATCCGGCCTTATACTATAAGCGATAACGATTAGCTAGCGTAGGTAGCCCTATAAGGCAATTATATTATTAACCTACTTCCGAGGGGTTAAGAGACTTAATACTACTAACAACGTTATCCCCGGGCGGACGATTAGTATATAGTCCGTTAAAAGGCCGATGTTATATAGCTTCTATATCTTATCCGGTTAGTCGAGCTTCTCCTCGGGAAGTAGGTTAGATATGAAATTATAACGGCGTCGATTAAGACGGAGGATAGCTATTACTAAGACGGTAATACGTATCTTACTAGAACCTATCTCCGTATTACTAATAACCTACGACTAGCCGCGGACTATAGCCCTAAGAATCTAGGTCGCGATATATATCTAGTCTGGAAGGATACTATAGGCTTGATTCTAGTCTATAATAAAACAATACGACTTCGGATTGTCTTCGTCCGAGTCGAATCTAAATAGACAGTAGACTTTCTCTCGCTAGAAGGAGCGGTTAATATAATATAAATCGTTAAGGGAAGTCCCTACTATAATTCTACTATCCCTACTTTCGCTTAGACGCCCGGATAACCGTTCTACTCTAATAGGGTTCTCTAACAATAGTAAATTACTAGTATAAAACGTCGGCGCCTCCTTTAGTACCTAGAGCGTAGGTATATTGTTACTAATATATCGGAGACTCCTAGTAAAGGATTTATTAAACCACTACTTTTAAGGCGCCGCTACTACGATCTTACTAAGTACCCGCTAGTATTTAGAGTCCTTACTCGACGTAGACTTTAACGGCGCGTTTCGTATAGACTTTAGCGGCGTAGTTCGTAGAGGATTTAGCGGCGCGAGTGTCTTAGGGTTTAGCGGAGCGGTTTACGTAGACCTTAACGGAGCGGGATTACTCGATGTACCGCGGTAGATTAGCGTAGTAGACGTAGAAGATTATACTATCGGAGGTACTATACTATCCCTCGTTTAACTACTAATGTTCGCTACGATCGGGACGATAAGCTACGACTTCGCGGCTGTCCTCCTAGTAGTAGTACTATTATTAGGAGTTATATTATAGATAGGAGGGCGCTAGTAGATAGAGGACGTCGATACGATCCGCTCGGTAGTAGTATTTTATTAGAGGGCCGGGTCTAAAAACTTATTACTATCTAGTAATATCCTTATCTTATCTCGATCTAGTTATACTATCTTATCCTAACCTTCTATATCTACGTCGTTATCTTCCCTAAGGTATAGACGCTAGTTAGACTCTTCGAAGTTAAGCCTCTAAGTTCGGATACGAGAAGAGAGTCTAGCTATCTTGTCCTTATCGGAGTCTAGTACTTAAAAGGCGGCTATGTTACCTAACTACGTAACTAGATCGAGGAGGCGGTAAAGTTTATTTAGTATTGCTCTAATACTACCGCTATGCCTAACCGATACGGGATTCCCGTAGTAGTTAATATAGTATATATATCGCCCTTTCTACATTTTAACGGCCTCGTTATTAAAGAGATCGGTACCCTTAATCTTGTACGGTAGAGTAAAGAACTATATAACGCCGATTCTACTACTACGATTCTACTAGACTATATCCCCGTCGAAGTTTAGCTCTAGTATAATAATATTATAGTCGATAAGGTTAGGCTTCTCGCTTCGTATAGAGTAATCGCCGTAACTATTAAGCTAGCGGCGTTTCCGAGAGCTATTAGCAATCTCTTCGTCGTCTAAAGCGATAACCGATCGGCTAACTAATCGTAGACTAATAGTAGAGCTACTATATAAGGTTACCGAAGGACGTCGTAATATCGAATTAGTCGCTGTCTCGCTTCTTCTCTCTTTAATGCTAGACGTAAAGCTACTAGTCCGCCTTATAAATCGAGCGTCTTCCTACTTTTCGAGTATATTCTCTTCCCGCCGTTCTCTACTACGGACGAAGGTAAGCTAGGCTTAGACTATCGTCTTATACTTAACTCGACTATAGCCGCGTATATCGGGAGTCCGAGCGGAGTCCTAACAAAGTAATCTATCGAATAGCTAGTCGGGTCTCTATTAGTTAGTTCTAGTAGGGCTAAAGAATAGATACGGGTAGCTCTAATATAATTCTACCTCCGCTAACTTTCGTAGATCCGAGTTAGGTAGAGAAGATAAATAGTACGAGAGTACTTTACTACTACCGCCTTCGTGCTTAGTAAGCACATCTTTAGCTACTCTATATACCTCCCTAAGTTCCTAATTACTCTAATCGAAGATGGCCCGATATGTTTATTAGTATAAGTCGTTATTACCCTTAAGGAAAGCGACCTATATATTACGTCCCTAATACTAAGGTTTAGTATTAAACTTTATAATCGGCTATAGCGGATGTCGATAGGATAGGCGGACGCTAGACTATATTCTAGTTAGTATTAACCGAGATTATAGCACTAGAGATATAAGTAGTAAAACATACGAGCCTAGGAGTTTCCCTATACTAGCGGCGCGAGTACTTATAAGATATAAGGAAGAAGAGATTAGGGTAATACCGTCGCCGTAATTTAAAGACGTTCTCGCGAAGACAATAATGTAGCGATATAGCTACTCGTTACATAATACGAGCGAGGCGACGGTAGCGGTTATATAGCCGATAGTTGTTTTATTTTAACTATATAGCTCCTACTTCGAGGACGAAAGCGGGAGCGGGGTGTACTAAGACTAGTACGCGTAGCGCGAAGAGTACGAAGTACGTATAGCGCCGCGTTAGAAAGTAAGTAGACGCCGCGCGAAGTAATAGCGCGCCGCCGTTACTTCTTCTATACGTACAGTAAGCCGAACTAAAGCGATAGCTAGCTTAGCGCTAAGATTAGCTAAATTCCTAAAGCGCTAGCGATAAGATCGAGGCATATACTAGCCTACTAACTAAGGGATAGCGTGGGAGTATATAACCGTTCTCTTATAAACCTCGAGGGATTTTAGGGGATATGATCGCTAGTATCCCATTATTATACTAGCTACTAAAGATAGCCGTATCTAAGTCTGTTTTATAAAGCCGAAGCAGATACTAGCCTATATAGATATGTTTATGTCCTCGCTCTTTAGTAAGACTCTACTATATACTATCTAAAATCGCTTCCGTTTATCGTTCTTTTCGCCGTCTTAGTATAACTCTAGTAAGATATAGGTTTTGTACTCGAAAGCGGGCATAAGCATTAATAAAGAAGGTATTAGCTACGGTTATTATATATAGCGCGTCTACGAAGGACGTAATGTTATTACTAAGTATAAACGGTCCGCCTATAGTAAAAGCCCCGATTAGACGATATTAACCCTAAGAAACCCTTAGGGTTAATAGAAATTACTCTAATCGAAGAGACTATACTATCTATAGTCGAGTCTAAAGGGATATGCCTATCTTTTTATATTAGGGTAGTATAAAGAACGTAGCCTATTAATGTCGATAGCCTTATTACGCCTAGGAACGTTAGTCTCTACGAGTTGTAGGCGTTTAATCTACGGTACTACGCTTTTAAATATATAGATTGTTTTAACTCTTTCGAATATGCTATACTAAAAAGATTAGATAGGCGTAAAGAGTATATAAAAAGTAGTACGTTAAAGAGGATAGATAGGGCTAGAGAGAACGTAAAAAGATAGTACTTATAGAGCTTCTTCTAGATACGACCCTTCTTTCCCTCCTCGCCCTTATCTATAGTTTAGGGGTAGGCTTAGGGGGGGTTTGCGCTTACTTAGCCTAGAACTACTACCTATATAGCGATGCTAGTACTAGAGTAGCTACGCGCCCTTCCGAGACTCTACCCCCTACTATATTAGGCTACTAGGTCCTTTTATTAGTAGAAGGCGAGGTTGTTAGGGTTATATACATAGTAAATAGTAGTACTAAAATCGTTTAAGATCGTTCGTCGTTTAAGTCTATTAATCGTTTAGCTTACGTTATTACTCTAGCCTTAAACCGGTATAGCTTCTAGCCTTTCTAACCTTCTAGCCTTTCCTATAAGAAGGGAAGGTACGGAAGGGTTTAAGTATATATATACATTCGCGGTCCCTCGTCTACTAATTAGACTACGAGGATATATCGATAAATACGAGCGTCTAGTAACTCGGATACTCTAAGCCTCTTATAGTCGGTTATTCGTTTCGTCGATATAGATAGACTTGTTAAAATAGTTATACTAGCGCCCGGAGCTACGAGACTATAAGGTACCTATTAACGAAATGTATAACCGACTATAAGAGGCATAGTAGGTCGAAGTTACTAAACGCTCGTATTTCGAGGGTATCGCCGTAGGCTAATAGTCTTTCTTTTTACCTTTCGACTACTTAGTACTATTTATTTTTAGATAACACTAAGTTAGTAAGTTATGCGGAGCGAAGTAAGACAATTGCTATCGAGAGAACTAATAAATAGATAAGTTAAATAAACACCCGTTTAAGCTAGAACCCTTTTATATACGGAGTAGTATACTATATTAAATCGTTATCTACCGTAGCGAGCTTATCTTCGGTACTAGCTTAAAACTATTATAATCCTTTCGAACTATAAACGCCTAAAGCTAATTAATTACGCCTTCGAGTATAGTAACCCTTATCTATAAAGCGCGGAATTCCGTAATATTAACCTCGTTTAGCCGTTCCACCTCGATAACCGAAGACGATATAGGCGAGTTATTAATAACAGCGTAGTAGGGACGTAGTTATAGAGTCTTCCTACCTCTTATATAAACTCGACGGAGGGACGGCGGAGTAATACTTCGTCGTAGACGAGCTAGAGTAGCTATCTTAGTAGGAGTTAGGTTACTATTAGACTCCGAACCGAGCAAATCTACGACCCGAGCGTTAGTATATTAATACTAGTAATGCATTAGTTTAATTATGTCTCGTATTAAGTATTTAAACTCGATATACAACTTACTAGCATAATAAAGGGTCGTTTAGACAGATAATAGGAATATTAGTACTAAGCTAGTATAGGTATTAAGGGAGAAGATAGATAGCGCGTTATAAAGTTCGAGCTTAACGTAGCGTATAGGCCGCGTAAACGCGAGTTTGCGTAGGGATTCGCGCTAAAACTCGACACTAGTCCTATTTAAGTAGAGGTAAATAACGCGTATCCGCGCGATCCTATTTATTAATAAGCTCTCTCTCGTATATAATACTACCTCTTCTACGTCCTCTACTTACCTTTCGACTCCCTTCCTAGCTAACCCTATTATTTACTATATAAGCGTTAACGGCCGTAGCTCGTCTATAATATATAATAGCTAATACCTTACTCCGTATTATCTACTCCGACGACTCCGACGACTACGTCGACGACGAATTATTCGTCGACGACGGAAGAGACTCTAATATTAACGACGAGTCGGAGAGTAAAAGCGAGGACGAGCTCGTCTATAGTCGTATCGCCCCTACGGTCCGAGTAACTAACGTCTATATATATTAGTAACTAGCTTATTAGCGTACGACTAATCGAATTATAGGTCTACGAAGGTTATAGTCGATAGAAGCGTAAGTATTAGTCTTCTAGACGGTTATCTCGCCCGGCCGATACGTAACACTCGTAACGAGATGGCCTAAGAATAAAGAAACATAAGGCTAGTAGTCGTAACTAGTATTTATCGCAAAGTAGCGTTCTATCTACGGATGCCGTAGCACTATTAACCGCGACTAGTTAAAAGACACGCAAATAGCGTCTAGAGCCCTACTAGTAATACATCTACGACGATGTTTAGATCGAGTTATATACTACTCTTCTCCGAGGCGAATAGGGCTTCGATACTATAACAGTACTACTCGAAAACGACGTTAACTTTGTTAATATAATCGTTCGATAATAGTAAGACATCCGGAATACTAAGGCTAAGATCGAAGGTAATATCGAATAGATACCGAAGAAGCTAGATAGTAAATACATAGTTATAGTATATTTAATATCGCTACTATAGTATAGAACTAACGATACATAAACCTAGTTTCGAGATAGGATACGTTAGTATCGGAATAACGTAAACGACAAGATTAAAGACAGGATGCTTACTAAGGCCGTGTTTCGAGAAAAGACTCTAGCATAATAAGAATAGGTAGCAAAGTAGCTAGATAATAGCGCTTCGTTCGAACACCTACCTAGAAAACTAGTATATATAGCTACCGATATAGTAGGGCCTACTAACGGAAGTAATAGTAAGCTCGATATTTAACGCCGCTAATTATCGACTACATTAATTATACTTTCTATTTAGGTAAGGGTATCGGCGACCGAATCTATACCCGGCTACGATAGTAAACCATTAACGAGTTTATACTACTATCGGTCGTTACGATAATACATATCTAGTTACGGAGGTTTAAGCGTAGCCCTACGCGTCCGATTGTAAAAGGTGTCGTATAAAAGAAGTTTAACTTAAGTAAGGCTAACATCTGTTTAGTAATAAAGAGAAATAGATAGAATATATACCCTACCTAGTAGAGATAGACGATCTTAGCTAAGGTAACGAGGCGAGTCTTTAGTAAGGTAGACGCGGACATTTACGAATAGGAAGAAGGCGATATCGACTACTCCGCTATCTAGTAGGCGACTACTCTCGATACCCTTAACGACTTCCTTAGTACGGACTAAGAAGTCGACTAAGCCCCGCCGACGGTATTAGAGACAACCGCCTATAGTAAGCTACCTCGAACGATTAGATAGTATAAGGCTAATATAAACTCTTATTCCGATAGCCGATTTAACTAAGGCGATTCCTACTAGACGAGGTTCTTCTATAGACGACGATAATAGTAGCTACTCTAGCTAACTCGACGGATCGTTACTAAGTAACCTATTAGAACTCGATAGCCTAGATCTAGAGTCCCTATTGCTAGTATCTACCGCTAGAGTATAGCTATCGGCCGAGGGCCTAGTTAAGCCCTTAACGCCGACTATAATAATAGCGGAACAGGTATATTAAGAATAGCGGTTAGTATGCTATACCCGACGTAACACCTATAACGTTAATAAGATATATATATAGATCTATCTAGCTAAACGTCCGGAAGCTCGGCTTATAGGAAGAGATTAAAGGGGAAGTAAAGGCCTAAATTAGTAATCTAGAAGGGTAGTATCTATAGTACTTTAAGGGGTTTTAGCGAGTAAAGACGGGGCGTTCGAAGATAGTATAGGGCGAGACGGTGTTCGATAATAGGACTATAAGTAGGCTAAAGGAAAGGATTACTATAAAGGAGGTAGGAACGCCGTTATCTATCGTCGTATATTAGGTACAGATAGACGGATAAGAGGATACGGACGTATTGTCTAGGTTAGTTACTTCTAATTAAACGTACATAGTATATAATATTATAATAATCGTTAACTAGTTTTAATCGATAATTACAACTCCTACGAGCTAATACTATAAGTTAGAGCCTTTAAGAGTCGGACGAGTATTAACGATACGAAACAATCTATACGATACGTATCGCTATAAGAATATCGATATTACGCCGCGCTAGCTATACGTATAACGCGGCGTTAAAGCCTTTACGCCGCGTAATAGCTATATCCTCCTACTTATAATAGATCTACTACTTCTATACGAACGTATAGTTAACGGCGTAGTATACGGACGATTACCGCGGCGTAATATTATGTTTCCGGCCGTATACTATAACTATAGCGAGCTAAGGAGACTAACCAATTTCTATACTTACGTAAGGCATACTAAGCAGCTTAGGCGCGGAAAAAAACGAGCCTAAGTAGCTCGGGGTCTAGTAAGGGACGTAAGCTAAGTAAGGAGAGCGAGTAAGTTAAGTACGGCTAAGCGGCTTAGCCGTACTTAGCCCGCTCGGGTTTATAGTTTTCTAGACGCTTCCCTATCCTATTTATAGCTAATTTAGAGGTTAAGACTCTACTAATAGTAGGCTCTTGCTTAACATCCTTCTCCTACTTAATATCCTTCTCCTACTTAACTAGCGGTTTCGGATTTCTTGTAAGAACTTCCGTTATGTTAAGAAGTACCTCGTCTCCGTCTAAGTCGAGGTCGATCGGCCGTTCGAAGGAGCTACTACTATTACACGATCGTTAACGAGATTTCGAACGAGGCTAGCTATCGCCTTAGCTTACTAGGCGCGGTCGCTTCTTTTCGTTAGCGGCTAAGGCCTTAACGCTATCTAGAGTGTTCTAATCGCTATCTAGTAGCTAGTTTAGTAGGGGCGGTGTTAGTAATAGATAGTTTGTACTAACGCTATCGGTAAAGAACCTAGAATCGTCGTTAATAAAGAGTGTATTGTCTACTAGCTCGTTGCTATTATAGTTTATCCTAGGAATAGGGCTTAGTATCTAGAATTCTCGTAGAGGTAAAGAGGTAGTCTCGACTACTAGTAATATAGCGTTTATAGGCTCGACTATCGACGATATATTAGCTAGATAGGCGGCAACGATAAACAATACTACCCTAATCTTATAAATAGGATACTTAACCTTACTACCTAGAACTATCTTAAAAGGGAGAAGTATCTTATCGAGGCTATAGGCTTCGCGGTTAGATTACTTTAGGCGAAGGGGCTCTCTTATTCCTTTATCGAAGTCGGTAAAGATACTACGTCGTATATATCTAGGCTTCGCTACCTAGCTATTAAAGTCCTCCTATACGTTATTATAGATAAGTTCGAGGAGTTTAAGCTCGCGCTTCTTAGGTAGTACTACTATAATGTCGTTCTCTATATCGTCGTAGTAGTTTAGTACCTTATAGGTCTTTTCTTCTTTCTAGGGTTCGCTATACTACTCCTTTACGATATCGGTCTCTATATCTAGAGTAGTCGTCGTTAGAACGTTCTATACTTTAACTATTAAAGTTATTACCTTCCTCTTCGCCTTAGACTACGCTAGACCTAGAGCGGCTAGGGCGGAGGCTATAGAAGGTACTATCGACGAGCGATCTACTATAGAAGGTATAGAAGAACCGCGATAGGTAGCCCTTCTTAAGAGCGCCGAAGTAGTCTTCTTCTTTAGCTTCTTCTATAGTACTATAGGATTAACTCTAGTATAGGCGGTAGACTAGCTATAAGACACCTTATTTATATTAAGCTAGTTTTAGGCTCGCCCTCTATAGAAGGAGTAAAAGCCTTTCTCTATACCTAAAGGAGTCTAAGATACTAGACTAGGTCTTAGGGGAGCTAGTAGATCTAACGGAGGGGGGGATAGGGATAGACTAGAGGAGGACGGGCTAGGAGAGGAGGATAGGCCCGTAGGAGAGGATAGGCTAGGAGGAGAGAATAGGCTAGTAGGAGAGGATAGGGCTATAGAAGAGAGTAGGACTCGAGAGGTCTTAAACTTTAGATTTATCGCTCTATACATTCCGTATAAACGTTTCGACTTGTTATAAGGAAGACTATCGCTAATAGCTATCTCGTAGAATAGCGTCTACTAACGAGCGGGCATAATACTAATAAATAAATTAATAATCGAAAGATATTAATACGTAAGGGATAGAAGCTACAATTATAGTCTATAATCGAACTTACGAGAGGGTATATATATATAGTAACTACGTTATTAGTTTAAGGGTTCCCTAGCCGTAGCGAATACCGCAACTATACGATTACGAGGTTATAAATAGTATTAATCTAGGGGGGCGAATTCTAGAAGGGCATTCCTACCGCGGGCGTTAAGTAAGTTAGTAGCTTATTTACGGAGGTAGCGGTAGGCACGAACGTAAAGCTTCTCTAGTCTAGGTTAGTCGCTAGGCTCGCCGCTATAAAATTGTAGTAGCAGACCTATAGCCGCTAATCTCCCTTTATACTACTTAAGTATCTCGGGCGGTAAGTAAGCGTCGAGATCTATCGATACGAGTTAGTAGCTACGACGTAAACGGAGCTAATTAGTAGTAGAGAGAGGCGATAGAGCGAAGTTAAGCGAAATAGTAAGGGTAATAAGCTCGCTATCCGCCTCGGTACTAATAATAATTTGAAATTATCGTATAGTAGTCTATCGACAATAACTCGACTCTAAGTCTCGAGCTATCTAGTTATTTGCCTAGTACTAAGTAGTATTAAGGAATGTATACGATAATAGGTCGGAAGAACGTACCGAATTCTTCTATCCTTCCTAGCTATTACTAGATAACTAGATCTTTAACGTTAATTCTTTACCCGTAGAACTAGGTACCTTCTAGCTATAGGTAGTCGTAGAGTATTTTAGGTATCCCTAACGGACCTCTAGCCTCCTCGTATTACTTACGGATAGTATGTTTGTTCTACTAGTCGATAAACTCGTATATAATATATCGAAGGACTAGTATATAGATAGCTAGCTACGCGACTCGATAGGCCTTAAGAGCGCCGTTATATTTACTAGATTTAACTATATAGTCCTAGTAGTCTCTCTATCGGTTTATTATACCCTTTACTATCTCGCCCTACTAGTGCTTAATTGTTTAATTGCCCTTACTCGAGGTGTACTAGAAACAATCGTCGAAAGTAAGTTCTCTCCCCTCTATAAGCTCGTATAGTTAAAGATAGGCGTCCGCTAGTATCGGTATTTCTACTCCTTAGTTAGATCTTATAATAAGAGGGATGTATCTAGCCTTATAGGTAGTAATTATATAGTACGTAAAGGTAGAGAACTTCGTCTTAGCTAGGTAGCCGATATAGTACTAGAGAATCTTTTATAAGAACATATCGATATAGGTATAGACCGTAATACTAAAGTGCGGATAGATCTTATAGAAGGCGTCGATCGACCCTATATAGCCTAAACCTTTTACTCGCGAGCGTATACCTTAGGGACGACGACGTTTTCCTAGGCGCCGCGATATAAACTCGTTTTATACCTTTACCTTTACTATTCGGTATATACGATCTCTTCTAATAAGGTACTATTTTCGTCGAAGTGTCTTAGTAAGCTCGCGATATCTAACGTCTTGCTTCGTACTATAGCTAAGTACGTAATTTAAGGCTTCGTTAATAGTATTATGTACTTCGTCTAGGTCGTCTTAGTATATATATCGTCGATATAGCCCTATCTCGCGTCGAAGCTCGGCGAGCTAGTATTTTAATATCTCGAACCCGTCGTACTAGAGTATCTTCGACATCTTTTCGTTAGCAATCTATATCTCCTAGAATAACTCTATTATCCTCGAACATAGCTAATCTTCCCTATACTCCCTACGACGAGGGTGTATAGAAACACCCTAATACCGCAATCGCTAGGCAAGCGTTAACCGTAATATTAGAAGGCTCTCCGTACGGAGGTCGCTTAGTACCTACTCGATAGTAGTACTAGCGTAAAGGCTAAGTTCGATTTCGATACGCTAGGCGTCTAGTTCCTCTTATAGGCGAGGCATATTGTCGTTCTTAAACCGTTAGTATCGAAGAGAAAGGAGGCCTTCGAAAGTAGGGCGATAGTTACTAACTCTTAGTAATCTAAAGGGCTAGAAACACGGAAACGCTAGCGGATGTTTAAAACTTTTAATTGTTCCACGAAGTGTAATAAAGTAATAAATATCCGCGAACTTCTAGTTCCGCGGTTACTTAGGAGAAGGATCGTCGTCTTATATATAGACCGAGTTAGTAGGTACTCGCTTACTCGCTTATTATCGCCGCGGGTAGTATATTAAGTCGTAATTATAGGCTATGTTAGGCTAGCTAGCGGTTTGTTATTAAAGTAGCGTAACGCTATTACGATAAGTCGCCTAGGCCGCTAAGAGGAGGTACGACGTCGCCTAGATAAGGATCTATACGGCTCGAGTTAGCCTACGAAAAGGGCGAGGCTTTAAATTTATCTACGAAGTACGTTCTATACTTCGTAGATAAATTAAAGACCATAGCTACTTCTCTCTCCCTTTAATAGCTATTAGTAGTAGCGGCGAGTAGGCCGTTAATATTCTTTAATATACTAGACTAGGAATGTATATTACGAGGGCGATAGCAATACTAGCGTATATACGTCGATTAGCTAAAGAATAAACGACGCTAGTGTATATATAAAAAAATATTCTTCTATAAAGTATTCCTATAGATATCCGTTAGCGCCCGTTTTAACTACCTAATAAGCAGATTTAGTATATTTATATTGCACTAGAAGGTGTTTAATTACGGTGTATTGTCTTCGACTTCGTAGAAAAATTAAAACTTCGGATACTCGCTAGCGCCCGAGTAGACTAGGCGAGTTATTAGAAGAGCGGTTTTTCTACGAAGTAAGAGCGCTACTTCGTAGAAAAACGGCTTTCCCGAAAACTCTACATAACATCCTATCTTAGCTCTACTATTAATAAATATATTAACACTATTACCTCTTTCTATTAGGGCGCTAGCATTCTTCTACGAAGTAACGTATATACGTCTATATCGAATTCGTAAGCCTTACTAACGAGTTACCGCCGTCTACGAGTCCTCGTACTACTAGGTCGCTCTATTACTACCGAGTCCCTCTATTACCGCTAAATCCCTCTATTACCTCCGAGTCCCTCTATTACCGCCGAGTCCTTCCTACTAGTCTAGATATTATAGAAGAGGAGGTTTACGCTTAAAGAGGAGGTTTATTCGGCTACTTAGTATAATACTTACTTCGTAGAGGAATTTCTTGCCTCTACTATCGTAATTATATACTTATCGACTAGGCTAAGGCTAGGGAAACATATATAGTACTACTATCTATTATTACTAGGTAAGATACCGAAGTGTATACTAAAGTAAGTAGACGGGTAGAACGGGAACCTTATATATAGGCTATAAGGATATAGGGATCTAAGGTTTAGTATAAGATCCTCTTCTCTACTAGGTAGCCGTATTAACTAGCCGAAGCTAGGAAATAACTACCCTTCGCCGCGACTAATCTAATAACTATAGTTAATAACTAAAGCCGAATAGTAGTATAGATTATTAGTATACCGTAGAGGATAAGGTTTAGTAGCATTCTTATAAGTAAGTAAAGTACTAATCTTATTATCTAGGAGTGTTAGTTCCGTAAGTAAACTAGTAACCTATAGTAGACCTTCGAGCTAGTTTAGGCATAAAAGGGCTAAGGATATGTATAGCGCCGGTTGTTAATAACTAGAAGTAGAGTCTTAAGACCGAAGTCTTAAGGCAAAGTCTAATCTTACGAGCCTTAGGTATCTTAAGGGATAAGCCTAAGAGTTAGAACTCTATAACCGACGGTATTAGATAACGACGATATATAACGCCTCTTTTATAGCCGAGATTAAGACCGTATTATATAGTAAATAGTACCTCTCGTAATAATAGTACAAATAGTTTAACGCCTCGATACTAGAGTACTATTATAATAGGCGGAGCGTAGCTAGTAAGTGTCGTAAGTAGTAACTAATACGGCCGAAGGTAGGTAACCCGAAGGCGACTCGTAGGTAGGTACTAGCACCCTATTAACGACTTAATAGACTCGGATAGACTAAGTAAGGAAGAAGGATAGCAACACTATCGTAGTTAGTAGCGCCTACTAATCTACTAGAATCTTATCGATTCTAGTACTAGGTAGGAGGACATATTACGCCGTAGCCGGCGGCTAACTAAATAATAAGGATAAGGTGTAAGGCCGACTAAGTAGAATCTTATCGATTCTAGATAGATAGCGATAGTAGTACTAAGGAAAGGAAGCGAAGCGGTCTAGCGATATCTACCTTTCCTAACCTCTACCGAAGTAGAGTAGTCTAGCGTCTATTACCTTTCTAGCCTTTATAGAAGCTAACAACCTAACGGACGAAGCGGTCTAGTAGTCTTCGCCTTTCCTAACCTTTATACCGAAGTATAAAGCGGTCTAGCGTCTACTACCTTTCCGGCCTTCGTAGAAGCTAATAGCCTATAAGCTAAAACCCCTTAGGTACTCGGTTATTTAGTAAGGTAGATAGTAGCTAGCCTACCGCTCGGTTTAACGTCGTAAAGCTAGACGGAAACTAATACTTATTAGCTATTACTACTACGTTAACGAGGCGGGCGGTAACTAGGTTATCGTCCTACGCTAGTAGGTATTAGAGGTTAATAAAAGGAAGAAGAAGGAAGAGCGCGAGCGACGAAGTTTTAAGCTCGCGTAGGTAGCCGCGCGATATAACGTTAGCGTAGGTAAGGTAAGGCATTTAATAGTAATAGATATCTATATAAATAGTCGGAGTTTACGGAGTTTAGACTTAGGCGTTTTTAAGAAAGAGTTAGAGGTAGAGGTAGGAAAGGACAACTTAGCTATTTATCTACGAAGGGGTAGCGTTACTTCGCGGAAGAATTCGAACGTAGGACTATCCTAGCGCTAGTAGGTAGGTTATTATCGGGCTTATTGCTCGTAGTAAGGGTTTCTACTAGCCGCTAAAGTTATCTATTCTTCTACGAAGTTAGGCTAGTACTTCGTAGAAAAATTCTAAGCTCTAATAGCTACTATAGACTCCCGCTTTCGACAATAGATAGCGATACGATCTATCCTTAAACTTTCTACGTTTAATTCTATAGCCGCCTAGGCCTACGTTAGTAGTCTTATACGAAGAGGACTATAGTTACAATACAGAGGAGGATAATAATAGCTAGGTAGAGTAGGGTAAGGAGTAGGCTAGGGATACTAATATCTAGAGCTATACCTATTTAATGTAAGTAATTCTCCTACGATATGTATACGCCGCTTCGTAGAAGAACTTTAGTAATTAGAGGCATACTTAGAGTTATAAGTTAAGAAAGATTTATACTAATTAACTAAAATAAGCGACTAAGACGGGCTAGCGATTTATTTATATACCGAATTCTCTCCTTCTCCCGCTTCTTCCTCGTCTTCTCGTCCTTAACCTTTACCTAGCTCTCCTTAATTATAGTATCTATACGTATGTCGTCGCTAGGGTATAATTCTCCGTTAGTAATACTAGGGGCCGCATTCCTAACTACATCTTTACTAAATCTCTTAACGAGCTACTCTTTTATCTCGACTAGTAGGGATTCTCTACGTAGTCTAGTCTTAATCTAGCGGAGGTAGTAGATTACCTAACTACTAGCTAGTCCTAGTATTATTAGGGAAAGAAGAGAGGAAGGGGAAGAAGAGTAGGTCGAAGAAGAGGCTAGGCCTAAAGGTTATTATTTCTCTAAGTATAGCTAGAATCCTCTTCCTCCGGCTTCTTTAGTATACTACTATCTACGTTAGTAGTCTTAGGTAGTAGATAGTATAGAATAGTATAAACGCCCGTCTCCTCCTCTATCTCCTATTACCTTCTCTACTACTATCTCCTATTACCTTCTCTACTACTAGCCTAATATAGCGGCCTAGGACCGCGACTATATAGTACTCGAGGACGTAGATAGTAGCGGTCTTAGGTAGTAGATAGTATAGAATAGTATAAACGCCCGTCTCCTCCCTAATCTTTTAATATAGTAGCCTAGGACTACGACTATATAGTACTCGAGGACGTAGAGCCGTATACTTTCTAGGAGTTCTAGGTAGAGCGGAGGAGTTAGCGAGGTTATCGATTTCTCTACGAAGAGCGACTACTACTTTATAAAGAAACTACCTACCTCTTCGATTTCTATCGCTCCCTACGATACTCCTAGTACTTAAACCTATATACCTAACGATCGTCGATAGTAGTAGTACTAGTAGCGTATACGGATAAGATATTAAGGAATTTAAAGATAGCGTATACCTAACCTCCGTCTATTACATAGCTTTAAGACGCTCTTCTTTAGTAATAACAATATACCTTAAACTTAGTACTACCTCCTACGATAGCCGTATATCGATATATACGGTCGCTATAATTACGTAACCTACTTATTATACTCTCTAGAAAGTAGCCTACGCCCGAGCCTATACCCGCCTAGCCGTTATAGCCTAAGGGGTGGCCTAGGGGATTATAAGGTCCCGCTCCGCTATATAGGCCCTCCGCGCCGCTATCTAGGGGGTAGGGGGTCCTTCTAAGGTTAGCGTTATACCGCCGGCTCCTCCCCTCTATAGTAAAGATAAGTAGGTTAAGGACTATTAGAAGAAGAAAGGTTAAAGGGCGGAAGACTAGTAGATATAGGCTAGCTAGTAGTCTGTACGTCGTTAATATTACTAAGAATCGCTCGTAGTAATAGCAAACGCTAATTATGTATAGTAGTAGGTAGTCTAATACTCCTATAGAGTTACTAATTCTCCTACGAAGCCGCACTAGTACTTCGTAGAAGAATTCGACACTCTAGTAACTAGTAACGACGCCCGCCGTTACGTATATTATACTAACTCGTAGAATTACGACTACGAGCTCCGTATAACTCTCTTCCTTCTACCTTCTTCCTCTATAGCGAACGGTCGGACCTAAGTATATCTAGGAAGCTTTCTAAGACCTATAGAAGCTAGGCCTACGTTAGTAGTCTTAGATTAAGAAGGACGAGAATATTGCCTAGGCGAAGTAGCTTAAGAAGAAAGATAGGTTAATTTAATCTTTAGCGAAGTATCGAATTTTTCTACGAAGTCCTAGTCCGACTTCGTAGAAATATTCGATACCTATGTATTAGTAAGGATCCCCTAGTACTATTATTAGTACTTTAGCCTCGACTTCTTATCTTCGCCTACTTACTACTAGAATCGGTTACTACGGGGCGGACGAAGTTGTAAGACGTTAAGACGAATAGACTAAGGCGGTTTCTAGGCTTAGTAATTATATTATAGTCCTTAGCGTTATCGGTAGAGACTTTAAATCGATCTACCTCTATACTAGTATTATACGGTAGAACCTCTACGACTAAACGGGACTTAATAGATAGTTTCTAGTAAGATAGGTACTAAAATCGATCTAGCCTATCCTACTCTACTCTAGTAATTACTCTTAGATACCGAATATTAGCTTTAGTACTATATACTAGCTACCGTACGTAATTAACGTTTACTATTACTAGACGACGTATAGACTACTAGCTAGCCTATATCTACTACTCTTCTACTACTCTAATCTTCTTCCTTTAGCGATCGTCTATCGTATATTCCTAACTTAGTAGGAGTAGGACCCCCTAGCCTCCTAACGGTAGAGCGGATAGCGTAGTAGGCCTATACGGCGGAGCGGAACCTTATAACCCCTTAGGCTATAATAGCTAGGCGGGTATAGGTATAGGTACGAGTACGGCCGTAGGCGTATAGACTACTAGCTAGCCTATATTAGACTCCTTATAGCCGCTAGACTCTTCTTCCCTCGATAACCTTATCTACTTTAATCTAAATAACGGGTTAGAGGAGGACGCCGCTAGTACTACCTTCTATAATACTACTACCGTAGCCGCGGATAGCGGAGTAGACTAGATAGATAGTATTATTACGTACGATAGGCCTACCCCTAGGTATACCCCTAAGGGGGTAGAGTAGTAGTTTCCGCTTACTAAATAGTTACTAGACGACGATAAGAGCGTAGCCGCTTAGCGACTATATTATAGTCCTTAGCGTTAGTAGAACCTAGGCTATACTAGTATTATATTATAGTCCTTAGCGTCGGTAGACTTCGAATCGATCTACCTCTATACTAGTATAGCGATTATATTATAGTCCTTAGTATAGCGACTATATTATAGTCCTTAGCGTTAGTAGAGACTCCGAATCGATCTACCTCTATACTAGTATAGCGACTATATTATAGTCCTTAGCGTTAGTAGAGCCTACGCCGCTACTAGACTAAAAGACTTCGAACTAGCCGAGTTAAGTCGATTGCTACTCTCTCTAGCGTCGGCTAATTAGAGAGCGAGAAACCGTATTAAACATTCGCGTAATTCTCGTGTTAGATAGACGTATTAACGCGATCTACTAGTATATAGCCTAGGTAATTAATAACACCCTCGTATAGGTATTACTACCCTCTAGACTACCCTTACTACTATCTCCGCCCCCCTCTACGTCTTTACGTACTATCCCTATCCCCCCCTTATTACTAGGATCTAACGCCTACCTACCCTACTCTAGGATCTATTACCCTACTACCCCTTTCGTCCCTACCGCTCCTTCTAACCTTCTACTACCCCTATCTACCTTATAGCGAGTTAATACTAAGCCTAAACGAGACAATATATACTATCTACTATCCCTATCCCCTAATATATAGCGAATTACGCTCTTATACTACATTTTAGGTTAGTATAGCTTAGCTAGTATAACTCTAGTTTCTCTAAATAATATACTATTAATTAGATCGATCGTTAATCGATCCAATCCCTATTATAATACTAAAATAGCCGTATTAATACCTTTTAATTCCTTCTAATCCTTAATCGATTCAATTAATTAATATCGATCGAGTTAATGAATTTAAGCTAACGTTAGGTAATCTAGGGCAATAAATACTTCTTTTTTGCCCTCTATTACCCCTTAATTAATATATAAGTTTAGCTCTGTACCTAACTCTAAGGAATACGAGTATTAGGAAAGGCGAGGTAGCTCTATTCTTCTACGAAGTAGTAGTTATACTTCGTGGAAGAATAGAGCTACCTCGCCTTTCCTAACCTTAGTTTCGGTACTATAATCGGCTCTATATAGAGCCTCTACCTAGGAAGGGAAATAAGCTACGTTCTTCTACGAAGTAAGGAGGTTACTTTATAGAAGAACTACTACTAGCGGTTATCCTAACCTAAATCTAATACGTTTCTACTTTATATAACCCTACTATTATCTATTATAGGCCGGAATAAACTCCTAGGGTATGCCTATCGGTTATTATAAAGGGCTGCCCGTAAGTATATTATTTGCCGCTTCTATTACTCTAATTCCTCGGCTAGCTCTCTAATTTAAGAGAGAGCGATATCTAATCGCTCTTTTACTCCGATATCCTCTATGTCTCTCTACTCTTCTATAGCTATATATCCCTTCTTACCTATTCTTTTATAAAATATATACGCGGTATCGTCTCTACTCTAGTAGATTCGATATAGAGCTTAGCTACTTCGCTATAGATACTAGGCGTATAGCGATAGAGCGGGTTTACCTATATAGTTATTAGTATATACATCGATTCGATAGTAGTATCGTATACTAACCCTCGTCTATTTCTATTATCCGCCTAGCGCTATTAAACTTCCTTAACTAGTTTAAGGCACTAGCCTTCTTAATTCCGTTAGACTCTACCTCGCGTACGTATCTATCCTATTAATCTTAGCTAATAAACTAGAAGTCGCTCGCGTTTCTAGTAGAAGGCCTCTAGAACTCGTATATAGTAATATTCTATAAGAGATATAGGCGAGGATAGTTAGACGGGGATAGTTAGACGAGGATAGTTAGACGAGGAGCGTTAGACGAGGATAGCGTTAGACGAGGATAGCGTTAGACGAGAAGAGCGTTAGACGAGAAGAGCGTTAGGCGAGGGTAGTATTAGACAAGGATAGTGTTAGGTAGTAATAAAAGAGTAGCGTATATAATACGATATACCGTATAGGGCCGCTAGTAATACGATAGACGATAGTAATAAGATAGTTAGTAGTAATAAGGTAGAGGGAACGCGTTAACGGTAATAATAGCTTAGACGCGCTACGGTAAGGATAATATAATATAGATTAAAGAAGGCGGAAGGATTCGAGTAGTTAAGTAGTTTTGCTAAAAGATTAGGTAAGCAGTTAGGCAGTTTTGCCAAAAAGTTAGGTAATTACTTCAGATAACATAAACTAACGTTTAGGCTACCGCCCCTAATCCACCTACACAAGTAGTCTCTCGTGTACTTAAGCAAGTGACCGCCTGATTAGTACTACGGTGGGTGACTACGTGGGAATACCGGGTGCTAAATGTTTTGATTTTTTTTTTCTTTTTGCCATTTTTGTTGCGGATCTTCGTTTTGGCCATTATGGTCTGCAAAGCTGTGGTAGAGAAAGATTTTTGGCCATGTAAAGGAAGGGTCTTAAGAGAACGAATCATGAGGTCTTCGAAAAGGGGTCACCACCAATGCTTTCAGGGTTAAACCAGTGTCTACAGTCTGAAGATGATACAAGGCTCGAGCGACTTCAGGCATTCAGCACCACATCGACTGAGCTCAGGTGGTCTGCACGACAGTGATGACGGTCCAAGCATGCTAGCTACCATCTTCGAATATCCTTCTCATCCAGGCGAATCTCGGATAGGCACTCGAGGACTCCTGACGGGCCAGCAGTCAGCTCACATGACGAAGTTTGACTGATGATGTTGCCATGCGAATCATCAAGGCGAAATGCAACATAAAGTCAGAAAACCCGCCTCGTCTAGCATATTCGGCCATGGGCAGCTGAGCGGTAGCCAAACCCGTCCGCTCTTGGCCAGAAAACAATACCAATGAGTCCGGTATCGGTTTCGTCTTCGGGAATCCACAGCCTGAATCCAAGGAAGGAGTATGAGAGCTGACCACTGGGACTCCCATCAGCCCGCTCTCTTGCAGAAAGTAAAGAGCAGCCAACGGACCTCGCGGCAGAGCAAATGGCCAGACCCTCATCTATCGAGCAAGGAGGCAAGATCGATGGAACTTGAAGCCTTAGGATAACGGCGGGTAGAAACTCAACGACTTGATATCAACGGTCTTGTTGCTACATTCTCTAATTCAAGAGCAAACCTCCAGCAATCAACATGGCCAATGGCCAGCTGGTAATCATGGCTGGATCAGCACTGTTGGTCGACAAAGCGCTGGTCTCAGCAGCCGGAGCAGCAGAACCGCCCGACGAGCCAGTGACTGCCACGACACTTGTAGCAGTTGTCTTCGATCCGCCGATTGTCTGCGATGCACCCGTCGTCTTCGCCTCTCCCGACCAGCTGATACTCGATGCCGCCGAGCTGACCTTGCTATTGTAATTGGTATCCGTGAGGAAGACCGTCGCCGAGCAAGGCTGCTTCGTTGTCTTGATGATCGACACGCCAGCGTCAGATGCTGTCTCGGGGCAGGATGGAAAGCACGATGCGAATTCGACTTCATCGACCTCAAAGGTGGCGCCGACGCAGCAGTACGCGCTGTCGTTGTTGGAGGTGTTGTCGTCTTCGTTGTACACGGCGCCTGGACAGCATTTGGCTTGGTTGTCGGAGACGTAGTTCAGCCAGCCGTTTGGGCACTTGTTGTCGGCGTTGACGTTTCCATTCTGGCGCTGCAAGAACGTCAGATGTGTCATGTTGCCTCGATGGAAATGCTCGCACTCACCTTGACGACGGAGGCAGAGGCTTGTGAGAGCAGAAGAGCAAGGGGAAGGACTGCTGCAACTCGAGACATGATGTGGCCACGGTTTTTGAAAACGAGTCGAACTTGTTGTTGGGCGTTGTGGTTGCCTTTGTCGATGCTTCTTGTTTGCTTTTTGGCCAGGCTGAGAAAGCCTTCGCTTTATGTGCAGACAGACGATGACTAGGCTTCCACCTTGCAGTCGATGGCAAAAACTAGCCTCTCCATAATCCTCGGGGTCATCAGAATTGGGCTCAGCCCATCATTCCGCCGTGAAATGCAATGTCACCGAAACTGTGCTCCACTGGTCATAGCGCCTTGGACTGAAATATCTCGGCCAGCAGGAATATGGCACAGTCTTCGACGCTCCGCCACCTGTTTCAAAGGCACTGAGAAAGTTCCAACGCTACACAGCATACTAGCGGTACCAATTGTTTGTGCGATTTGCTCCATGGAACAGTGTTTTGAGTTTGGGCAGTTCAGGCTGCCCCTGATTTACAAAGCGGCGGATTTCCTCTTTTCAGGTCTTGCAACCTTTTCCAAGATAGAGTTTTCCAAGTCTACAGTATCATCTGACCGTTTCTCTGGCGGGTAGAGTCGTGGTATGGCTGGAGATCGCCGTCAACAAGGGTAGTTCGGCGAGTGGTCAAGCAGGCGGCCTGCGTACGTAACCTCGAGGCATAGATATTGGCCAAGCGACGCTATGGCTTTGCTCAGATCCATGTCTAACTACTAGGCAACCTCATTCAAACGAAGAAGCCGCTAGTGTCGTTTTAAAAGATGCTAGAACATCAATGGATGACTCAAAGAATGACTAAAGGCCTGATCTCAAAGGCAAACTCTAAGATCAGATTGATCACTCATCATTTGGATTAAGGTAATGAAGTCAATATACTGTGCCAAAGTTTATCTTGTCTATCACATCCAACATTACTTGCTGAAGAGTGACGGTGACGGGAAGAATGAAGATCGATGTCTGGATCAAGTCAGGATCGAGCTTTTTGCAAACGATGACAAGAGTCTGGTTGTACTATACAACTACTTGATCAATAAGATCGATATCACAATATTTCGTATATCTCGTATCTTTCGTACATCGTTCTGACATCCTTTGTCCTCGTAGCATGCTACGGATCCTTTATCTCATACCACGCCATCCCTTCCTTTCACGCGAGCCCCCGAGTCGATGCAGACAGAGGCGGTAAGGGACCGTAAGGCCGTAGGCGAGCAAATTCGAATGGCTGACCAGCTGAACTGACACCCCTTGCCATCACGGAACTCGCCGTTCAAGTGGCCGAAGGAGAAACCATGATATTGACGGCAGACGGCTAGTCAAGGACGCGTCAGTCAGCTCAGAGGGCGACCATGAGGATCGAGACGCTGATGACGACGACCGAAGTATGGTGGGAACTCCCTTCGTGCGTCTTTTCCATCCCAGTGAGCCTTGGCTGGGCCATCGAGGACTCGTGACAGTCACTGACTTTCGGTGATTCGCATCGACCCACTTGATATGATGCACAGGAAGACCGCGCCAGAGAGTGACCGACGAAGAGCCTCTCAATTGTGAGTCTTAGCCTGGAGACTAAGACGACACCATGCAAGGTGGGCAAGAAAAGGAGAGGGTGAGCAGGAGCAGGAGCAGTTTGACAAAGGGTCATCAACAATCCTTCCAGAGGTGGAGCAGTATGTACAGTCCGAAGGTGACAAAAGGCCTCGAGAGAATTCCAATGTCCAGCATCAGATCGACTTTCGACATCCGACTAGAAGGCCTCAGTGCCTGACGAGCCTTCCTCCGCTTACAATCTCCTACTGCGCCTTCTGTGCCGGTACTTCCAGCGTCGTGAAGTTCCAGGTCATACCACCGTCCCTCGTAGTCATTTCACCGCCAGTCGCCCCATGATGCCAAGGCCCCCAGTGTTTGAAATCCTCATCAGCCTGGTTGAGCTCCAAGTATATGTCCTCCCATTTGTGAGCAGGGACCTGCGCACATGTTCCGGAGGCACATTCGATGGAGATGAAGAATATGCCGCCGTGTTGCAACATGCTTGTTGGGGTGTCGGAAATCAGCTCGCCGTTGACGAAAACCTTTTGATGCCAGAGATTGGTCCATGGATCGAACTTGTCTGGTTGAATTGGTCAGTTGATTGAAGGGCAATGACGGGTTTGGCTCAGGGCGACTGACTGTGTGTTTTCACATTTGAACCAGGAGATGCCGTGACAGCCTTGACAATTGTCAGACTTGCGACCCTGGTCGAGGCAAAGGCACACCAGTCCTTTCCGTCGTCGTTACAGTGCGAGCTGCGAGGCTTATTAGAGAACGATCTGCTGCATATCTGCACAAAGCCGCCTACCCGTTGGGAGAGTTGGAGGTGACGCCTTGGAGGAACGAAGCTTCATGCTCCATCATGACTCCACTCCACAATGAAACATCTCCGGAGACCTGTTGCGGAAGCTCTGGAAGGACAAGCGTCGCGCTGGTCTCCCTGATCCAGGCGGCTTCACTCGTGGTGTGGAGCTTGATGAGGTCGGAGCTGGCTTTCGCGTAGGCCGCAAGGCTCGCGAGTGCCATGAAAGCGTTCGTTCGCATGTTCGTGGATCGTTGCGAGGAGGGAGAAAGTGAGACGTCGGCGAGGAGAGAAGAACGTAGATGAGAAGAAGGCGGGCCAGTCGGAGGGAGTTGGTTCCTTTTCAATCCAAGAGGTGCAAACGAATAAGAGACCGCCTCTGCCAACATCATTGAAAGACGGGATACGGCCCACTCATACAAATCCTGTGAAGGCATTCGGATTGGTGCAGAAAATAGAGGTGGGCTGAAGGTGTCAAAGTGAACTCTGCGACGAACCGCCGTTTCCTCTGGCAGCTGTATTTTAATTTGTGGCGGCGTTGCAAACACACCGGTGCCTGTACGGAGGTGAAGAGATCCATCGGGATGAGAGGATCTGTGGTCGGGATATCTATGATGATCTGGTATGTTGGCGACCAGTAGCACGCCGCCTCCGTCACATACCACTGACGGAGTCGTGTGATGGTTAAGAAGGAAGTCGGTCCGCTTCATGAGGCAACCGCATTGGCCGCATTGGCGTCTGGATGATTGCGGGCGTTCAATCTATCAGAAACACATCTGAGATCTCACATCGGTTAGTAGGTATATCGAGCGGGACTCTCATACTGCGTTTCAGATCTGTCCGTTTTCAATCGACCAGCACAGACCAATCTCCAAGGAGGTGGAACAATCCGACCGATCGAAATGAGAAGTCGCGGGAGGACTTTCCTGATTGACAGCACTTCGCCTCTGGATTGACAATTGATCGAAAAAACTGCATTTGAATGTCTTGGATTTCGATCTCGTTCCAACAGTCCGTCATCTGCGCGTTCGACCAAGTACCGAAGAGCCGATCAAACTATCGATCTCCTCAATTGTTTCCGGTCTTGCTAAACAGACGGCAGCCCATTCACGAGAAAATCACCAAGCGTCTTGATGTTGGTCTCAAAAGTCGCAGCATCCTTCGCGGCCCAGTTGGCACTCTTCGGCTGGGAGGACTGCTTGCGGAAACCAATATACAAGACATCGTTCACGTCATGCCCCTTATTGCCATTCAAGCCTTCGCCTGGAAAGCACATCTTCGCCATAGCAAGAGACGCCTCTCCAGTAGACGTACCACCATTCGTGTCGCCCCAGATGCCGTAATGGACTTGGCCATTGCAGACTACCGCCATGACACCCAAAGGCGGCATGCCGAACTGTTGTGGGTCGAATGTCGGGTTAGAGCCCTCGTTGCCAAAAACTACGTAAGGATGGATTTTGGCATCGAGCTGCAAGACTTTGCCGCCACTGACTTCTTCCACTTTCCAATCGAAGGCTGTCTCGTTCCAAGGTGATGGATCGTTGTAGCAGTCACCGCCCTTTGGGTTGAAGCCATCGCAGTCGACGTCCATATTGTTGAGATATCCTCCGTTGCGATGCAGGAAGATGAAGCCAGTCCCAAGGTCGCCACAGTAGTCGTACATGTTCTTCTTGCCGACATCCCAAAAACCGTCTTTGAGGAGCGTGTTGCATTTGACTCCCTGGAAATCGTCAACTATAGTTTCTCCGGACCCTTATTTTGATTACTTACAGATTTGTTGTACTTATTGTAAATGGCTTGGAGTTTCGGATATGCAGAAAGGGCATAGGCATTAGCTGATGAGGCCATCGCCAACGTGGAAAGAAGAGTGACGAGTTGCATCGTGTTGCTTGTTGTTTGGAGAGATGGGTTTGATGTTGTTGATGTTGCTGCTGATGATATTCAATTGCTGAGATTAATCAACGACTCACCTTGCTGACTGGCCTCGCCCTTATATATCTGATGTCGAATGCGTTGATGAATTCCATGGTGAAGGCCGTGAGAGTCGATCCTCAGCGTGGCGTCGCCTCTTACCTCAAGATGAGGTCTGGGTGTACCGCTTGTTACACCACCAATCTATCTCGATGGACGGGCCGAGAATCGGCAGGCTCGGGAAGATCCAGATCGTGCACATGCACACCCACCGGCCGTTGTTCTAGCAGCCGGACTCCGCGCCTCACCTCCACAATCGAGGAATGTCGATGACGGAGACGCTCGGTCGAGGGCCAGGCTGCTGGAATGAGCTCCAGGTTTACCACGGACGATCCCGACGTGTTGAAGTTGTTGGCTTACGAAAGACCGTGGACTTGAGTCATGTACTTCACCTCGTGAAGCGATCTTTCTTCAAGCAGTCATTGCAGAATTCTGATGGTCTAGCTCGATCGTTCGCCTAGCGGTCCGTCGAGGACTATCTGGGCTTCTGGGTTTTGTTGCGCTTCTCTCCGGGTACACCTCGTTGAATGTCGTGTCAAGGGGCTACTTGATGAGCTCAGGGAGTCGCCTGGACTTGGATCCTTTGTAGGCGTCCATACGCTCTACAGCAACCGAAGATGGTCATGCTGCCCACACATGACGCACTTGACACGATGTGCTGGTGGTACATTGCAAGATCAAGACGCAAGTGCTCAGCGAACACGACCGTCCGCAGCTACCAGCACCAGTTCCTACCGAAAGTCGACCCTTGTCGTGAGTGATCGAAGATCGTCGAGCAGGGTCGATTGCCGGGAATGATCCGCAATAGCCAAAAGGTATCCGCGCGTCGCGGCGTCGAAGATTGGGTATACCAAAGATCTCGGACGACAACCATATTGCCTGGCACACGATCGGGATAGACCGTCCTGAGGAATTCCCGGTTGCGCGAAATACAATGCCCGGAGAGAGACCTTAATGTGACGCCAGTAGGAAAGTAGCCCGGGAAGACAAGTTTTCATAAGCTTATGGACCGTCGGATTGGGGCACGGGTATACGAAGCGCATCCATGGACGTAGCATGCCACGCGAGCCCGACATCCAGAGAGGCGGGAGACCCATACTCGAAACATAGTTTCGATGGATCCCCAGCCAGCTGCCCTTCAGTTCGGCCGGGTAGAAGGGTGGCGACAGGTTCTCGAGGCCCGGATTCTGCAAGGTGACAAGGCTTTTGATGGCGTCGCCTGACGTCCAGCAGCCAGGAGCCGATCATGATATTGGATGAGATAGCCATACGGGCTGAGTTTGTGCAGATTCTCGAATTCTAGCGTTTGCGACAACTTCCACCGTGCGATTCGAACAAGAAAAGGCAACGCTTGTAGAAGCTCAACCATGCGCCATGTCGAGAGTGCTTCGTCCTCTCCAACCTCGACCAGATCGTCTCCCACGAGATCGCTCATCAGCAACGCAAATACAATGCGGCGCAACGAGACAAGGCTTCGATAACGCTCCAGTCGAGTTGGAAAGGATTGCCCGAGGTTTCATCTCTGCCATCAACCGCCGCGTGTTCTCTTCGACAGCTCCAGAATGGCTACCCATAGCTCCTTGCTTCCGGGCAAGCTTCGACCAGGAGCCGGACAAGACTCTCAACCGCGAGGAGTACCTGCGTTGGTTGAAGCTGATCACGTCAATGAATCCAGACCATCTCATAAGGGTGCTCAATGTCGACGCATATGTTGATACCGAAACAGCTCGTGCAGAGGTATACCGTTCCACAGCAGAAATATGGTCTTCGGTTTGAAATACTCGCTGACCCTGCTTCGCCAGGTCTGGATGACGGGGACGACTTCAAGCCCAGTCCATGCGGACATCGTACACCAATGTGTGAAGGTCCTGGAATTCGCTTTCTCGAGCGAGCATGGATGGCTTTGCGTGCGGTACAAACGCATGAAAGGACCACTCGGCGCAGAGACAGTCTATTGAGAGCAGCCCTCCTTCAGCGTCTGGTTCATGTCGCTCCAAGCGAGGCGCCGGTCCGAGCCTGGAGACCTCTAAGAAGCCTGCAAAAAGAATGCGAAGCAATTGGCGTGCGGCGTAGAGGAGCTGGTGTATTCTTCAACACCCCCCTTTGGTACGCGTCTCGATGCTCATCAGGTTGTTCGTTTGTCATCATTCAGCCGTCTTGGTGCATGGCAGGCCTTCGTACGAGTTCGGCCATTGCTGAGCAAAAGAACGACCACAGAGTACCATACTGCGTCTCGCACTCATTAGGATCGAAGACCAAAGACGAGCCTGTGTCCGGACCGTACACCAGGAAAGGCAAGGATGTGAGAAAGCCAAGATGTTGTTGTTGGGAGGAAGACGGCGCAGAATTCGCCCGACGCTCAAAAGTGAGAGGCCGGGAAATTGCGGGGGCGGGCGCCGAAGGCGCGAGAGCCGAAGTCCATTACACATGCCTGAATAATCCAACCACATCATCGAGTCAATATAACACAAACGATATCCTGATACTGTCAGGAATGAGAGGTCAATCATAACCATGTCGGCAACTCGCAAACCCATTCTCATTTCAGGAGGCGGTCTAGCATCACTGCTCTTCGCCCGCTCACTCCTACGCAACTCCATCCCATTCATCCTCTTCGAACGAGACCAATCCATCTCATTCCGCGCCCAAGGCTATCGACTTCGCCTTTCAGCGCAAGGCCTGGATGCCATTGAAGAGGTCCTAGGTCCTGAAGGCTTCCAGAAATTCTGGGACAAATGTGGCAAGACTGGAGGCTCCGCAGGCGTCGCCGGGATCGATGCTCTGACTGGAGAGGATGTTCCTGATACGAGTGAGAGGAATCAGCCGAGCCAGCAAAATCAACAAGGCCCACCGAATAAGGAGATGCTGGCGTCGAGAGATGGGAAGACGATTGGAATCTCGAGAGGTGATATGAGGGCGTTGTTCTTGGAGGGTTGTGAGAAGCATGTCCAATGGGGTCATCACGTCACCGGTTACGAGCTTACGCCCAACGGAGTCAAAGCCGTGTTCAAGGATGGTTCGAAATCTACCGAGGGAGAGCTCCTGGTGGGAGGCGAAGGCATCTATTCCAAAGTCGCCAAGCAGGTGTCTAACGGCAAACTCAAAACCTTCGATACCGGCGCCAGAGGTATCCACGGCCAGGCTCCAACGACAGCTTTCAAGGGCTTAGGAGAAGGCGTGTGGAGAATCATCGACGACTCAAGGCCCAACGGTAGAGTCTTCATAATCACCAACGTCCGGCCAGACGAAATGGACGACCCAAGCATTGACTTTGGATGGACCATGGGCGGCCAGCCTGGTGTCATATCACCACCGAACAACGACTTTTCGATAATTGGAAAAGCCGCAGCGGATATAGCCAAATCTCTGACTGCCAAATGGCATCCCCGCGTCAAGCCGTTGTTTGACAATATGAACGAAGCTGAAGCTGCATTTTGGAAGATCACTTGCTCAAGCCCATCTGGAGTCCCTGAATGGAAGAACGAGCCGCGAGTAACCGTCATTGGAGATGCAGTCCATTCCATGACTCCAGCTGGTGGCCTTGGTTGGTGAAGTCATATGAGCAATCTATGCACGAGACTGACTTGAACATCTAGGGGCAAACACTGCTATGCGCGACTCTGCGTTGCTAGGCCGACTGGTCGGTAAAGCCGGTGGATGGTATGATGGAGTGACAGCTGAATACGAAAAGGACATGAGAGTGTAAGTGGATTGTGTGACAGTTGACATGATACATCCACTGACCTCGAGAAGATACGGGAGTGAAGCGGTAAAGACCAGCTATGGCATGGCCACGTCTCAGTTTGGCGTGAAGATCGATGAGAGTTCTTCGCCCACGGTCGGATGAGCTATCCTCACCCTGCCATCGTAATGAAGTCAACGAAAATCATCGATGTGGTACGAAAACGGATGCCACTACAAGGACAACAGCACAAGTTCGACAGTCGACTGATTCTCTATGCAATAATTCACGATCTCATAAATATCACTATAAAGATATACGCCATATGATATGATTTCATGCAACAGCATCTCAATCTGCTTGTCTCGCCACGTTCATCAGACAACCCCATTTCACACAGTCGCAAGCCTGATGGCCACGACATCCTCATGCTTCTCAAACATCTCACCGACCTTCTTATGGACCATGTCGAGGGTGATGCCCGTCTCGGACTCAATGACTGGATCAGAAAGCTCAGTAGTCCGTGCCACGTACTCCTTGGTCTCATCTCGCTCCTCGTAGATCGATGCTTCCATCGCGGTGCAAGGCGGCTGCGTTAGAAGCATGCTCGAGAAAGTCTTGCCGTGGCCCGTTGCTTCACGTCGCTGGACCTTCGGAAGGTCACGTCTTGTGATGATCATGATTGCTTGGTGTTTCGGCATGGATCCGAGATAACTGAACCGGAGGTTGTAAGAAGGGAAGGTCGTCTGGATGATGGGGTTGAGTGATGGTGCTGATCTTGATGGTGGGCGATAGCTTCCTGCTGAGTTCTGGGCCTCTGGATTTGGTGTCCATGATCGTGTTGTCGTTGCATCTGAGAGTAGGTAGAGGGCTCGTTGTAGGTATTTGGTGCCCAGGATAGCTCGATGCCAGATCCGACAGACTTCGGATAGCCGGAGTACTGAAGTGAGAAGGGTAGCATTCGCATGTGTCTTGACGGATCTCGGATCTTCGAAGTCCTAAGAGAATATGTTCAGTAATGGTCTCGAGGAGAGGTGTAGTTGACTGACGGTCAAGTCATGCATGCCACTCAAGATGAAAGAGAAGATGTAGTCTGACAGCTCCGGTGTGGCGAACACCTGAAGGATTGGCGTCGAGGGTGCCGTCTTGTCCATGGTGTCCTCTGTAGGTGGGCTTGTGCTCGAATGTTGTTGACCGTGAAGACAAGAGAGATATGAGCCACGAACTCGTGCAACTTGCATCACTTGTAGTCCGATTAAGCTCTAGGCAGAGCTCCATGGATCGACGACCAAGTCGATCCACTCTGCCTCAGGCGTTCCTCGGATCTGTCTCCAAACTCGACTTTGCAACTAAGGTTTGCTATGAGGTTCCTTTCAGTCGATCACATTATCTGAATACGCCTTCGGGAATGTCAAAGACTTCATCGACCAACAATGAAGACCCGAAAACGCAAGCAATCGTGACGGAACTGGAGAGGCGAGCCCACATGAATATCGATGCCATGAACAAGCGAGACTTCTCACCTACGTCCGACTTATACTACCTGAAGATCAAAGATTGGAGAGCAACAGCCGCCGTTGGCATGGGAGCGAAAGAAATGAGTCTCGAGGAATTCGTCCAGTCTCTCAGCAAGCTCGCCAAAGACTATCCGCAGTTCAAAGCCACGCTTCGCGACATGTCGACAAGCGTCAACGTCAAACAAGACGCTGCGCAGATGTATATCAATGTCGACATGGAGGGCGTTCCACCGGGCATTGTAAGGCAGAGCGTTGCCATCGTTACATATCGCCTCGTGGATGGAGTCTGGATGGGTTGCAGTCACAGAGCGCTGCCCGGGATGAATGATGGATTCTCTGCATGATATCGGGGTCTCTGTCGGCAGCATGCGTCAAATTCTGTTTCTAGCGATATAGCAGTGGAAGACGGAGGGTTGTTGTTTGCACCGAAAGGAACGCACAAGTTTCATCAGCCAGCCTCGAGATGAGACCGGCGGGCATCTCACGTCATCGGAACGCCTCGGTTCGGCAGTAGCAAGGTGCCTTGCAGAAGACCAGCAAGCATCAACTTTGTGTTTGGACACGCGCAAACACGCTCTCGGTCGAAGGAGCTGAAGGCTTCCGTGCATGTGAGAGCGTGAGCCATGCCATCATCGATGCCGTGAACCTTCCGCCCAGCGACGGTGAGCTGTGCGCGCTCCTCGGGTTCTTGGGAGCAGCTGTTGAATCCTCCCAAAAGGCAGCCGTATATATTTTCTCGCCACCCCCAACGACTGCCCTCCTCGCCGACAACAGATCATGTCTTCCAACGGCACTGCCAACGGCCATGGCAGCGAGATCCACCAGCCACGCGCACGAAAACCGATCAACCCGTCCATCGCCCGCGCCTTCAACAACGAGCTCAATGGTACCTCCGATCGCTCAGCGGTCCTATCTGGCCTCGCCAGCGAACGCGGCACACCCGCTCCCCCAGACGATGCGCCGCCCTCTGTCAAGGCAACATCTGCAGCTAGGAAAGCGAACAGGCGCAGGACACGATCGCGACTGTTCCCAACTGTAGAATATCAAGAGCGAGTATCATACTTCGATCCTCAGTCCACATACTCCAATTTTCGAGGCTTCTTCGTTCTGTTCTGGATTGGGCTTGCAATCATGGTCATTACCTCAATTCTGAGGAACCTCCGAGAGACTGGGACTTTTCTCAATTTCCGGCAGTGGCCTCTTTTCCGACAGAACCTCGAAGAATTGGCTATCAGCGACTTCCTCATGGTTGGTAGTACCGCCTTGAGTCTTCCGATGCAGTGGCTATTTGTAAGGAGCAGGGGACTGTTCAGATGGACGAAAGCAGGGCTTGTTATGCAGAGCATATACCAGGCTGGTTGGCTGTGGTTTTGGATATCCTGGCCCTTCATCAGAGATTGGACGTGGACTGCACAAGTCTTCTTCACCTTGCACACCCTCGTTCTGTGCATGAAGATGCACTCGTATGGATTTTATAATGGCCACCTGTCGGACACTCTCGCACGCCTGAAAGAGCTTGACAGACCCATTGGACCGGAAACGCCCACGACGGCTGCCGTACGATATCCAACCTCTTCCTCGCGCTTCGCAGAGATGAATCAGGACGAAGATGAAGATGCTCACGAACAAGAGCTTCCACCTATCGCACAGTTGCGGGACGATCTCGCCAAAGAGTTGACGTCTCCGATGGGGAATGTGACCTTTCCTCAGAACCTTACGATTGCCAACTACGCCGACTTCCTTTTATGCCCTACACTTTGCTATGAGATCGAGTACCCACGTACGCCAAGAAGGTCATACTTCGAACTTGCGATCAAGATCCTGGCAGTGTTCGGCTGCGTGTTCTTGATGACTGTCACCAGCGAGGAATTCATCATCCCGGTTCTGGACGAGTCTCAGCTTCGTCTGCATCGATCGCGAAACTTCATCGACAGCTGTCTCATCTTTTCCGAGACCGTCAGCCGGCTGTTGTTCCCTTTCATGATCACATTCCTTCTGGTCTTCCTCGTCATCTTCGAGTACGTCCTTGGCGCCTTTGCAGAGATCACTCGCTTTGCCGATCGACAGTTCTACGCCGACTGGTGGAACAGTTTGGATTGGCTCGAGTTCAGCCGCGAGTGGAACATCCCGGTTCATAACTTCTTCAGACGGCATGTCTATTCGGCCAGTAGACAGGCGGGCGTGTCGAAGAATGCGGCTACTGGAATTACATTCTTGATCTCGGCCTTGGCTCATGAGCTGATCATGGGGTGCATCACACGGAAGTTCAGGGGCTATGGATTCAGCTTGATGATGCTGCAAATGCCCTTTGTCGCAGTACAGCGGTTGCCATGGGTTAAGAAGCAGGCCCTGCTCAACAATGTGATCTTCTGGATTTGCATGGTAAGATCAAGAATCGACCATGTTCAGAACCCAGCTAACCGTTCAGATATTTGGCTTGAGCCTGCTATGTGCTCTCTACGTGCTCATTTGATCGATATGAACCGGTCAGTTCAGCCCTCGATATGAGTGATTTTGAGACTAACGATAGCAGCTTTGTGTTTTCTCGACATTCGTCTGACCGACGTGTCCATGCGCTGATACCCCATTTCAGTCCAGCCTTTATGATACTGCGCCGCAGCAGATTGCACGCCTGTAATACTAGTCATCGCATGCTATCTCCGAACAAGACTCCAGCCTCCTCTTCTCATTTGCCATCCAGATCTTGGCTAATCTTCTAGAGTAGCGACCGTTTGTACACCTTTGCCGAAGTCATCTCCGTCATAAGGAAAGTTCTTCCAGCAGCTCGGGAACTCGTCATTGTACTGGACTTCCCAATCCCAGCGAGAGACCTTGCTGTGTCTTCCGCGATGACAAGAGAGCGGCGACCAAGCACCTGACGTTGATTTGTCACGTGAGTCATTCGGCGTACTTTCCTTGACAAAGTTCTTCGGCCAACTTCAGGCCTTCTCTCTTGACAACACCTCGCCGTAACAAACATTTGTTGCATTTCCTCTTCTTGGACAATTGACTCTTCTGAAAAGTTGGAACAAACAGCATCGGAATAGTGTCGAAACAGCTGCTCAAAAGAATTACTCCATCTTCATATACCGGTCGAACAACCCCAGATCTTACATTCACCCACAATGGCTCCGACACCAATCTGGCTCGACTGTGACACAGGCCATGATGATGCCTTTGCACTTTTGCTCGCCGCACGCCACCCTAACTTCAACATCTTGGGTGTGAGCACCATATATGGAAATGCACCTCTCTCCCACACAACCCGCAACACCCTCGCAATACTCAAAGCAATCGGCCGAGAAGACGTTCCCGTCTACCAAGGAGCCGCCCAAGCCTTCTGCCGTCCGGTAGCATCAGCAGCAGACATCCACGGCGAATCCGGTCTCGACGGCACAACATGTCTCCCCGCTCCCACCGCCACACCAAAAACAGACACAACAGCCGTCGAAGCAACCTACCGCGCCTTAATCGCCCAACCACAAGGTACCGCCTGGCTCGTCGCCACAGGCTCCCTAACCAACACTGCCCTCCTCTTCGCCATCTACCCATCCCTAGCCTCCCACATCGCCGGCCTCTCCATAATGGGCGGCGCCATAGGCGGCAATTTCACCTCCGCCCCCATGGGCTCCATCCAAGGCGAAGGCGAGCGTTTCGGAAACTGGACCCCCTGGGCAGAATTCAACATCTGGCTGGATCCTGAATCCGCAAGTGCAGTCTTCTCCAACGAAGTCCTAGCCAGCAAAACAACACTCATGCCATTGGATCTGACGCATCAATTCCTCGCCACGGAGAGCGTGCAGAAGATGATGTTGCACGGTCAGAAGGGGGAGAGTGATGAGAAAGTTTCGACGGTGAGGAAGCTCTTTCATGAGATTCTTACGTTCTTTGCGAAGACTTATGCGGATGTCTTTGGTTTGACGGAGGGCCCGCCGACGCATGATCCTTTGGCTGTTGCGACGGCTATTGTGCCGGAGTTATTTTACGATAATGATGGGGAGAGGTATGAAGTGAAGGTTGTGACGGAAGGTGATCATGGAGCGACGGATTCCGCGCGGAATGGAAGTTCGCAATGTGGCCGGACGATAGCTACGCTTTTGCCCAAGGGCAAGGCAGGTGTACGAATTCCGAGATCGTTGGAGCAAGACAAGCTGTGGAAGTTGTTGGAGGAGTGCCTTGGTCGGGCTGAGCAAGCCGTTGGCACAACCTCTTAGACCTCGCCTCAGCTGCACGAATAGACATTAGATGATAGATGGAAAAGCACCCAAACCATCGCTCATAATCCTTTCAGCAGCACTATCTTTTGCTATAGGTATCCCTTTTAGTCTTCTTCTCATCTTAGGCCCAAGGAAGAAAAAGCATCATGACAATGCTTGCAGTCACAAAACCGGGACTACAATGCCTCCCATTTGCCTGCCGCCCGCCAAGTCTTGCAAAGACGTGCCGCTCCTCTTTTCTCCTATTCCACTCCGCAGAATGCAGCCCAAAATCGCGTGTGTGCTTCACTGAATGCCTGATGTCACTTCCTAGGTCTCCATCGCGTTCTCTGTGTCGGTCCACGCCTTGCTCGCAGTGGTGGCGAAATACCGCACGTCGACATCATCGTCTTGCATGAGTTTCTCAAGTGGTGGCATGATCTCGTCTCGGATAAGTTGGGCTCCACGCTCGCTGCCTGGGAAATTGCTGACACCTTGCTTTTCCATCTCGACAATAGTGGCATTCGGGTCGTCAGGTAGCCGTTTGAGAATGTCGATGAGGACTGCATACGACTTGGCCACGTTGAATCGGATGTTGGGGATCGGGTCGGCGACAAGCTGCTGGAGGATGGGGAGGACGGACTTGGCCAATACGGGGAGGGAGAGAGCGGGTGCAAGAATCTATTAAGATGTCAGCATTTTCTTTACAAATTTCTTTGACTTGGCTTACCGAAACGGCGAAACAGGTGGTCATCCGGTAGAGGTAGTTGGGGTGCTCAGCCATCGCGGCGACCTTTGGAACGATGGCATCACTTGCCCACTCGACGCCAAAGACTTCGGTGAGCTTCTTGAGGTTTTGCGTGCTGGCCTCACGAATGCTGAAAACAGTGTCGCCAAGCCAGGACATGCACAAAGTACTCAGCTTCTCATCGAAGAACTTAACGCCGAGTTGAGAAGCCAGGAGAGGCACGTATTGGATGATGGCGAGTCTGACACGCCACTGCTTGTCCTCAGCAAGCTGGACAATCGCCGGGAGCAGTGACTGCGAAAGGAGCTCAATGCCGATGACGTTGTTGACCTGCTCCAGCTTCGAGATGATGTTGAGTCTGACATCCGGGAAGTCGTCCTTAAGCATCTGGAGCAGCATCGGCAGAAGATGCTCGGTAGTCTCCTGCTTGCCAAGGATGGGTGCGAGGCCGCTTATCTGGTTTCCGAAGGCGGCACGAACATGCTGCGAAGAGTCGGATACGAGGTCCTCAATCGCAGGCATAATATCTCGGAGAAGAGCTTGACGGTCGACGAGCTGGCAGAAACCTATTCGCATGTCAGTATACGCGAAATCCCCACAGAAGAGTCAAACTCACCTGGAATTTGGCCGGCGATTGCACTCCTGACTTCAGCTTCCGTATCTTTCAGCAGCTTGACGAACGCGGGAACCAAGTCGCGAGCGATGACCTCCTCGTCCACTGCCTTGGCAATCTTCTCGAAGCGGTCTGCCACCATGTACCGCACTCTCCAGCTCTTGTCTTCAAACAGACCGCGCAAAGCCGTGAGCAAGACGGCATGGCTGGTCTGCTGCTCCTTGGGCACAGCCTCTGCGATGGCAATGAGAACGTCGACCGTCAACAATCGCACGCTATCCTGATCGTCGCCAGCGAGATGTTGGAAAAGCGGGATCATGTCTTCTATGACGATGGCGGCCGGCATGCTCTTAACGAACTTGGCAAGGTTGTTGGCGGCCTGTCGGCGGACCATGGGTGTATCATCGTGAACTAATTGAGCAAACTGTTGTCTGAGGCCCTCTTGTGATGGCGCTGTCGCATGTTGGTATGGTGTGTTGTACAAGCCGGTGGCTGAGATCTTGGACGTGAACCAGTCGGCTTTCGAAAGGCGGATGGTGAGTGGGATGAAGTATTGCTCGACTTGCTGCTGCGAAAGCTGATCGCAAATCTTGTTAAGGGACTCGACGGCCTGGTGTTGTTAGAGACGGTGATTATGAGAGAAGAAAGAGGTGGTTTTACTTTGTCGCGCACGAGTGGCTCCTCGATCGTAGCCAGATTCTCGAGGGGTGAGAGGAGCACGTGCCCATACTCTGGCCCTCCCACGTATTCCACGAAGTTGCCCAGCTCATCTCCAAGAGCAGTGAGAACTTCGTCTTCGTCCTCTACAGATTCTGCGCTGTTGTCAGTGCCCCATATCAACCAGTAGAGCATATCTCTCAATGCGCACCGTCAAGGAATGGTATCAGCTCGTCTCTCGTTCGCTCTGGGCCCAGCGCCAGGGCGATGGTCGACAGGCGACGAATGGCATTCAATCGTAACAGGACATCATCATGCTTTGGCCCATTGTCAGTCCACGTTCTGCTGCTGCTCCTGCAAGGCTATCCGCAAGCCATCTCGTCATACCTTCAGCTCGTCTATGAGAACTGCGATCGGGTAGAGCTCGTCATTCTGGCCCTGGTCGTCCATGGTGGTCTATGGTCGTGATGTGTGGCAGGTAAGGAGCGGATGGCCCAGTATCAGGCCTTCACATGCAATGCTTGCGGCGGTAGCTGCGGCGCGGCACTGGGAGGTCGGGTCGATCCGCTGCAGCGTTCTCGAGGGTCGATGAGGCGCGTGCGATGCTAACGTCTTCTAATCAATTCGTTTGTCCACTGTACAGCATATCGTCAAGCCGCAGGTGCGCGGAATGGGCATGAATTCTCATTGACGACAAGGTTCGCTGGCAGGTACCTGCTGCAGGAACACGAGCCCGTCACAGCGCCAATTCCACGCCAGGTCCGCAGCATGCAGCATAAGTATTGCTTACCTCAAGTTCAGATCTGGTTGCAGCGCGAGGTTGTGGTGTTGTTGCGGGCGCGATTAATGGGGGGTGCTTGGGCGGTGATGTATGTTGTCAGTCAGTTGGCGGATCAAATCTCCAAAGGGACAGCAGCTGCGTGGGGCTGACGCCTCAGCCACTGTGGCTTCAAAAAGTCGATTCATCCCAGCACCGCACCGCGATTGAGTCAATCGCCAGACACTCGCTCTGGACATTTCCTTCCGCAGGTTGCCGATCAAGGAGAACCATATCAAAGAGTCTCGAGGGATATATCTTTCCACAACTGCACCAAGACAGACAAAGACTGGACTAGGCCAACAACAAGCAAGAGTCATCCACAATAGCAGAACATACGTTTGGGCTTTGGGCAAGAGGAAGGGACGAGGCGCCAGAGTAGGCGCAAGCAACAAAGATGCCTACCATTTCTTGCGACAAGGAGGACCTCTACAAGGCGTTGGGCAGGACATACACCAAGGATGAGTTCGACGAGCTGTGCTTCGAGTTCGGCATTGAGCTCGACGAGGACACCTCCGAGTCCAAGAGGCCGATTGTGGATGGCGTTGAAGAGCGACCACAGCTCAAGATCGAGATTCCCGCCAACCGGTATGATATGCTGTGCTTCGAGGGCATTGCCATGAATCTCAACGTCTTCCTCGGCCGACAATCCATGCCCAACTTCAGACTGGTCCCTCCGCCCAATGGCGAACTCCTTACAGTCAATGTCACCAAGGACACAGAGAGAATACGACCCTACTTCTCATGCGCCATCCTCCGAAACATCAAATTCGACAAGGCGCGGTATGAGTCCTTCATCTCACTTCAGGACAAGCTCCACCAGAACCTGGCCCGGCAGAGGACACTGGTCTCGATTGGTACTCACGACCTGGACACGATCGAGGGCCCGTTCTCTTATGAGGCACTCCCGCCGGAGGATATCAAGTTCGCCCCGCTCAACCAGACCAAGGTCATGAACGGCAAGGAAATGATGGAGTTCTACGAGAAGGACAAGCACCTCTCTCGCTACCTGCACATCATCCGTGACTCGCCCGTATACCCCATCATCTACGACAAGAACCGAACAGTACTCTCAATGCCGCCTATCATCAACAGCAACCATTCGAAGATCACTCTTGACACCAAGAACGTCTTCATCGACATCACGGCCACCGACAAGACGAAGCTGGAGATTGTCAACCACATGATTGTCGCCATGTTCTCCGCCTACTGCGAAGAGCCTTTCACCATCGAGCCTGTCAATATCGTCTCGTCTCATAACGGCGAGTCGCGAGAAGCGCCAGATCTCACCCCACGGGCAACCCAAGCGTCTGCCGGATTCATCAACTCCGTCTGCGGCTTGAACGAATCCAGAGAGTCCATCTGTAAACTGCTCGCGAAAATGTGCCTCAGTGCCAAGCCCTCACAGACCGACTCGGACAAGCTCGACGTGGACATTCCCATCACACGTGCGGACGTCTTGCACCAGGCCGACATCATGGAAGACGCCGCCATCGCTTACGGTTTCAACAACCTCCCCCGCCAGTTCCCCAGCACATCCGCCTCCGTCGCCGCAGCACTCCCCATCAACAAGCTTGCCGACATTGTTCGGCTTGAAGCAGCCATGGCAGGCTGGAGCGAAGTCATGCCCCTGATCCTGTGCAGCCATGACGAGAACTACGCCTGGCTGAACCAAAAGGACGACAACAGGGCCGTCAGACTCGCCAACCCCAAGACTGCCGAGTACCAGATCGTGCGCACATCTCTCATTCCTGGTCTTCTGAAGACCATCCGTGAGAACAGACGGCATGCAGTACCCATGAAGATCTTCGAAGTCGCGGATGTTTGCTACAAGGACGCATCGCTGGAGCGTAGAAGTCGTAACGAGAGACACTTCGCTGCAGCTTGGTATGGCAAGGCATCTGGCTTCGAGCAGGTGCACGGTCTACTTGACCGCATCATGTTGATGCTTAGGTCGAGTTTCATCACCAGGGAGGATGGATTGAAGAACGAGAAGTTGCAAGGTTACTGGATCGAGGAGGTTGATGGTAAGTCACTGCAGTCCGAGTGTAACGAGATACATACAGCTAACATGTCGAACACAGACCCAACCTACCTTGCCGGCCACTCGGCAGCCATCTTCCTCCAACTCGCCGGCAAGCCCCAGCGCATTGGCACCTTCGGCATCCTGCACCCAACAGTGCTGAAGCACTTCGAGTTGCCCTTCCCAACCTCGACGTTGGAGATCAACCTCGAAGTCTTCCTGTAGAGTGTTGATCGACGCGAAGGAGACATGCGAATCATGACGTGAAATGCTGCTAGAAAAAAGAAGGGAGGCCATGTAAAGGTAGAAAGTAATGCATCGCCATTGCACACCTTGCTGTCATGAAATGCATGCGTCTGTTTCTGACAACCCTTTGAATGAAGTGAAGAAGTAGATGTTTTGCTATACATATCACTGTCGTCTGGCGTTGAGCTAGTCAAGAGGTGATCGTGGTAATGCGGGATCACAGCAAGCCAAGGAGCCTAAACAGCAAATTCACGGGGCTGGTTTCCCTCTCCTTTCATGGCGAACTCATGCAGCATCAATAGCCATTGGCTCTCCGCTCTCAACAGCTTCCGGCACGCCATTCGTCTTTGGCGCTTCCACGCCGTCTGACGCTGTAGAGATGCCCAGTCCGTGGACTTCAACTGTTCCCTCACTCTCCATCTTTCCGGCCTTGGCTCGGAGAGCAGCCCTCTCCTTGATCTCCTTCTCCTCTCGGTCCAGCGCTCGCATGCGATCGCCATTGTCCTGCATCTCGAATCTCAAGTCATCAACAGCAAGCTTGTTCCAATCATGATGACGAGCGCATTTCTTGCGATCGCAGATGCCCGGGCTCTCTTCGCCCTCGCTGCTCACATCGGCCGGCTGGAGAGTCTCGAGCTCGAAAGCCTGCTTCCCAGCATCGCTATTCCGCCACTCGAGAAATTGCTCTAGAGTCCATTCCAAGCGTGGATCGTATCCGCAGTAGTCTTTCGGCTTCAGCTCCTTCTCCGTCGCTATGCGGCTGGCTGCTTGCTTGACGAACGCGACGACTTTGAGACGCTCCTTGAGAGTCGCGTGCCGATGTCTTGCCTCGTCTTTCTCGCCATGTATTCGCTGGAGGGCCTGCGCCTCGGCTTCGGTATACTCGCTGCCCTTCTTCTCTTGGTCCTTGCCGTCCGGAGTGGCAGGCGGGCTTAGCACGCCGTCTCCAAGACTTCTGAACTCGTTGGCGCTATTTGATGCATTCAGCAAGGCCTTGACCTCTCCTGCCGACAGAGCACCGCCTTTCGCTCCGATGTCATCCTCTGCACCGATGTTCTCGAACTCAACAAGACTGTGCTTTCGCCGTGACGATCTACTCTTCGCCTGAGAGTCCTCTCGCCCGCGCGAACGGTTTACCATCTCTGTGTAATACAACATGCCGCATTCGTCACTGCAGTACTTGCTACCACCAGAACCGCTCTTAGTCTTTCCTACCCGGGCAGGCTGTCGACATCCACCGCGTCTGCACATCCTCTTCCACGTTGTCTGACCACTCTTGCCGCCTTTCTCGCAGTCCGGACAGATGTATTTGTCGATGAGGTTCTTGTCTCGCTCTTGAATGCCCACGCATTTGCCATGGTACCAGTCGTCGCACGTTCCATCACATCCAATCATGAACGTGCCGGTGTCTGGCTTGCGACAGATGCAGTAAACGTCCGAGTCTGACCCATCTTCCATGTCTTCGTCTTCGTCGTCGTAGGGATCTTCGTTAGGCTCGGCGGAGTACGAACGGACGGACGGTGCGGGAGAAGAATTTGCAGGAGTGCCCTTGTTGCTGCCTCCCTTCATCGTGGGTACTTTCGAGGCACGCGAGGAAGGAGTGGCCGATCTCTTGGGTTCCACCTTCCGCTTCTTCGCGGGTGGCGCCTTCTCTTTCTTCATGGTTGTAGCAGTGCCCTTCTTCGTCTTCGCTGGTGCTGGTCGCTTTTTGGGAACTGTAGGTTGCGCGTCTGAAGCTGTCTCAGTTGTAGGGACTGGCACGGAAGATTCACGCAGAGGTGAATTTCGCAGGCCATGCTCGTTCTTGAGCGATGAGACCGCTTTCACTGAAGCATCCATCTCAGACATTCGACGAGCTTCGGCAGGCGATGAAGGCTGTGGTGTTGTCGCAGACTCTTGCTTGATCAGAGCTGGAGTGGATGCGCCTTCTTCTGCCGTGGCCGCCATGATGGAGGTTTCAGGCTTCAATTGACTAGGCGCAGTTGAATCCACATGTGAAGACGTGTTCGCTGGAGCCTCGTGAATCTGAGAGCTGCTTGATAGAGCGGCATGTGCTTCTTGGCCGTGTTGAGATACATGTGATCCGCGCCTCTGATCCGACGGATGCGCGAAGTTCTGGATAGGTGGCAACGTGATGTTTGACTGCGACGGCGAGACAACAGACGGTCGACGTTGCTCTGGCGAACGCGATGCAACATGATATTGGTCGAGGGTCGGCGAGCTCATCTTGCGCGGAACTCCAGCGACAGGCGGTGGCAGCTGGATTGGATCACCGTACGCACTCGGTCTCCTCTCCCAAGACTGCGTGCGCTCCAGGCCATTCTGATCCTGGGCAGTGTATCCATTCCATTGTTGTGGCGGCGCGACTGGACTCTCGGAGAGACTGGCCAGTGCCTGGGCTGCCTCCTGGGTAGTACTCGGAGGATAGGAGAACTGCTGCTGCGCGTTCGATCGCGCTGAACTAGGGCGTTGATTCTCTTCCTCTGGCGATTGAACCTGTTGGGTCGAGGGGAGGACGTCCTTTTGTTGTTCGTCCGCGCGGCGAGCATCGGACTCGGGCGAGGGATTGAGGAGCGAGGACAGTGAGAGAGACATGATCGTTCACGATGGTCGCATATCGAGCGGGATAGAATCGCGCGGGAGAGAGGAGGATGACCGATGGGACTCGAGTGGGAATGGGAGAGGAGGCGAACAGTAGGAGAAAGACTCGCCGGAATGCATGTCACAATCGCCCGTGAAATCAGTGGTCCCGCTTTGACGGGAACTGCGAGCTGAGCCGCGTCGAACTCTCTGCAGCTCGCTGACGGCTTTGACGCAACCACCGCCATCGCCTCCACCTCGGCCACCGGCATAGTCATCGCAGCGACATTGCAGCGAAGGGCACCTCTCCCACTGCAGCGCGACGAGACCACGATTACGCGAGAAGAAGAGGAGGAGGGGCCAGCGCTGTACGGACAGGGGATACAAGCACACGAAGAGGGGTTCGCATGGGAACAGCTCTCTTGCGGAAGGTGTTACTGCTGCCGCTGAGAGGTCCACTTGATCTCGTTCAGCAAGCGTAGGAAGAGCAAGATGGACGCCGTTGCGCTGCTGCGGGCTGCATACTTGAGCACATCCGCCTTGGTGAGCGCTGGACACGGCCTTGTTGTAGTCGAGGACGGGACTGATGTGCCAACGGTAGGTACTGCTCGTCTTTGCCATTCCTGCTCTTCGCTCGCGTTTTCTTGACTATGGCGCTCGCACATCTGTTTCACCAAAGGACAAAGAGGCGGGCAAGAAAGCAGACACAGGCAATGTGTTCGCTGCCACACTTGACAGCATAGCCAAGTTACGTGTACCTCACAGCTGGTTTACGTCCTTCTACGCAGTATCTGTCACCCTGTCGCTCTTTTGGGCGGCCGAATTACTCGTCAAGGGGCCTTCTTACCAGACCATCGCTCAGTATGTCCCGGAAACGTCCCACTCAATGTCCTTCAGCCAGGTTATGGTGGTGTGGATGATGATGTTTGCCCAAGGCAGTCGGAGGCTATACGAATGCATGGCCATCTCTAAGCCTTCAGATTCGCGGATGTGGTTTGGTCATTGGGCTCTGGGCATCTTGTTCTATGTTTTGACTAGCGTCACAGTCTGGATCGAAGGCGTCCGTGAGTGAATGAATATCTCTCTGTTGAATCGAACGGTGTCGAGGCTGACGATGGTGTAGCGGATCTTCGGATTCACAAGCCTTCGACGAAGGACTTCATGCTTCAAGCCCCTTCGGCCCGAACGTTCGTGGGCGTCCTCGTCTTCATGCTGGCCTCTGGTTTTCAGCACGACTGCCACGCATATCTGGCGTCACTGAAGGACTCGAAAAAGGAGGATAACGATGGGGCAAAATCACACTACCGGCTCCCAGAACATCCGGCCTTCAATATATCCTTGACTCCCCATTACTTCGCCGAATGCCTGATATATCTCTCAATGGCCATCGCTGCGACATCCAAGGGCGGCCTGCTGAATTGGACGTTCGTGACCGCTTTGGTATTCGTGGTGACAAATCTGGGAGTCACAGCACATGGCACGAAACAATGGTATGAGCAAAGATTCGGGGCCGATGCAGTCAAGGGAAAGACGAGAATGATCCCATTCATATTTTGAAACCGTTACCCTAACGCACCCAAGGGACTTTCGGCCGAGCGTCAACCTACGCGGGGAAGCATTCGATTGGAGGCATCGCTCCATTCACTGCATTGGGCGATACCTGGTACGCATGCGAGAGCACGGGTCTGGCACAACCGCCATCGAACCTCCTTAGTCGACAACATTCGGTGTACACGGGCTTCGCAGGATGCCGAACGCGACACCCGTCGACCGCGACGATTAGGTGAAGTCTGTACTACTGCGAAAGTACGGAGAACAAAGCGAGGTAGATTGGTCATCTACTGCTTAATGAAAGGCAGCTTGCTTGGGCTTCACGGCATGAACTGGAGTTGTCGGACAAAGATCAGGTAATCATACACCTTCGTAACCATCTGGGACCTGTTCGGCGGGAACAGATATATATGAACTCACATTGCAATGACGAAGATTGACTTCTCAGACGGTAGCATAGAGCCATCGAACAACAACAAATCATCGCAAATTGAAGATCGAACAACACTCGAGACATGTCCAAGCACACGATCTTCCTAACATCCGCTACCGGGAAAATCGGCCAGCAGCTCGTGTCACTGCTGCTCCAGGACACAAACTTGAAGCTAGTCCTGCCCACGTCCAATGCCAGGCGATTAAAATCTACCCTGCCGGTCACCGCGAATGAGAGCAATGTTTCGATCGAAGAGGGCAGTCTCGGGAACCCGCAATGGCTCGAGAGCTTGTTCAAGAAGCATATTGTCGACATTGCGTATCTGTGCCTTACTTCCACGGACGAATTCCTGGTCTCTCTGAACTTCCTGGACGCCATGAAAAGGGCGGGCACAATCAAACACTTTGTTTATCTTTCCGCCTGTGGAGACTTTGCCTCTGAGGAAGGATACAAGAATGTCGTGAAGTATCACAGCGCCATGCATGTCCTTGTAAAGCCAGCCATCGAACGCAAGATCCAAATCTCCGACTACCACCCCTGGACTACCACGGTCCTCGGTCCCACGCTGTTCTTCGACAATGATCTTTTCAGCAAGGAACACATCCTGAATGGGTATTTTGACCAGCCGCTGGGAGAGCAAGGAGTCAGTCGTGTCTCTACCAAGGATATTGCTCTTGTAGCCCGCAATGCTATGCTTCAGCAGGAGAAGTGGGCTGGGAAGAAGATTATGATCGGGTCGAAGAAGAAGTACACTGGCTCTGAGACGGCGAGGCTATGGAGCCAGGCAATCGGCAAAGAGGTTAAGATGTGTCCTTCAACGGAAGAAGGACTAGACAAGTTTGAGTCGACATTCTTCGAGCACAGGCCAGATGCAGGTTGGACGAGAGATATGAGGTTGACGTATGAGACCTTTGCGGTGACGGGATTTGGACTGACGGACGAGGAATACAAGACGCAGATTGACTGTCTTGGGAGAGAGCCGGAAGACTATGAGGAATTTGTGAGTAAGACCGGGAGAGAGTGGGCGTCGTAACATCTCTAAACAGACGTGGAATCCAAATTTGCATGTGATTGAAATCCCGCGTGAATGACGCCCCGCCGCCGCGACTTCCTCGTCCAACAAATTTACTCGCGTCGCTCCTGCATCAGCATCAGCCAACAACATCGCCTCCCGAATAATTTTTCCTCACAGCACAGTTGACAGCAATGCCGACGTATCGCGGCATTTGCATTTCACTGCAAACGCAGTACGACGCCCGCAGCGTCCCCGAATATGCCCCTCTTTCCATGCCTCTGACGCCTTCACCACGGAAAGAGCACCCCTCGAGTACCGTCAACACCTACAAATTGACACCTCCAACCTCGAATGCCGCCGATCCAAGCTCCCCAACATCGAACCCATCGCGAACCGCCGAAGTCTACATCCCAATCTATCCAGGCTCTCAATTCTGGATTCACTACCTCTGTCCCGAGCCACCTCCCCACCTCGACGAACAGAATGGCAAGAAGCGAGTCGAGACGCACTTCTTCTACTTCAAGCTGTTCCTCCGCGGCAAGTGTGTGCTCTCATGGGGTGTCGGCGAGGAAGATGGATGGGCCGGCAAGCTGAGCTTCGGCCTGTATGGCAGCACCGATTCCTTTGACGGTAGGAGGGTGTTTGAGAAGCGAGGCTTCTTCTTTAAGAAAGAGGAGGGCGGTGTTGATCCAACTGGTGGCTTTGAGATCAAGGTATTTAGGAGTAAGGCCAGACGCAGAGAAGAGACGTTGTGGGAGAAGTGGGAGAAGGGCGTGGACGGAGGATGCGGGTTTCGGTAAGTGAACCAACATGCTGCGGACAGAGATACGGACTGACTGGAGTATAGAATGGATGGCGTGGGTCGTGTGAAGAGAGGCGAGCCGAAGAGAATGTACACCTACGCTTTGATTGATCCAGTCGACCAGCCGTACGCTGTCTTCAGATATCACTGCCGGACCGCAAGTAAGTCGTCACCCTATGTACGCTTTGCAAGGACTTGACTGACCACCTCACAGGGCAACTTGAGGATATCGGATTCGACTTGATCAGTGGGTATGAGGTCGAGGACACTCCAGCTCCATCGCCAGTGCTCTCTCCAAGAAGCGAGCTTGAGCGGTCTCCGGCAGCACCTGCCGTTCCCAAAGACACAATCACCAGCGGACGTCTGTCGTATCCGCCAGGCATTCGGCTCTCGCCAACCAAATCGAGGAGTCGAGACGGCTCGCCGGTCAAGAAGAGACAGCCTCCGAGGGACGCTGTGAATCTGTCCCATCAATTCAATGTCTTGACCACGGACGGAGAGCCCAGCAAGAGTGTCTCTCGACGACCAGAATGGAGCATGACGAAGCCATTGCCAGATGTTCCGGATAGGCGCGATTCTGCGGGAGGTCATTCGCTGTCACGGAGCACATCGAACGTTGCCGAGGCGTTGAAGGGACTTGTGCAGAGCAGGTTGAAGCGTAGAGGTGACAGTCGTGATGAGAAGACGACACTGTCTTAGCTGCATCAAGAGGAGGGCGTATGAATGACAATGATAATAATGCGCAACGTGCTTGATGTGAGAGGTACAACAGGGAGCGAGGCAAGAGGCTGGGAGGGGTTGGCTCACCTCGGCAACGAGCCCGAGCCTACTACTCTGCATAGACCTGTCAGTTAACAAAACCGACACAGTTGTCCAGAACACAGGCCTCGCTCAATCCTCATCATCAGTTTCGAGATCCACACATACAACATCAAAATGGCAGATCGTCTGAAGTCGGTTCTCACTCATCTCAATCCCATTGCCAGCCCGAGGGACAAGATGTAAGCCGCCACCACATACGCTCATCAACTTCATGCACCACATAAAGAGATGTGTAGATGACTGACAGGCCTGTATTAGTCTTCAAAAGAATCCAGACGATGTTGTCATCACGCTGGCCATTCGCACGCCACTGTGCAAGTACAAGACTGGCGCCATGAAAGACACTACCCTGGACGGCATCACTCTGCGCATCCTGGAGCAAGTTCGAGCCAAGTGCAACTTGGACCCGGCCCTGGTAGATGACATTTGCTTGGGCAACGTTCGTGATGGCAAGGCGGCGCTGTACTGTCGAGCAGCTGCCCTTGCTGCCGGCTTCCCCAACTGCGTGGCTGCGAGCAGTTCTTCGCGATTCTGCTCGAGTGGATTGACAGCCACGGCACACATTGCCAACGAGGTCGCAACTGGACTCATTGATATTGGTGAGTGTATTGTCAATCGAATTTGTTAATCAGAATCCTGTGTGCTGACATGCTTCTCCACAGGTGTGGCCATTGGCGCTGAAATGCTGAGCGAAGGCAACGACCGCATGGATCGCCCATTCGTGGAGGAGATCACTGCCAATCAAGAAGCCAGCGACTGCATGCTCACCATGGGTCAAACTTCTGAGAACGTTGCCAAGCAGTTCAACGTGACTAGGGAGCAGCAGGACCGCTACGCAGTGGAATCGTACCGCCGTGCTGAACAAGCACAAAAGTCCGGGTGGTTCGACGACGAGCTCGTTCCCATCACCGTGAAGAAGGACGGCCAAGACATCCTCGTCACCAAGGACGAAGTCCGCTATGGTACCACATTCGAGAAGGTCCAAAAGTTGAAGCCAGCTTTCGCAGAGGATGGTCGCAGCACGGCCGGTAACAGCTCCCAGATCACTGATGGCGCCGCTGCTTTGCTCATAATGAAGCGCTCCAAGGCTCTCGAGTTGGGCCAGCCTATCGTGGCCAAGTACGTCAATTGCGCAATTGCAGGTCTTGAGCCACGCATCATGGGTATCGGCCCCACGCTCGCGATCCCAAAGCTCCTCGCAAAGTACAATCTGGATCTCCACAAGGACATTGATATCGTGGAGATCAATGAGGCGTTTGCGTCCATGGCGGTGTACTGTAGGGACACTCTGCAGCTCGACTGGACCAAGATGAATCCCAGAGGCGGGGCCATTGCTCTGGGCCATCCATTCGGTATGACTGGCGTGAGGCAGATCGTTTGTGGATTGAGCGAGTGCAGGAGGACTCAGAAGAAGGTCCTGCTCACTTCTATGTGTCTGGGAACTGGCATGGGCATGGCAGGCTTGTTCTGCTCAGAGATGTAACTGTTTCGGCGCTCCAGAGTTGAAACTGAATGTCTTTTACCGTGCTCTGCCGTTCTTCGATAATCAAGTATTTGTTGGAGGTGTTGAAAGAAGAGACGACAGCACAGTAAAACTCGTCGGTGAATGAGATGGAGTGTGCTTTGATAGTCCAGAATTGAAAGTGTATCGTTCGTCGCCAATGTTTGATATGTTGTTGTGAGCAGAGTTGAGATCAGCAGCGAGGAAATCGCTGACACGTGCCGTGCCGCGCTAAAAATAGACATTCCTCCGGGCTGGCAGGAGCGAGATAGACCACGCATCCTCCAACTCACGACGATTTTCCATCGACATGGATTGAGTGCAAAGATTTTGCATCTCGGATGATGGAGATGCGTTAAAATACATCCAGTCCGATACTAATTTCTGGCCAAAATGTACCACTTCGTCGACCTCACACACGAGCAGAAGCTCCAGCGGCGGGAGTATCTGGACTTCTATGGCACCCTTGCTCAAGTCTCGGTGATCGTGCCGCTGCTGGCGATACAATGCTACTATCTCGTTTCGTGGATCCAGAGGAAAGCGCTGTCGAAGCAAGACCTTCAGACTCCTAGTTCGCCGTATGCCAAGCAGGCACGACTAGGTCATGGACTTAGTGTCTCGGGCCTGGCAACGAGATGGCGAGCTTTTGCTTGGTGGTGTAGTGATGGTGTTGATATTGCAGGAATCTACTGGGGTACGAAGGGAGAAGTACTTGGAGCTGGAGTTTGGACGTTGTGGCTTCTCATGCTATCCTTCGTTCAGACGGGAGATGGTGAGTATGTCGCTCTTCTTGAAGATACACTGCTTACAATATGGATAGACTATCTGCACATGACGAAACGCTTCGGCATCGTGGGAGCTTCTCAGCTGCCTTTTCACTACCTGCTATCCTTGAAGTCGCCATACTCGCCAATGCAGCTCTTGACGGGACAGTCTCACGAGAGCCTAATCTCAATACACCAGCTCCTCGGCCGCATCATCACACTCCTGCTATGCTGTCATGCCGTGTTATACCTCAACTTCTACGTACTGTCGAATCTCCTGGTGGCCAAGTTACAGGAAGCATACGTCCTCTGCGGCGTCTTCGGAATCATCGCCTTCATGGTAGTTGGGACGACCGCCTTGAAGCCCGTCCGGGACTGGAGCTATCGGGTATTCTATATCGTCCATGTAGTCCTTGCGACTGCCTTGCTACCTGTGCTATATTTCCATGTCTCACACATCAGGATCTATCTCTACGAGACGCTCCTCATCTACGCCATCAACATCGTTCTCCGTTTCATGGCTACCACAAGTCAGACAGCAAGCATCAATCACCTCCCTGGAACGAACCTCCTCGACATAACACTCCCCGTCAACAAGACTACACCAAAGGCCAAGAGCTTCGCAACGTGGCAGCCTGGGCAACATGCCTACATCTCCCTAGCTGGCCATCCTCTCTTACGAACCTTCCGCAGCAACCCCTTCACCGTGGCTTCTATCCCTTCCATCGACGGCCAGGTACGCTTCGTGGCACGGATACTGGACGGCAACACGGCCAAGCTTGCTCAGAACAAGACATTCTCTCCTAAGCTATCCATCGAAGGCCCCTATGGACTGGCATCCCATCCCGACAACCTGCTCCAATTCGACAGGATCCTCTTCGTGGCCGGCGGTGTAGGAGCAACATTCATCGTCCCTCTATATCGCCAGCTTCTCGGCGACTTGAGTCCCGGGAAGGGGAGCTACAGAAGACAGAGAGTGAACTTCCTCTGGGTAGCGCGATCTATGGCCGATGTTTCCTGGGCCTTACCAACCAACCAACAGGAGAAGGAGGGATTCATAGAAAGGCTTCGTGTCTATCTCACGAAGAACACAGATGGCAATGCCAGCTCGTCGAGCGCCGGAGACTTTGTCGTCGGCGATGAGGAGGAGCAAGTGCCTGGTGAGGACGGCATTGAACTTGAAGACCAGAAGAAGCCCCTCATGGCGAATGGAACGGAAGAGAAGACCGACTCAGGGGTATCAGTGACAGCTGGCCGACCTGACATGACACGGATCGTTGAACAAGTCTTCTCACAGAGCAGCACTGAGCGAGTCGCTGTGCTGGTCTGTGGTCCAAGAAGCATTAGCAAGACGTTGCGGAAAGATGTCGGAAGATGGGTCAAGAGAGGCAGGGAAGTGTGGTTCCATAACGAGGAGTTCGCCATGTAGAGCCGAATCTGGCCAACAGGACCTCGCCATCCGTCCAGATCATCGCCGCAACCACTCAATTCACCAAATCAGCAACCCAGGACTCTAGCGAAAACATCTCTTTCTTAGCAGGTCGGTCTATATTTATCGCTCTTTATCGCTTACAAGGATTTCGCCCACTTAAGCGGCCTTGGAGCCAAGACGTTGTGGCCCCTTTCAATCACCACATGCGTTGCTCGAAGTGCATGATAGCTTGTGGCGGCTTTTGTCCATACGTGCAGAGGTTCAAGTACTTGAAGGAAAAGGCAACTTTGCAGCTTACTGACATGTTAACTTTCTTACAGATGGAGACCTTCTGAGAATGCTTGCCGGTTGAAGAGGAACGTGCACAATCAATTTTCCAGCTGAATCGCTTCAGAAGGGTTGGCAATGCAATGATGGACGACACCCTGGACGAGCCGAGCCTCCATGAGGATTCTTCCCTTCAGCTGCTGCAGGCTAGGAAGTGTTAAGCGCCTGGCAACATGAGTTGCACTGCATTAGGCCAGATACTCTCCTCACCGGTATAGCCTGGCGAAGAGTGTTGTTATCGTGCGACGTTCCGCGAGCTCTCATGGCAACACTCTTCCTGTTTTGCTACCGCATGATCGTTCAGACGGCTGGACATGGCTGCTAACACAGGAGACCGACCAGACAATCATGCACAGACTCGAAGTCACTGGAGAGCGTCAACGTTGATGATCTCTTCGCTCCTACTCGCAACCGCTCTCGCATGTGGGCATCACGCATTCTACACCTCCCTCCACGGCTCTGAGGTCGACGCGAGGGAATTCAAAGTCGCAGGATGGGAGACCACGGAGCAACAGATCAATCTCACGGCCGGTAACGCTTTCGCGTTTGTCGTCAAGGCAGGCCTGGTGCTCGCGACTTCGATCGCCTATATGCAGTTGGTGTTTCGAGCGATGCGGATGGAAAGTTTCAAGCTGGACCAGTTGGATCAGTGGTATGCAGCGCTGCACGATCTGATCTCGCTCTTTCGCATCGTGGCCTTTTACAAGTACCCTTTGTTGGCCCTGATCGCCATCACAGCATGGTATGTTCTATCCCTATGCCTCAGCAGACCAATGCTAACTCATCAGGTTGCTCCCACTCGCCGCAATTGTCGCCCCAGCATCGCTATCGATCATGTTTCGCGACCTTCCAGTGCAAAAATATGGCATGGGCGTGAACCTCCCAGCGTTCGACAGTCTCGCGTTCAACAACATCGATTACTCCAACATGAGCACCTTGGGGTACTTGACGGTATCTTCTCTCGGACCCAGCCAAGAAGTGACCAACATCGCCCAAGCAGCCATGAGTACAGGCGACATTCTCCCCATCTCGGCGCAAGCCATCAATGTTTCGTACAGTGTGACATCGCCTTGGCCACATATGATCTGCGATGAGATGGATGCGGAAGTACAGGAGGCTCTTAAAGAGAATATTGCGAGCTATATCGACAATAGAGATGGTCCAGAGTACCAGTTTTACTCGTGGGTCAAACGACACAGCTATGCGAACGTGGACGGCGATGCTGCCCTGCCCTTCACCACGAACTCTTCTGGGAACTGGACCTTCAACTACGATGCCGTCATTCCCATGGGGCCGATGCCCCCGGACGTCCTCTACATTGCTGTGATTCCGAAAGGGAAATATGTCGAAAGGACAGTCGTGGACGGCGTCAAAGAAGAGGTAGACATGGACTAATATTTCGACGGGTCCACATTACTACAATGCCATATCACCGACCGACTATACACCATCCGCTTCACCTGGGACGGCTCCGATCAGACACAGCACATCGACATCGAATCGATCGTCAACGGCACGGGTCTCATCTACGACGACGACTATTCAAGGTTCAACATGGACTTCGACATCTTGCCTGGCATAGAAACGGTTCATCGAGAAGCGACTGAATCCTTACCGGCGAGGGACATCCCCACGATCGGCGACGAGTCCTTGAGATATAGTCTACGCAGACTCTCTTACGCGTCCGTCTTCCAGGCATTTTCCGATGTCTTGCTGGGCACCTGGCCCGAGGAGGACTTGGTCAACTGGGCCTGGATGACCAAGGCCTTCTCGACCTCCCTCGCCAGCACATCCGAGCTGGCAAATCTATCGTCAGGAATCTCAGCAAGCGCCAGCTCGCTCGCAGCAGCGGACTCAGGCGAGTACTTCGACCTGCTAACGGCCATCATGCGTCCCAATGAAACGGACGTACAGCTGCCGAAGCTGAAGGATGCTCTGGTCGAGCTCTTCTTCAAGGTGACGGTGTCGATGACTAGTTCGGAGTCGTTGCGATACAACTCGAGAAATCCGTACAGTCCCGATTGGGTCAATGTCACCCAGGCGTTTTACGGGAACACCTACTTCTACTCGCCGCAGAAGCTGTGGTTGGCATATGGCGTCGCCATCGCGGTCACTTTGCTCAATGTCTGCATTGGGCTCATGACGATGTTCTTTACTAAGAGCTGCTATACGTCTGACTTTAGCACCATTGTTCGCCTAGCGAAGAACTCGACTATCGATGCGGACATGCGGGAGCATGGGCTGCCGGGAAGAGATCCATTGCCCAAGTCAATGGCAAATGCCAGATTCTCTTTGGCCGCAATGGGCGAAAGGCCTCTCGAGGGTGGCGGATACGCAGAGCTTGCTCAACGAGATGGGGGAGAGAAGACTGTCGTGAAGCAGCCGCAGCAGATCGTGAACGAGGTCATGTAGAATCTTACGCTGGGTGTATCAGGGACTGGCGTCCTCCTCAAGAACAGAGGAGAGGTCTACTTGTTGGAAGTCGATGTCAGACTTCCATCTTCACCTAAATCGCGGGATGATGCGTCGAAGACCAGTCTCACGGTATTGGTGACCTCACTTCGTCACATGTTTCCATCCCGGTGCGCAGGTGACACAGGTGTCCGTGGTACTGGGTTTCCCGGTATCCGAACGATTGGTAGTAGTTACGCAAAAATACCAGCGAAGTACGGCGAATTCGCAAACGGAAGAGTCGGTGGGCTCGTAAGAATAAGCACTGCCTTGACCATGACGTTCGGTCTTCGAGGAGTGAGCGTGAGGTGAGCATTACTGCGCTCCGTCGTAGACCATGAAAGGTCGCACTGCTATCTTGAATGCAAATTGCACCGGCACCGCAGGTGCATCGTGCTGCTGTCACAGTCTCCTGAGGCTCATGACAGCTCCGGTATTCCACCGTAGCACTTCCTTTTGAGATCCGACAGTGGGTGAGGTCGAATGCTCGGGAGTACGTTTGTCCGCGATCGAAGTGATACCACTACCACGGCACTGTCGGTTAATTGCAAAATGGCTATCAGCGGCCAAACGACGATGGGTCAATGATCGCGATAGGAAGAAGCAGATGCCGAGTCAACGTGCATGGGACAAGCAATGTTGGGAGTTGCGATCGTTGCAATACGGCCGAGGTCTCCACTCGGTATACCTGATCATGATGCCTCCTCCCTCCTCACGTCGACCCATTTGCACACGTTGCGCCGGAAGTTGATTGCCATGGAGGAGCGTCTGCAACACGTGTGTGAGGTGATTGTGTCTCGGCGCGTTTGGGACATTCGCGCCTTGGACAGTTAGCGGGATGCTCGAGCCCATGTCGCTCGCCGGCTTCGGGCCTTCCTTGTGCCTCGTAGCTGCACGGCGCGCATCTTTTGGAGGGGCTCGCAGATGGAGAGCTGTGTGTGGGCCTGGCTAGGCGCCTTGGGTGCCCGCATTGCTGTTCGGTAGAGCACGCGAACAGGTGGGATGCGCTCGAGGACGCCCTAGCGGGCGTGCTGGGCTCGGGCTGTCTCTCATGCTGATAGCCGTGGTGCGCCGGATTTGGCAGCAGTATCTCAGCCAGCCGATAAGAGGCTGTGTCTGACGAGATTGGCACGGCAGAAGGGGGAGTACCGCAGTACCTATCCGTCCGGCCTGCGTCGGACTCGGCGGGGAGGGGCGCTGTTCGCTGTGCAACGTGTTGGATGCTGACGATGACGCTGGACAAGCAGGACTCACGCGCGATTGCGGGCAGCAAGTGGGCATCTGGGCGTGGAGCGCTGGCGAGGAAGAGCCGCTGCGCAACGTGGGCGACGGACAGGCTTTCGCGAGCGCAATCGCGGGACAGGCCGGGCAGGTGCGAGTCTGCTGTTGCCTGATTGGCTGGCGGCGCGCATGACTGGCAGGAGTGGGCCGTGTGATCGTGCGGCGCTGATCCAAGACAAAGCGACGACGCCTCCGGACGCTTCCTCGACGCTCGCCCTCACAACAACAACTACAACAACGCTGCTCGCACACTGATCGCACCCGCAACCACTCACACACGCTCTCCTCCACCAAACCAACGATTGCCTCGTTGCTCGCCTCGCCGCCGCCTGCCTGCCAACTCCTATCGCTGCCAGCGCATCCACATTCCCGGTTTCGACCAAGCTATCACCAGCAGGTCGATCACCACACTCACGCGTTCGCAGTCCTCTGCCAGCTTTCTTGCCGCGTCAAGTGAGTCGCATCACCCTTACAACACCGCCTAGCCAGTCGCGCCTGCCCGCCGTCGCCTGGTCGTCGCACAGTATCCCGTCGGACAGCGTCACTGACTCACCCTCGTCACAGGAAAGCTACCCCGACCACCACCTACTCCCCATGGCTCAGGCTCCCTCTTTCGCGATGGCTCAGGCCTCACAGACCCCCTACCTCGATATCCCCAAGATGCGCGACACCAGCGACCACTCCGGCACCGCCATCCACGAGAAGAAGGCCACCATGGCCTTGCTGACGCCCCCGACCTCCATCTCCCCGGACTTGGCCGCTCACCCGGTCTACGAGACCAACACGTCGCCACCGCCGATGGACATTGAACAAGAGGCGGACAATGAATTGGCTCTCAAGCCGAGCGGTATACCTCTCAGCAAAGGCGCCCTTTCCAGCCTGGATGGCTCCCAAACCATCACTCCGTCCATGCTTGCCAAGAACCATTTGCCGGGCATCTTGTTGGGCAATGGACCTCTGGCTATTCGCCACGTTATGACCGAGCTGACCCAGACGGTCCCTGGCTTCTCCCGTATACCAGTCGCCAAAGCTCGCCGCATCGTGGTGGCTGCGCTGGAGAACCGTCAAGGAGGTGGACCTGATGGAAACATCGAGTTCAACAAGACCGGATGGGGCAAATGGGATGCCCATTACAAGGGCTCGTCGGGAGACTCTGCCATTGGATCCTTCAACGACAACCGCCTCTCCCCACCGCGTAGCGAACGCAGCTACGCCGTCTCCTATTCCGACTCGGCAATCAACATACCTGGCCAGCACTTCCCTGCCAAGTACAGAGAGCAACACTCTGGTGGCAGCTGGGGTGCTTCCAGCATTCGAGAGGAGGACGAGTTTGGCATGGACATGGTTATCGACCCGTTGGAAGACGAGGCTGATAAGATGTCCCTAGACGATATCTCGTCTGACGATTCGAGCATGGATGACGAGGAGACCGACGAGGAAGACTGGGCCGCCGTCGGCATCGAGGCGTTGCGGAAGGCTTCATTGCCCACTCCCAACGCACCTCGACAGAACTATCGTGCCGTCAGTCAACCTTACCACGGCCAATGGGCTGCCAAATTGCGGCGTCCATCGACCAACGTCCAGAAGCCTCAGCAATCCACTTCTGTTCCCGTTCGCGGCATCTACCCTGGCATGCAGACGCCAGAAGAGAAAGCCGCAGTTGAAGCATTAATGAGCATGGGCAGCATGTAGCTGCCCCACCGGCGTTTTCACGGAGTCAACTGGACCGACACTTTCACAACCTCACCGAATCTCTTGTTTACCAACGACACTGGGCACCAGTCTTCGCATATCAAGTGCTGACGCGAACGAACCTGGATTGACAATGGGTGGCGTACTCTCACAACTCTTTACTTTTTGGATCGATACCCCGACTTTTGTTTTTCACGCTTTTACAACTCCTGGGACTACGGAATGACCAGGACACGACACTGGGCACCACTCTCCACCAACGTCAAGTGCTGACCGAGGAGAGATGGATTGACATGGGTGGCGGCCATCACAATCAACATCACTGCAAAACGAAATTAACGACACAAATACCCTGGATCTCGCCAAAGCACGGCGAGATCCCCACATGACGACAACTTTGACTTCTTGAATGGTAGCCATCGACGAAAGGCATGGCTATTCAACACTTTTCCTTCTGCGATCTGCGAGCACGCGGAGGCCGATATGATGAGAGAGGAACGATGACAATCTTGAGCTCGCCTTTTGAAAAGCGCTGACGTTCGATGGAGTTATCTCTTCATGAGCTCTCTGAGCTGCTTGCTGGATGAGCGGAAGGATGATGCGGCGGAGTTGGAATGTTTTGAAGGAGGAAGACTCCTCACAGACAGGAAAGCGGACTTCAACACCACTCCGAAACTTTTGCGATCTTCACTTCTGCATGGACAAGCAAACGGACTAGGAACGTGCAACGCGCAATGCACATCAAACTCTGCCGGATGTCGTCCCATTCAATTGGTCAACGACGTCAGGCACAGAGAGATACAGTTGCGATGCACGTCACCAACTCTGTTTGTGCTGTATTTAGTCTACAGACTACGACTTTAATCCAGATGGTTCCAAACCATAACCACAATCATGCAAGCCACTTCCCGTATCTCTCGACTTTGCTTCTGCTGGTGTTTCGGTACACGTAGGGCACATGGTCTGGGGGATGTCTGGCCTGAGGTTGAACGCGTGGCCTGGTGCTGAAGCTTGGCACAGCCGCAACGCCATGATTCGTATTCGATGCTTTTCCGCACCGCACCTCATCATTGACAACTTTGTTGAACTTCCCCATTCAGTGCCGTCACCACGCGTCGGCGGGATGTGGTACTGACGGTGTCGCAGATTGCACGCTATTGCTTGATCGTCATTCTTCAGATCCATGTATCGCGTGGCGATGGTGGTGGCAGAGCACACGAAAAGACTAAACGGCTGCGCCCATCTCACATCACCCAGAGCATCAGCGAAATGGAACGCGCGCGGTGTCTCGAATCTAGACATGTTGCGCCCATAGGTGGTAAAATGGCTCATGGAATTATTTCCCCTTCGACGGTGCGCTGTCTGGAGTCGCCGTGAGTTGCCTGGGAGCGAAGACTGCGCCTCATGGTCGTTCCGGTACGACTACGGTTTTCTCCTCGCTGCGCGTGGGACGCGAAGGAGCCTCTAACCTTGTTCCGACTTCAAGCTTTGGGTGTTTGTGCTTGTGTCTTGCGGCGTTCGCTGACTACTGTTTCTCTAGCGGCATGATGTAACGGTAGAAAGGCGAGCGCTATTAGTCTTTTTTGATTGCAGGCCTAATCTAGGAGGTCGGTATGTCACTGACGACGGATGTGTGTGTTTTGGGTTGCGTGACCCGGGTGCGAGACCGAGGGAGGGATATATACCTTCATCTCGGTCGGTGCTGGCTGTGGAGAGTTGTAACTCGCGTTGTGCGACATCACTGGGAATGAAAGGGCAATCTCGGATATATCGATTCAACGTCCATCTGCGAGACAAGGGCACTCGGTGTCAGTCGACGACGACGATCATCGCCAGAGATCTGGAGTGACGAATGGAATGACTGGTCGATATGGGTTGGGTACGTTCCTCTCATCTCTCCTGAATGATGCATGTTTCTGTTGCTGACGACCAACAGGCAACCATGGGCAAGCCAATCAAGCGCTCGTCGTCGTACAACAACAGCAACAGCAATCCCAACTCTCCTCAGGGCAGCAATGCTGGTTCACCAACCGACGCTGGAGGTTCTGGGTCGTCTGGTAAATCGCCATCCGCGACCTCTTCGCAAGCCGAGGATTCGAAGTCGCAATCGGAGAACAAGTCCGGATCGAGTTCTTCCAAGCAAGATGAAAAGAAGTCGTAACAGAAACTCGAATGAGCATCGGTCGCAGGCTCGACTGAGGCAGATGAATGGGGATGGCATGAGGCATTGCGAGCGAATGCGAGCGAAAGACCAAGGGACAAGATGAAATCATACCTTTGGTGGCTGGAGATTCTTCTGGTACAACAACAATCGTTATTTGGCGCCGAAGCCTACTTGCCAAACGTCGCCAGCCTGCCCAGTTCCGAAGTATGATTGCCTACATTATTGCTGTATACACCACAATCAACCAACCCTGTTGACCAGCTCGTTGTCTTCTCCTCTGCCATCATGCACCCTCACAGCTCGGGGACGATGCGAATATAACCCTAGGCCATGTGTCTACCTCGGATCGAGCTAGGCTTACAGCAATGTCGCTTCCACGCAATCCGTGCCGTCATTTATGTCAACGCCCTGGAAAAGCATCAGTGTGAGCACGACATCGAACAATCTAACATCGAAGAAAATTGATGACCGTACTTCCGGATTGAGATCTTTGCAGCACGCCGCGAAGGGATACAGTCTGTCAGGCTCGCCCAGTTCGGTTTGAACTGCGTCCGCGCAGCTGTAGACGCCGTTAGGCAGGTCAAGTGGGCCCTCTAAAGAAGGAAGCGTTAGTGGTGTTGTCAGGCGAATATATAAGGACGGTGGTGAGTAAATACGCTTACCTTTGAAGCAACTGGCATATTGTTGAGGGCCTTGGATCTCATTGCGTTCGCAGCATGGGAAAGAACGCTCGGCTGGACATCTGAATAGGACGCCGGAGGCTGGGTTGTCGTCCCGTCGGAGAGTGGCACAGAGGATGGAGGGGGTGAAAGTGAAAAAGAGGATCGTGTGCTTCCACATGTTGACGATGTCTGTTGCGGTTTCGAGATTATGAGAAAGATGAGTCCATCTCATTGCCCGGTGGAAGGTATATATAAGTGCTTCGATGACCAAGTCTAACGACGCAAGGCTTACTGATGATATCATTCACTCATTCACTGCTGGTAGTGGCTGAAGTGTATCGAAAGACTACAGTTGAGAAGGAGCATCGGCCAGTGGTTGAGGAGTGACGGAGTGATGCAGCTCTGATGTATGATTCTCCAAGGCCCATTGTATCCCTCACCTCGCAACACGAGATCTCACTCGTCTTCATGGAGAGTTCCGTGGGCCGTCCCTTTTGCCTTCTCTTTGGCCGGCTTCTGTACCAGCCTCCGAAGTTGCTTGATCTTGGGACTGCTCAAAGCTTTTCCTTCACTTAAATCGATTGGCCAGGTACGCTGCCCCGAAAGAGTAAGATCTGCTGATTGACCCAGTACACGACCGATACGACATGGAGTGGAGAGCACTACCTGTATATGGACTCGTAGAGTATTCGTCGATGACAGATCAATCTGGTAATTATGCCAGTAATAACAGGGGTGCAAACATCGTCAGTATATTCATGTGATCAAAAGGGCCGTGCGCGGACGCGCTAAGCTACAGATGGGAGGAGTACGAGCAGAGCTTTCGAGAGAGTTAACATTCGAGCGTCGGGATGGTGCCTTTAGCAATGCTTTACACGCTCACAGAGGTACTGTCTCCACTACCACTCGTAGCTCTTCATCGTCAATGTCGTTTCGTAAAGGGGCAGTCTAACGTGCAAGAGAGGAAGTTCAATAACACTGTTGTTCGTGACAATGGGCGTCGTCACCTGCACGTAATTAAGCTGTGACGAATACTTTGACAACTCAAGTACGGGAAAGAAATACCTCTCAAGAAATCTGCCATTGAGTTCACACGCCCACTCAATGCTTTGCGGTCCATGGGACCTCATGGCCGGAAGAATCCCGATTCTGGACATCTACCTCACGCCGATGTCTAGAGAGAAGGTATGTCAATCTCAAAAGATTGATGCTCCACAGAAGTCCATCCCAGGCAGGACAGTACACATCGTGAATTCGAGCTCGGGCCGAGTGCCATCATCCATAGACTGAATGGCACATCTACTCGACGACAACGACATCCAGATTTCGCCATTGTCTGCCAAGCAGGAATAAAGCCTCAATGAGACTTTCCATTGCAGTTGGAGAGACAATATATCATCGTTACTGGCGGGCTCAAGCTCCACCAGTGTTCGCTTGATTCTACGCCACTGCAGACGTGCGGATAACATTGCACTCGTCGTCAGGCAAGATGTTACCGTATGTTGTGAAGAGCGCGTCGAGACTCCAACTCGTGTCGAGAGCATTGAGCGCGTCAATGGCTTGTGCAGACGAAATTTGGAACGGGAGGCGGTGCCCCAGTCGATACGAGCTCATCTTGTCGCCTGGGCTAGCTGCTCTGATGAGAACCGTCACATCGTTCAGATAGGATTCTTCCACAAATCGGCGATGCCGAATGTCAAGCATGATGGTGCCGAGAACTGAAGAATGACCCCCTGTATCAAGTGGCGTTGATATGCATTGATGTCTAGCCCCCGTCAGCCGGGCTGTGCTCGTAGGGCAGCTAAAACGACGCTCACCAGAAGGCTGAAGCCATCCCCAAACCTTCCACTCCCTCAGGATCGATCCTATCACATTCACAGCCACGTGCCTAGATTGACATGCACAGCCTTCTTGTTTGTGTAACTCTCCAATCCTGCCTCACCCAGTTCTCTTCCAATACCTGACTGTTTCACTCCGCCGAACGGGATTCTGAAATCGCTGTCTTGCGAGGAGTTGATCCAGACCATGCCGGCTTCGATCTTTCTCGCCATGCGGTGAGCCTTGACGATGTCCTTCGTAAAGATTGCGCTTCCGAGACCGTAGGTGGTGTTGTTGGCCAGCTCAAGTGCCTCCTCTTCCGTCTTGAATGGCACGACCACGACGAATGGACCGAAGACCTCCTCTTGGAAGATCCGCATCTTCTCATTCACGCCCGTGAAGACGGTCGGTGAGATGAAGAAGCCCTTGCCGTCACCGACATTCTTGTACGCCTCGCCGCCCATCGCTAGCGTGGCACCCTCCGACTTGCCGGCCTCGATATAACTCAAGACGCGCTCGTACTGGGCCTTGGTCACCTGCGGTCCTTGGAAAGTGTCGTCCTTGAATGGGTCACCGACGACACTGGTCTCCTTGATTTGTTTCTTGAAGGCTTCGACAAACTTGTCGTGGACGCCCTCTTGGACGAGAACACGGCTGGTTGCGGTGCAGATTTGGCCCATGTTGGACATGATACCAATGTGCGACCACTTGACTGCCTGCTCCAGGTCTGCATCATCGAAGACGACGAGAGGGGACTTGCCGCCGGTCTCGAGGGTGATATTCTTCAGATTCACAGCGGCCATCTTCATGATCTCACGGCCGGTGCCGGTACTGCCTGTGAAGGCGATCTTGTCGATGCCAGGGTGTTGAGCAATTGCTGCTCCGGCTACCCGGCCGTGGCCGTTGATGATGTTGACGACGCCAGGAGGGAAGCCGGCCTCCTTAATGAGATTCGCGAAGACCAAAATTGAAAGAGGCGTTTGTTCAGCGGCCTTGAGAACAACAGTGTTTCCACAAGCCAGAGCTGGACCCAGCTTCCATGCTGCCATTGCCTGGTTCAAGAGATGAGCACATGTCAGTGAGGGTCTCCTGATGCACTTACGAGAGGATAATTCCAGGGGATAATTTGACCACAGACACCAATGGGTTCGCGGATCGTATATGCCAGCTTTGCATCGGTGGTATCTATGGTCTGGCCATGGATCTTGTCCGCCCAACCGGCGTAGTACTTCAAAGTCGAAGCTACCTCTGCGACATCTTCGTTGACGGCCACAGAGTAAGGCTTTCCGTTGTCCCAGGTCTCAATGGTTCCGAGGAGTTCAGCGTTCTTTTGGACAAGGGCACTGAGCTTGAGCATCAAGTCTCCTCTGTCCGAGGTTGCCATGTCTCGCCATCTTCATCGCAGTGTCAGCGCCAACATTGGATTCTCGGATTCCAAAGATGACCTACTCGCCCTTGAAAGCAGCTCTGGCAGCCGCCACAGCCTTATCAACATCCTCCGGCTCTGCCGCATGCACCGACGCGATCTCAGACTCATCCGTGGGATTGATGCTCGTGATCTTGTTCCCCTTGCTCGAAGCCACCCATTCGTTGTTGATGAAAAGTCCAGTCGGCTGCGTGTACTTCCTCCCATTGGGAGCCGTAAGCTCGATCGACAAGTCGGACATCTTCCGTATGCTTCCTGAACCTCTTGGGTTGAAATGCAGAGTAGCCGGACGAAGAGAGACTCTGAAGGCTCGAGTGAAGAGACTCGAAGCAGGCGCGAACATTGGACAGCTAATATGCATGAGAGCTCTCTCCGGAAGCTGGTATATGACCTACCTGCCTGGCGCCAATAAGCAGCCCTATCTTTGCTGCTATCAAGATTCTTGTTCGCGTTACGAAGTCGCGGAGAGCTCCCAAGCTCCTTCTGCTTCACCTGTGGGGTCCTTGCCGAAGCTCCAAGCGGCAGGTCCAGCCGCGTATGCCTTGATACGGAGGACCAGATCCAGCTAAAATCTCCCTCCCTGTCTCTATCCAACGTCAACATTGACGTGCTGTCCAACAAGACGACCGAGGACGATTGCCAGGATGGAGAACAGTGCGGACGATTCGAAAGCCTACCTCGCCAACCTCCTCAACCGCACACTCCATGTCCATACCTCAGACGGCCGCATGTTTGTTGGACAGATGAAGTGCACCGACAACGAGCGAAACATCATCCTCGCCATGACGCACGAGTACCGGCAACCGACTCAGTCAGATGTTGAGATTGCAACCGCAAGGCATGAAAGAGAGGGTCAAACCGGGAATGTGAAAGTGGACATGAAGAAGAGATTCGTGGGATTGGTGGTCGTGCCAGGGCAATACATTACGAAGATCGAGCTGGAGAGCTATGTCTGAAGGCGAGAAAGAGGAGACACGACGGAAAAAAGGCTGTGATGATTCTCCATTGAATCTGGAATCATTCGTTCTCGCACCTTCCTCGTCAGACTGCAGCGGGTGCAGCTTCCCCGTCAACAAACAAAACGACGCCTCAGGCTTGCCAAACAACAAGCGATTTGCTCAGCGCATCAGAACAAACGCGCCCATGCGAGACTAGACAGAGAGCACCGTCCAAGTGAGTACAAATGCTGTCAAGACCAAGAGTGCACGCTGACATGCTCAGTCGCAACAATTGCAAGCGAACGACATGGCAGCCGAACCGCCATCCAGCGTCGACCAGCGAGAAAAGTCGGTGCTTCGCAAGCTCATGAAGGCTCGCATTGCATGCAGCAACAGCGTCCACGAACTAGAGATTCTTGACGGCTTGACCGATGACTGGGACGCCAGCGACGAAATCCTCGAAAACGCAGCCCTCGACATTCACCTCCAATGCGAAGACAGCAGCAAGGAATCGAGCGCTCTCCACGACATTCTGACCGGTTTCCTTTCTGGTGCCAATCCCCCAAACTGGCTATGGACTGAGATCGAAGTGCGACAGGAGAATGCTGTAGAAGCTGCGGACAAGATTGTTAAGGTCATCGAGAGACTCATGTCCGCGGTAGCGAATCCAGAATTGGGGCTCAAGGAGATGAAGCGTCGCGCACAACACGTCGTTACCAAGTTGGGAGCTTTGAAGGAGACGTTCGCTGAACTGGCTCGCGAAGTGCAGGCATGTCAGGCCGAGGCGCAGGTCGACATCAAAGCGCCGTCATGATGACCTCTGGGCTGTACGCAACACCAAATGTACACACTGTGGGATACAGCGCACGACATGAGGTGGCTGCCAGGATAATGCGATCGAGCCTCTCATTTCAGGAAGAGCTTCGCTTGGCGGCTCCCATGTCTTGTCTCAGAAAAGACAATGCGAGAGGATGTACGTATGAGGGCAATGTACTTGGCAGAATGAGGAGGAGCTCTCGCTGCTGGATGACGTACCCGGCAGCTCAGAAAGTCTAATCAAGTACCATTGACCTCGCCAGACCTCACACCGTATATCCTACCTGTCCTCTCCATTCAAGAGACTACACAACGTTCGGAATACTCAAATATCACCAATATGCCTTCCATAGTAGCTACGATCCGCGAGCTCACCAACGTACGTCCTCTGACTTCACCAGCTCTGTGAGAGCTGAGCTAACAGCTCCATCCAGACCTATCATGCATACGTTTTCGGTAAATTGAGAACGCCAATGACGCTTTGATTCGACGTGAACGTGTTCTGAATGACTGTTGCTATGCAGGAACAAGCTTCTGGTACTTCCTTAGAGGTATCGCTCGAGTGATCGATCCGGCTACCGTCTGTGACTGGTTCAGGCCGCCGAAGGATGGACGGCCGGCTGCCAACGGTATGTTTGAGATCGAATTGGGATGCCTTTGCATCACCGAAGGCCAGGTCGTGAAAAATACACAGCTAACTCCCTCCACCAGACCTCGAACTCTACACCACCTGGACCGACGCCTGGTGTCTGCTCGCACTCTCCGCGATTCTCCTAGTCGTAGCCGACGCAGTCCCACTCCCAGCTACCTTCGCGGGTTCTTCTCTCTCGGATGCATCGTTCACTTCCCGAGCCAAGAAGCCCTATGCCAGGGCGATCATCATCATCACGATGCTGCACCATGCTGCTACGGGGTATGGAGCTTTCCAGCATTGGATACAGCCGAGCCGTCATACCATCGCCATGGACATTGGGGTCTATGGAAATATTGCGTTGATTGCGCTTGGTGCGGCGGCTTTGGCTTATGGGATGGAGGAGGAGGGGATGGAGTTGAGGAGTGGGAAGAAGAAGCATTGAGGTGCATTTCTCGAAGTCGTGGGAAGTGATGGTGGAGCTAGGATGGATGTTGGAAGGGGAAGTTGGAGGTGGAATGTACAGTTCTATTCTACAGATAATTTACAAGGCTTGGTGCCTTTTTGGTCTACTTCCTCAATTGCAAATGATAAGTCTCGAGTTGCTCCTCAGTCATCTTCGTTGGACTCTTCACAAGCAGGTCCTCGCCTTTGCCACTCTTCGGAAAAGCGATGACATCCCTGACTGAATCTCGTCCCAGCATTACTGCGATCAATCGGTCAAAGCCAAGGGCTATGCCAGCGTGTGGCGGGCACCCAGCTCGCAACACTTCGAACAAATGGGCAAAGTCCTTCATTCTCTCGTCACTCATTTTGAGGATCTCGCGCATGATGAACTCTTGCATTTGTGCGCTGTGGATTCGTCTGCTCCCGCCGCCAAGTTCCACACCATTGACCACTAGATCGTAGTGGTCAGCTTTGACCTGCAAAGGGTCTTCGAGAAGTAGGTCGACGTCTCCAGGAGTCTTTGGCGCTGTGAACGGGTGATGGGTGGATGAGATGCCTGCCGAGCCACCTTGTCCTGGCTCATTCTCTACGATTGGGGAGAAGAGAGGGAAGTCGGTGATCCAAGTGAAGGCAAAGCCTTCAGGGGCGGAAGTGAGACCCTGTTTTACTGCCGCTTTGTGCAGGGCAAGGCGAAGATTTCCGATAGGCGTGGAGCCTCCGGAGAAAGGTGCGTCTTTTCTTGCTTGAATGACAACAAGATCGCCGTCCTCAAGCTCCAGCTCTTCTTCGAGTTGCTCTGTGGCTTCGAAACCGAAAGGATGTAGTCCTTGAAGTGGCTTTCTTGAATCGTAGATGAAGATGCCAGGCTGTCCCTCAGGATTCTGTATGAACGGCTGAGCTTCCGGTGAATCCATGAAGGTGTTGACAAAGTTCCTGGTCTCTGCGGGATCCTCCGATATTGGCACCTTCATGCATTCCACAATGGGCTCATTCAGTGGTCCGATCTTCATGATCAAGTCTTGAGGAAGCATGTATCCCACTCTCCGAATCTCTGAGCCGAGTCGAAGATCTGGTTTGTCGGAACCATATTTGGACATGGCTTCTTCGTACGTCATACGATCGAACTTCGCAGGTAGAGTCTCAATGGCCAGTAGCTCTGCCCACAATCGTCTCACAACTCCTTCAATGACAGACTGAACGTCTTCGGCGGTAGCAAAGGCCATTTCCACATCGACTTGAGTGAACTCCGGTTGCCTGTCTGCTCTAAGATCCTCGTCTCGGAAGCACTTCGCTATCTGCATGTAGCGCGGTATGCCACTCGCCATCAAAATCTGCTTGTACTGTTGAGGAGACTGAGGCAAAGCATAGGCCTGTCCAGCAGCTCGAGTTGGAACCAGGAATTCTCTCGCGCCTTCCGGGGTTGACTTGAAGAGCAGAGGCGTCTCGATCTCGGCGAAGTCGTGCTTCGTGCACAGCTCGTCACGGATCAATCGTGCTGCCTTGCTCCTGAATGCCAGAGCTTGTCGAATCGTCCTACCGTTCCTGATCTGCAAGTGACGTTGCTCGGGTGAGAAGACGGTGTCCTCTGCCATGATGATGTCCTTGGGGAAGGCATTGAGTGGCGTGATCTTCTCGATCTTGATCTCAGCTCCAGTTATCAAGACATGACTGTGATCTCCAGCAGTGGCCGACTTCGGCGCCTTCCGACCCTTGACAGTCCCAAACACAGCGACAGGAGTGTGCTCCTCCATGTCTCGAAGCAACTGGTGCGCTTCATCACTACCGTCAACTCCTTGAGTGGGCGTGGAAACTAGTTGTACGGTTGTATTGAGATGCATGTCGTGGAGCTCCGCGAACGTGAGCGACTTGGATGCATCTCTTCTCGTTCCGAGGTAGCCATGGAGGACAATCTGCTGGTCGAGCAAACTCGGAGCATCATCGGCTAGCCTCTTGAAAGTGCAGGTAGCGGACGGAAAGGACAAAGTCTTCTTAAAGCCATCCAAGACCTGGGTGGGCGACTGTTTCAAGCCGGATGGTGCACTGTTACTGTTGCGTCTTGTCGATGGATACGGGATCCTGTTCTTGTCATGATTCCAAGCCGAGTTGACAACACGTGCCTGAGAGATCCATCCTTGGAGAAGCCGTGTAGATGCGGTCCGGCAGCGACCACAGTTCAGCATCAAGAAGAGTCGGTTTCGAGAGTGTTCACAGAATCAAGAGTAGCGAAGTACGACGTGAGGTTGAAGGTGAGGCCAGAATTGAAGGCGGATGTCCAGGACTTTTGCGCCTCAAGCTCGACAAATTTTCGACGTCTCCCAAATTTCGCGTCGCGCTGGACTTCCTTTCTTCTTCATGACCCTCCAATTCAAACAAATGTACGGCACACTCTCCCATCACCTCCGGATCAGATACTGACAGATGACAGATGATGAAAGCCTAGAGTGTAGTAGATGAGCTGTCCGTCAGACCGACCGCCCAAGCTCTCCCTTCACCGGGCTCAAGGGCAAAGGCGGTTTCTGGCGGCAGCATGATCTCTGCGTTCGGCACACCACCTTGTTACTACAACGGACGCGAAGAAAGGCATCTCTGACCCACGTTTGAAATGGAGGGTTTCATGGAAAAAGGCATCATTAGCAGAAAAGATAGCATGGAAATGGAAATGAGCACCGTGACTGACTTACCCACCCGCCTGGACCTCGACTTCGCTACGCACCCTCCACCATCCGCAGAAAATACTCATGGAAAGACCGAAGGGCGCTCCATCTTGGCCTTTTCAACGTTGCTGCGGGAGATCGAAACACGACTATCAACAAGTTGCGGCTTCTGAGACGGTGGAGCTGTGACTGTAACATGGTTGCAACATTCCATTGTGGTTGCTGTCTGGCCTGACCTATCCTCCCAATTGTGGCATTTCCGCCGATAAGGCATTCCAAGCCTTCGAGTATCCTTCTGAGTCTTCTTTGAGCATCCTGGCCCAGACCCATCTTTCCCTTGATTCCATTGCATTCCAGAGCCATCCCGAGGGTCATTCATTCATCAATCAATCCAAGCCCTGCGTCATCAAGCAGAAAGATGTCAGCTCTGATTTACGTGTATGTTTGTCGTTGACTCACCTTTTCGTATCGTCAACTTTTCTTCTTGCTTTTCAAACCCCATTTCCCTCTCCTGATCCCTGTCATGATGCAGCAGGACCGCAGCCTCTTCAGAGGCCACAGGACACAATACCCTTCAGCCAAGGATACCAATCAGTCGCAAACTTCGGTCGTCAGGCGTGTGACGCAAAGGGTCGATCGATTCGATGCTCGCTCGATGCTCAATGCTCAATGCTCGTCGTCCGCGTGCTTGCTGCTGCTGCCGTGCCTATGCCTGGTGGTTAAGAAAAAAGAAACAACTTACTTTGAATCGCTTTGCGTGCGAGAGAAGATCCTCCTCAAGCCTGACGAGACGCTACTCCCCTTCCTGCCTCGCTGCGAGCTACGACACTCTCTGCCGACGACTTCTTCCTCCTGCGCAGCTCTTGGGATTGAGTCATTGCTCGAACGTACGGGCGTGTCGAACTCGCCTGATTGGAGCCTCTCCATCAATTCTTCCTTTGATATGCATAGTCCCGGGTCGGCCGCAGGAGGGAGGGAGGGGCCCTTGATCTCTGGACGGTCTTCCAACTTCGCGGTCCCTCCTGCCGATACAAAGCGCTGAATCTTTTTTGGACGAGGGGCGATGAAGTCCGGAAGTGGAACCTCTGGTAGCTGTGACACGTCCGCCGTGTTCGATCGGTTCATCTGTGCAGGAGTACGTGGTGGGCGTGGCGGCGAGTCTGCCGAATGGCGACCGAACGGCGACGGGCGACGCTCGATGTCTTCCAATCCACTGCGCTGAGCATCAATCCGTGGAGTGGCCAGGTGCGAGGTGTCCCAGTCCTTGAACTCGTTCTCGGGACGGCGTGGACTTCCTGGTCCTGGTGCTCGCGGTCTCTCATCAGCTGGGGCCTTTCCTTTGAAACTAGGAAAGAGGGGGGATCTCTTGTTGACGCGAAGCGGCGCAGGCTCAGGGCTACTCGATATGAACGTCGGAGCATAGCCTGAAGAGGCGGATTCGCTCGGTCCATGCTGGGCAGACCCACTTGCCGGCGTGGACGATGGTGGAATTGGCTTGCGGACTGGCGGATCGCACGTGTAATTCGGCCCATACTTCGGAGGCGGCGGTGGTGGTAGAAGTGGCTCCGCCGTCGTTTCCCGAGTAAAATTGGGATACCTCTGGCCAGAGCGCTCATAAAGGCCGAGAGGATACTGGTCCCTGCCGCGGGATGGCGTCTTCGGCGCCGAGGGAACATAAGCCAGATCGCTGTACTCCGTGTTCGATCTCTGACGTGGATTTTGAGAGGCGGATGCGCCTCGAGTGCGTGGCATCTCCCTCATCTGCTGGGATGAGTATTGAAAGTATGGACCTTCAGGACTCGGCTCTGGTGAAATTTGCATCTGTGCCAATTCGTTTGTCGGCACGCGGGCGAGATGCAGGCGACGTCTGGAAGATCCTGGATAGGAGGGAGTTGAAATGTCAGGTGCTTGCTGCTCCCTCTGCTGTTCGATGTTGGGTCTGATACCACTCTTGCAGGCGCAAGTGCCAACCTCGAACTGACACGCGTTTCGACAATTACAGTCCTCGTCGCACGAACAGAAGACTTGTTCGCTGGTTGACTCTGCTGTCATCATCTGCGAGTAATGGCGCAGCTGCTCACGACGTCCGGTGAGATCCAGTTCGACTCCGAGATTCTCGCGACATGCACGGCGCGTAAGGCGCGCGTACGTTTGCCAGAGAGCATCGTCAATCTGATCTGTTGAGAAGATGTGAGGATTCATCATGCCCTCAGTACGATCGAGCATCTCGATCGCCGCATTCGAATTCAGATTCGGCCATTTCGCTTGAAAGGCCTCCCGGAAATTCGCATCGCCAAATTCGGTGCGGAGGTCATATGTCGCCTTCTCCTTTCGGACTTCATTCTCCAGCTGGCCGAGGAGTCGTGGGTCCATCAACATGGCCCAAGCGGACTTGAGTTGCGTGGCGAGGTTGAAAGCTGTAAATGGCTGGCCAGAGGCTTTTCCGTCAGGACCACCGTAATGCAGCACCAGGTTACCCTCGCTGAGCTTTGCCTGCCAGGTCTCTTGAATGCGTTGGTAAATTTGGCGAATCTCGGCGATAAGAGCCAGATACAGCGGCTCCCAATGGCAGAGTGGGAGCATGTGAGCTTCAGTGACGTATGGGAACATGAAGACCTCGTCGTTTCCCGGGACCTGGAGTCCGTGGACGGCGCAGATGAAAAAAAGGAGAGTGCTTGGTCCTTCAGGCATGCGATAGTGGTGAAGATCCGTGAGCTTCTCGTGGACGACCAGGCGGATGGCCGCATCGCGCATCAGACCCTTGACCTCTTGCTCTGGACGGGGGTTGGCAGCACCATTTTGGATAGCCAGGCGTGCATTTGCTGGCACGATAGGGTTCTCGAGTTGTGGCAGTGCATATGAATGCCTGTCTGGACTTATGTTCGTTGGTGTTGGCACCTCCATGGTTGAAGATGCTTCTGAGGTGAGTGCGTGCTTGATCCGCCGGCGGCGGATGAGGATGTTGCGTGGAGGCTTGTTGGATGTTGATGCTGGCACCAGAAAGATGCTCTGGAAAGGCTTCACGACACCATTGATGTGGTCAAGTCATGGTGTTGTCGGATGTCGAGGAGTTGGTGGTGGAAGAAGCTTCAGTCGCCTTTTGAGCGCGCTGAATCAGGGCGGATTGCGGCTTCCTCATTGGTCCGCCGCTCGTCGCCGGCAGCAAACGCCCTTCATCACCTGACGGAGCTCAGTTTCATGCATGCAAGTGAGCTCTTTAGGCAACAGCGGCACAATAGGAAGGTGCGAAAATTTTTGTCGCGATTTGGGGATCACATGCGTGGTGGATGGGAAGGAGGTAAGTGAGCTTCGCATGTGATCGGGAATTCATTCACTCACTTGCCATCAGCTTTCACGCTTTGTCGGGATACATGAAAAGTACATGCGGAGCATTGGAGATGTCTGGAGATATCGCAAAGCACCAGATTGAAGCCTCAAGACACCTTCACCACCTGTCATCGCCGTCGAAGGGAACCCGGGATATGGCTTGGCATTGGGGGCCAAATAATTTCAGACTCAGCGGCGTTCCCCAACATGGTCCTTCCTATGAAACGTTTCGCACTGTACTATTCTGGCAGCTGAAACAGAAGTGAAGCCAAGAATGAGGAGCACGTGGAGCAAAATTAAGTTTGAGAGTGAAGCAAGAAACATCAGAGCGGTGAATGGAGCAGCGAAGAGTGAATTCGAGGGCACGTGAAGGCACTGGTGAAAAGTTGACTGCAAGAAGAGCTCAGAGTGAAGGCAGAAAGAGTGTGAGAGAGTGATGACAACAGCCACGTGGTTGCGAATGAGGACGCTGACGATTTATTACGGACTGGGACGGATGCAAGATGCGACGGAAGTTCGGCGTGGAAATTTCATGGCACCATTCAACTGAGAGAGCAGATACGAAAAGAGGACCATTGGTGGGAGTAGCCATTAGAAATGGCTGGAAAGTGCAGCGAGGATTCTCTGAGCAGACTCGGCGGAGAAACGAAGATTATGGTTAAAGGGAGGGAGGTAGATGAAGCCCTCAATTGCGAGTAGACCTTCACTATCTTTCCTGATATACTCAAAGTTCTATCATGATCTATCGCTTCGTGTTTCTTGATGTATCGAGATATACCAACTCAACCATGAACGATCGACAAGCAAAATGCAATAGCAAGCGACGCAGAAGATCGAGCAACCGACCTCGCAGAACTGCAATTCCCCATCAACACCATCAACCAACTCATTAGATCAAGCTGTCAAATTTTCATCCTTCGACGAAATGTCAAAGTCCCCAAACCCAAAATTCCCAAAGACATGTCGTCCCAACAAGCTCGCTTCACTGAAGTGGATCCCACGTGCAACGCTAACCCTAATCCCCCGCTTTGACCACTACCAAGCTGCTGACATTCCTTCAGCTCGCTCCCGCGCGTCCCATTTCGCATTTATATGCAACTTGACGGACTTACGTGAAGTATGGTCGCACAGGGCTCTTGGGACTGAATTATCATAATGAGTCGAAGGTGTAAAGTCCGTCTTGGCGGTTTGGCAACGGAGGAATTGATGTTGGAGTGATGATGATGAAGAGATATAAAAGGGGATGGGTGGAATTGAGAGATAAGTAGACAGCAGACGTAGAAGAATCCAAGAAACGCAACAGATGACAGAATAGTAATGGCAGAAAAACTCATCATCCTCATCGTCGGAGCCAACCAAGGAATCGGCTTCCACGCCGCTCACCAACTGGCTGCCACAGGCAAATACATCGTCCTCCTCGGAAGCAGAGACCTCACAAAAGGCCAGAAGGCCGTCCAAGACATCCTCAACGACAAGACGGCCACCGTCGATCCAGAAGATCTCGTCCCCGTCCAAATCGACCTGACCTCCGACGAGTCAATCTACACAGCTGCCAAAACCGTCGAACAGAAGTACGGCCGACTAGACATCGTACGTCCTTGACACCACCTCCTCCATCAGCTACTGACATGCTCAATAGCTGATCTTGAACGCCGCTCTGGGTGAAAACACCCCAAACATTCCAACTCGAGCCCAATACCAAGAATCCTTCAACACAAACGCCTTCGGACCCGTCGTCTGCACCGAAACTTTCCTTCCCTTACTTCGCAAATCAGATCAAGACAAAGGCGGCAAGAGGATAATGTACGTCTCCTCGGGCCTGGCTTCCACAGTCATAGCGACGGATCCAGAATTCCCCTTCCCGGCACACATGTTCCCCGTCTATCGCGCCAGCAAAGCCGCATTGAACATGTCCGTCTTGTCTTTCGCTTCGCTGCTCGAGCCGGAGGGCTTTACGGTTTGTGCGCTGGACCCAGGGCATAACAAGACGAATCTCAATGGGTTCACCGGCAGTAAAGAGCCCAAAGACGGAGCAAGGGTGATTCCCATGGCCGTTGAGGCAGAGTCGAAGGATCTCCATCGCCAGTGGTTGCATTTCGAGAACTTCGAGAGAGGATATTACCAGTGGTAGAAGCCGAGAAGAGAGATGCTTAGTGCAGATCAGTCGTCGTTCATTGTATTAGATGGTCTACATACAAGACCATGGTCTCAAGATACCAAGTTTCCTCTCCGACAAGGGAGTCTTGCCCTCTCGGCACGAAACGCCCGCAAATAGTAGTAGATATCCTCCAGAGCGAGTGAACGAATGCCGACATCTGACCAGAGCGAAAAGTCTTGGCCAATGCCACGGGTATCTGAGAGTCAAAACAAAGAGAAAGCCAGAACACCTTCCGCCAATGTAACGCCTCGCTTTAGGTGGGTGCGTCGATCAAACTGCGTCGAATGTGAAAAGCCTCAATTAGCCCTTGAGGTTGAATGAGAACTCGCTTGCGTTGGCGCTGGGGAAATGCTCGGCGTGAGGACGAGCAGGACTGCGACCGGGCATCGGGCTGGAGACCTCACTCCGGCCATGAGTGTTCTGGCGGCTGGTTGGGCGATGGAAGTAATCGGGCTGCTTCGCGCCTCTCCGCTCATTCTCCTTATCGTATGTGTTGAGGTGCTTCCTCTCCCTGGAGCGTGATGTGTCCCACTCTTTGCCACCGATGTTATTGGAGACAGGAGGCGCTTGCCTAAAGCGCCTACCCGAGGATACCCCAGTGATCGAGACATCATCATCGACCAGAACGATCATCCAGACTCCGACGGCGCCCGAGTGGCCCAAGAGTGGAGTGCAGTGAATCCAGCGCGGGCGACCTTCGCCTTCACCATCTTCGTCAGGGCGAGTCAACCATCTGATCTTAGCGGTGACACCGCGACCTTCAGCGAGTGCTGCTCCTAGATCAGCTCGAACGCGGCTGCTGCCTCCAATACGATTGAGAAACGGCGATTGAAGGATTCCAGGAACTCGTAGCGAAGGCGATGTGAACAGGATGCGCAGGGATGGTGCTGGACGGATGAGGAGATACTAATGAACTGTTAGCTGAGCCGGAAGCCATCTTGCAATGTTAGACTTACGTGTTGGTAAACGCCCTCCAGTTTGCCGTTGAGTCGCTCTTTCACCGTGGACGCAGCACTTTCAGACATGCTTCTCTTCTCCTTGTCCAGAATCTCTTGGCTTGGATCTTTCAAGAGCAGACGTGGTCTGCCGTGAAGGCTCTCACGATCGCTGTCGTCCACGTACTCCTTGTGCATGCGTCCGCCATACTTGCGCACAGTATCCAGCTCTGCACCGTTGAACATTTCACTCAGCTCTTGAAACTCATCCTTGCGGTTTGGGTCATCCTCATCCTCAGCGGCTTCAGCTTCCTGCTCTTTCTCGAGTAGCCTTAGAAGTCCCTCCATTTCGTTGCAGTCTTTGATCAAGCCAGAAACGTCCACCTGGGCGCCGATGAAATACCTTATATTTCCCCGGCTGTCCATGAGCGGTGCGATCATAAGCAGATTCATGAATGGGCTGCCATCTCGGCGGTAGTTGACAAACACTTCGGTATGCTCCTTGCCTTCCGTGCAAGCTATCGCCATTCGTCGGACGGAGTGTGGGCTTGTCCTGGGTCCCTGCAAGAAACGGCAGTTGCGACCAATGATATAGTTCATGCCGTATTGGGTGGTTCTCGTAAACTCTTCGGATGCAAAAACGATTGGATTGTCCGTCCTGCTCGGATCCGTCAAGCAAAAGACTTCAGCCAGACCTTCACTGGCCTCTCGCAGATGAGGCGCCAATGTTCCGGTGATTCGTCTTTGAATGCTCACGCTCACAACTTGGATCCAGACGTGAGCGACATAGGCTGGTAGATCCTCTTGTACCAGCTGCTCGAACGCGCGATTCGCTTTCTCCTCAAGCATGGCGTTGTGGGTAGGCTTCGCGACTTCGTCCGTGAAGCCTTGTCCTTTGATCGGTTCGAGTGCCTCTGCAATCGCATTTGCGTAGTTGATGGCGCGCAATGCTTTGAGTGCATCGAGGTAGTAGATCAGAATGGGAATGCTCTTTGGTCGATGGGAGTTCAGAAAGCCAGTGAATTTGAGCAACAGCTTCGGGTCTTCGAAGATTGTCCGCAGATGACTTGCACTGAACATCTGTTCAGCGCGCTTCTCCAACGCGTACATGCCTATTTCTTGGTCGTCTTGAGGAGGAGCCACCAGGTCCCACGATCTTGGATCGTCCTCGATTACAGGCTCCAAATATTGAGCATCTCCATTGTCAGGGCCTTTTGTCTGAAGTGGAGGCAAGGTGTGGACGGAAGTCGCAGCGGTCTCTTGCGAGAATACAGATCCAGCGCTGCTACGTGCCCCGGGATCGTACGCATTGTCATCGGTTGTCTCTGGTGAAGGAGGGGAGGAGTTCAAGGTATCTTGAGCAGCAGGCGACCTGGGTGGAGGAGGTGGGAATGGCTGCGGTGTAGGCTTTTGCTTGCCACTGCTGCTAAGAGGCGGTCAGTATCAACGCTGGCGCTGAATGGAGTATCTAAAGTAAAGCGGAGGCGTACCTAGTCCTGGTAGGGATGTGAATGCCGCGCTTGGTCAAGTCGGCCGGGGTAGCTGTTTGGCCCGAACCATCGTCCATATCGGCAAAGTCGGGCGAAGTGGGTGGATGTGGGCTCTTGCTGTTCTTCCTCTGAGGAATCGTGCCTTCCGATTGCGTCGCGGTTCTGCGCGCACTGTAACGTTTCTGGAAGTCCTCATTCTGATAATCGTATCCGTCGGACGAGTGACCAGTTGGGACGTGGATGGCGGTATCAACGCTGTTGACCTTGCTGCGGCTGCGGTCGCGACTGCTCGAAGTGCTCGTTCCCGGACGCGGAGAGCTGACCGAATCCTTCTCCATGGCACGCAGTTCGCGGCGCCCGTTCGAGGACTGGTGGGGATACTGCACACCCAAGAAATCGTAAGCGGAGCTGAACGCCTTGAAGCGCAATTCGCGGGGCCCCATTGAAGCAATTGGGGCGGGAGCAGTATGCAAGAGCAATCAAAATCAATAAGGGGAGGTGGAGAGCAGGCCAGGGGCGGCGCAGGTACAGAGCATTGATGAGCTCTGCGAGCTGGCGGAACGGGCGAGCTAAAGCGCAAAGGCTAACTGCACTGGCTGTGATGACGCTGAGAGACGGGAGGGTGACGGCAAGCGCAGGACTCGGTCCCAAGCGACAGTGTATAATAGATTAAAAACAGTCGTTGGCAGCGAGGGCTTCGGGGAGGACGTCGATGCGACAACGAAGCAGAGATGACGTACCAGGCGATATACAGGTGCCATGTCCGATTCAGAGACGGGGCGCGCTGAACGCTTCAAGGATATTCGCTGCACCAGGGTTCCGAGGCCTATGCCAGAGTCGCGCTTGGAGGAGCCGCTGTCTTGTCTCGACATGGAAGACGAGCCCAGGATCAGAGGCTGCACCACCAACTGCGACGTCACGGAAGCGCGATGGGACATCCAGGCATCATTGATGGGCGGCGCTGGGAGTATGAGTCGGGGCAGGCGCGGTGGGGAGGAGGACGGCGGTGGGAGGGTGGGAGGGACCAGATCAAATCAGAGCAGGACGTCGCGCGGTGCTGGAGGGCCCATGTTATAGACAGCCTGCTGCCCGCCGCCGCATGGATCGTTCGTCAACTCTCTCCCTGCCTTTGCGTCCTTCTCTGCACGAGCGCTGCACCTGTGCATGGCAGGCGCACATCGCCCACGTAGCCGCATCCGCGCCCGGGCCTGCCGATCCTCCAACTCGCCGTTCTCCATTTCATCCCCATCCCCATCCCGACCAACCACATGATGTTCCGTGCCTTCGCCGCACCGAGAGAGAGTTGTTTCTGATTGCCTGAGTCAGGAGTAGGCAAATAAGGGACATGCAGCTACCTCTCTTTGTCTGACAAGAGATATAGGTAGACTGAACTTTAATAGTTAGATTATTATTAATTCAACTAATTTAGGTTTTCCTATCTTAGGGGTGCCTTTTTAACTAATTTATAGTCTTACTACTTTTTAGGAAGAAAGTTTAAACTACTCTTACGAAGAACCGTATTAGATAAGCCTTAGTAAAGGTTCCCGCTATCGCTTAGTTATCGATCGCTATAGTAACTACCTTAGAGACTTACGTTACTCTCTATAGTATTAAAGTTACGATCCTTAATAACTAGACCTATTACCTAGCTTAAAAGTAGGATATTAAAATTGTCCTTAAAACTAATAATACGTATAGTCTAGCCTCTAGCGACGAAGACTACCTTATAAAGCTAACTCGCCTATCTAAGCCTACTATTACTAAATCTACTACTACTCGTAGTAAAGTACCTACGAAAGCTAAATTAGAGAGCGACCTCTTCGCCTCTACTACTTAAGATATATAAGATACTATAGTTTAAATACTTTAAATATAGTATAAGATAGATATAGAAGAATAGGGAGTTATAAGGGGCTAATAATAGGGTATAGGCGTAATAGTTAAATATTCGACGGACTATTTAAGAGGTAGCTAGGAAGCCGAGGTAGTTATAGGAAAGTAGGTACTAAGCCGACTATACGGCGCGGGCCGAGCCGCTAGTTACGTAATAGCGTATTACTTACGTAAAGTCTAAGCTAGGCCCGTTATACTACCCCCCCCTCTAGGCGGTATAGTCCTCTATAGTCGTACGCTATAACCTTAAGTAGTAAGTATTACTCGAGTAAAAAGTAAGTTATTATCTTAATTATTAATAGCGGCGTTATTACCGTCCACGTCGCTTATTAGCGACACGGGCGCTAGGTCCTACTATACTAGCGGGTTAGTAACGTTAGCCTATATTAGAGTATCTAAGGAACTACTAGAGGTAGAGCGGATAGTACTAAGAGTCTATAGAGCTATTAACTACGCGCTAGCTAGTACTAGCTTACCTAGGTACTAGCTAGTAGCTACTACTCCGTAGAAAGTACTAGTAGTAGTAGCTACTAGCGCGATAGCGTTATAGGTCTCGAGAGTCTTATAAGGCTTCTACCTAGGTAGCGGGCGGAAGTTAGTATTAATAGGCTTCTTTAGATAGTCGAAGTAGAAGTCTACTACTACCTCTAGCGTATCCTTAAACACTCGCTAAGCGGGCTCCTAAGTCGCCTAACTATCTAGATATCCTCTCTACTTAATAAGGTATTATACGCCCTTCCCTCTCTTCCGTAAGTCTAAGATGCTTTTAACGTACTAATAATCTTCGATATAGCCGCTAGACTCGTTAGTAACCTCGATTAGTAGGGGCTATATACCTTCGTTAACGCTAGGTAGATAGGGGCGTAAGTAATCGGCGTTAAAGATATTATAGATACTAACCGAGGCTAGGTTAAGGTCGACTTCGTATACGCTATTAAGAACTCTTATAATAGCGACTAGCCCGTACTATTTAATATCGAGTTTCTTAGAGGGTCGTATAGTAGACTAGTTACGGGTACTAATATATACTCGATTACTAGTACGATATAATAGAGGAACGGCTCTATAAGCGTTAGTATAGTCGGCTTACGTCTACTACGCTAGCTAGAGTTATAGGCGGAGGAACTACTAGATATCCTTTATACGTCTAGCAAACTTATTAGCCGCTATAGAGGATAAACGTTAGGGTATTAGGAGTAATTATAGCGGTAGTATATTAACTTTAGTACGTAAGTTCCTTATAGTCTTAGTAAAAATAGGTAAAATGCTAGTAGATTCCTAGATATAGTTATTACGAGCGACTTAATAGAGCGGAAGCTAATCTATCTAGTCGTTTTATATATAACCGACGTATACCCGTAGATAGCGTTCTATTTCTTTATTAGTGTTTTCGGATTACCCGTTAGTCTATAGGTAGAAGGCTATTAATAGGCGATAGTCGATACCTAGGAGTTAATATAATCTAGTCTAGAATACCGAGATCTACTAGGTGCCGCGATTAGTAACGATATTAAGCGGTAGGCTATAGTATCGATAGTAGCAATCTACGAATACGTAGGCTACGTACTCGGCGTTTATAGACTAAATACCGAGAAGCTTAGCGCCCTTACCTATTCTATCTATAATAGTAAGTATGTTACGATAGGTATAGCTATTAATAGACGCCTTACTAGGCGGGAGCTTAATAACGAAGTCTATAGTAATGTCGTCCTAGAGTTAGAAGGGTACTAGTAGTAATTAGAGTAGGGCCGTCTTAATATCGTTAGACGGCTTATTCGAGAGGTAGTTATAGTATATACGAACTACCTATCGCGTAGTCTATAAGAGCCTAGACTATAGGAAGTCGCGTTATATTATATCTAGTGTCTTCGCTCGCCTAGCATAACCGTATAATAGTAACTCGTAGTAAGCCTTAGCTATCTTTCGCTAAAGGTTTTCGTCTAGGGGTACGTATATCGTATATAGGCTATATCGATTCTTAATATAGATAATACCGTTAACGACTTACGCTCCGCGATCGTTAACTTTGTTTTCTCGTAGTAGTTTCGCTAGTTAGCCGTTCTAGATCTAATTAATAGCTTCTAGGACGGAGGTATCGAAGTAGGTAGCTTTAATATTAGATAGTAGCGCTATATCGGAGGATAGCTTAAGGAAGCTAGAGCTAAGGTTAAGAATACGGTTTAGTAGAAGTAGGGTCTAGTTCTACTAAGTAAGACGAGGGTTACTAGCGACTAGCTTGTCTTAGGGTCTTCTCGTAAGGGCGTTCGGTTTAGTACCTTATACGCCTAGCTAGTAGATTACCTTAAAGTAAAACTATAAAAGGAACTCGGCCTATCGAGCCTACTAGCGATTAAGTTACTTACTAGTTATAAAATACTCTAGGTTCTTATAATCTAAGTATACTATTACTAGCTAACCGTTATCGTCGTATATCTACTTAAAGTCGGTAGCGTCGGCGTTATAATAATAGGCTATTAGCTCTAGTCTCTATTCCTCGAACGCTTATATAATAGTAAGGAGCTCCTTATCGTAGATATCGTAGTTATACTCTTAGGGAGACATCTTCTTTAATATATATACTACTAGTCGGAGTAGGCCGTCGTTATCGCGTTAAGAGAGTACTACTACTATAACGAAATCGGATACGTCGGTTTCGAGAATTGTCTTACGGCTAGGCACGAAGTAGGCTAGTACTATATCGTTAGAGAAAGCTTCTTTAAGCTAATTAAAAGCCTATACGTAGGTAGAGGTCTAGTACTAGCGGACTAGTTTACCGTTATCGGTCTTACGAGTAAGCTAGGTAAGTAGTAATACTATACGAGAGAACCCTCTAACGAAGCGGCGGTAGAAGTTTACGAAGCCGAGGAAAGCAAGTACTTCTTTAACTATCTATAGAGTCTACTATTCCTTAATAGCGGTAACTTTAACTAGGTCTATCTAGATACCTTCTATAGTAATAATAAGGCCGAGGTATTTAGTTTCGTAGACATAGAACTCGTACTTATCGATGTCGAGTTATAAACTAGTAGCGCGTAACTTATCGAGCACCTTCTATATATAGATAATATACTCTTTATAGCTATTACTAAAGATAAGGAGGTCGTCGAGATAGGCCGAGACGAAGTCGTCTAGGTACTCGCGTAGGGAGTCGTTAATATAGGACTAGAAAGTCCTAGGAGCGTTATAAAGTCTAAAGGGTATAACTAAGTACTTAAACTAACCGTAACGAGTAGAGAAAGCCGTCTTCTATTCGTTACCCTCCGCGATTCTAATACGGTTAAAGGCCGTAATAACGTCTAATTTAGTATACTACTTCTTACTAGCGATACGATTTAACGTGTCTTATATTAAAGGAATAGGGTAGCGGCTTTTAATAGTAAGTTCGTTAAGAGCGCGGAAATCCTAGTATACTTATAGGCCTCCGCCTAGCTTTCGGATAACGAGTACTTACGCTAATACTAGAGAGGTACTCGGCCTAATACTACTAGTAGCGAGTTAATCGTCGGTCTACTTCTTAATAACTTCGTTCTCGATAGCGCTTATCGGCCTTAATTTTAAATAAGGTAGTGTCTTACTATCTCGTAGGTCGATCTTATAGTCTATTAGGCGATAAGGAGGGAGCTTACTAGTATCCTTTCTAGACTAGATATCTACCTAGTCGTAATATTCTTTCGGAAGCTTCGATAGTACGTCTTTGCTAAGGTCTTTTCCTTTTATAAACTTAGCGATATCGTCTAGGTAAAGAGCGTAAGTATACGCTACATCTATAGATTATAAGGGGATAGTTAGTAGTAGAGGTAACGGAGCTTTAACGTAGTAGACGAAGATATCTACGCCTAGCTAGAGAGCGAATATACTAAAGGCCTAGGCTCCTACCTCCTCGAGTCTAGCCTCCTCTATTAGAGGTACTCGAGTCGATAGCTAGTTAGCGGTATAGCGTTAAGCAAAGGGTAGCGGGGAGGCGCTAGTAACTACTCGTACCGAGATATCTTTATAGAGGGAATACCCGTAGTACCCTTAGTAACTAAAGGTAAGATAGCTTTAAGCCTAGTCTTTTAAAGATTAATATCGGCGGTACTAGTTACGACCTAACGTAACGTCGTAGCTAAGGTCTATTACGAAGTACCTAATACGTTCGTAGTAGCCGTCGATAATAAGATCTACGTCTATTATATACGTAATAGACTTTCTAGCGGTAGAAAGGTCGGCTAGTCTAAGAGGTAGAGGTTCTTTAAGAGGGAATAGTTTAAAGTTGTTTACGTACATATAGGGTGTGTTAATATAGGAAATAGTATAGCTATTATTAAGGAATATACTTATATTGTTACCGTTAGCTAGACTATCGATAACGAAGTATTCGTCGATATTAGGGGCTTTACGGTCTTATTCTATAGAGAGAGATAAGGCATATACGTTCCGTATTAATACGCCCGAGTAACTATTAGCTACTACGCTTAGGTAATAGTCTATACTTTTCCCGTATCTTCGATAGTTAGAGCTAGCGGCGTCGTAGTCGTCGTCGTCGTCGTCTCCTTCTTAAAGAACGGAAGCTTCTAGTATCCGATAAGTAGGTAAGAAGTATTATCTAGGCCGTAGCCTAGCTTACGATAACGCTTATAACGACCCTCCTTCTCGAGCTAGGCCTTAAACTTAGGGGTTATATATAGTAGGTTACGGAACTCGTTAGGTCGCTCGTACTATAGCTTAAGGCCGCTATTATTATTAGTACTAGTAGTACCCTTCTACCTACTAGCGCTAGCGCCCTTATTACCGTTACCGTCCTTCTTAGAGTCCTTCTATAGCTTCGGATATAGATCTTCGAGGATAGTACTCTCTTACTAAAGACGCTAGTATAATTTAACTAGCTACTTTAGGGTATTATAGACCTAAAGGCGTAGGCCGTTCTTATACTTATAGCTAAGTTTAGTATATAGCTTATTAACCTCTATCTTATCGCTATTCCTACCTTTAAGCTTAGGTAGGAAGGCGTTAATCTTCTAGTACTTAGGGTAGAACTCCGAAAACTTCTCGTTAGGACCTATACTTAGCTAGTTTATCTAATACTAGGCGTCGCCTATAGGGTTAAAGGCGGCGAAGTAATCTATAAGATAGTCGAGATATTCCTTAGCTAACTAGAAGTATTCTTCTTTAGACTTGTACGTCTTCTTTAGGCGTAGGGTTAGCGGAATCTTTCCCTTAATAGTACTATACGTAGTACTAGTAGTATAGCTAAGAATATAGTTAAGTACTACTAGTATATCGCGGAAGCGAGTAACGTTAAGTTTATTGCCGAGGCTATCGGTCTATTCGTTAAAGGAAGGGCCCTTTCTATTACTAGAAAAGGGCTAAGGGTCCTTAATATCTCGGCTTGTCTTAATGCCCTCTCGTAGAGTTAGGTTATAGATAGCTAAATCTCCTTTATCTTCGGAGTCTATTAGTTTAGTACCCTTGCTCTTCTTAACCTTCTTAGTCTTCTTAGACTTCTTAGCGCTCTTATAGCGTTTATCGTCTAAGGAGTCGGAGGAGTCGGATAGTTCGCTATCTAGATTACTCCGAGCCTTCGAGGTATAGTAGTAGCGAGGGCCTAGTAGCGGCGGCGGCGCTCCGTTCTAGCGGCGCTTAAGCGATAATAAAGAAGCCGAACGCTATAGAGGGGGTAGTTAGCGACTAGTTAGTCGGCTACGGCCTATAGTATTAGAGAGCTACTATATAGCGTTAGAGAGTTACTAGATAAGGGAATCGCGTTCTACCTTAACGTCTTCTATCTAGACTTTTAGGGTATCCTTTATAGCTTCTACTTTATAGTAGTACTTCTACTATTACTTCTTCTTACTATCTATATACTCGTAGAGTTCCTTATACTTCTTTATCTCTTTAAGGGCCCTCTCCGATTTCTTCTTATTAACTTTATTAGCCTTAAGGAGTACGTTATAGTCTACTACTACGTCTTAGTATACCTACTCTACCTTACGGAGTACGAAGTAGATCTATATAGGCGTCGCGTTAACTCGCTAGAGGAACTCGTTAGTAGTAAGGTTACGTAGCGTACTAAGGGGAATACGTAGAGTATCGAGTACGCTATCGTCTTCGAAGTCGATAGCTACTTCGTTAGTAGCTAGGTCGAGGTCGTCTAGACTAAGTCGGGTAAGGATATTTAGTTCGCTAGGTGTTTCTAATACTATTAGGTTCTCTAGTATCGACTCGAGGATATTTTATTATTCGGTAGCGTACTTAGCGAATAGGTCTACGTCTTCGTTATCTACGCGTAGGGTCTCCTAGGTATCCTATATTATAGGGATATTAAGGAAGAGAGAGTCGTAAGTAACGCGACGAGGAAGGGATAGGTACTAAACCCGAGGCGTCTCGTCTAAGGATATAATAAGATAGTAAGAGGTACTCTTAACCTAGCCGCGTCTTATAGAGAGTCGCGTCTTACGATAGAGCCTACTAGCGGCTCGAGAAGTCGGTTCTATAACTTCGAGGACACCTACGTAGTTAATACGCTAGATAGTATCGAGGGTAGATTACTACTACTAGATCTTACGGAGTAGTAATAGAGGGCGTCTTAAGAAAGGCCGCCCGGTTATACGGTCGAATATAATGTAAGGGGCCGATAATAGGGTATAGGCGTAATAGTTAAATATTCGACGGACTATCTAAGAGGTAGCTAGGAAGCCGAGGTAGTTATAGGAAAGCGGGTACTAAGCCGACTATACGGCGCGGGCCGAGCCGCTAGTTACGTAATAGCGTATTACTTGCGTAAAGTCTAAGCTAGGCCCGTTATAGGAGTAGATAATAAGGAGTATCTAGAATAGTAAAAGCGCTTATACGAATCGTAGGCTAACGTTCTAGTATTACTCCTAGAATCTAAGTAGGCTTATATAGCTTATAAGGATAATCTTAAGGACCTTATAGATAAAATTAACGCCCTTCTAGAAATAGATAATAGCTAAGCTATAATACTCCTCTAGACTTATTTTACTAACCTCTCCTATAGTTAGTATATTAATATCTCTAACTTCGTTAATAAGCTAGAAGTACTTTAGAAAGATATTAAGATAGTTAGTAGAACGTACGGAGATAATAACGTAATTAATAAAGTTCTTACTAACCTAATTATTACTAAGCGCTTTAAAACCTACCTTTCTTAATAGAACTTCCTTACTAGTACTACTATTATATAACGTAGTATTCGTACTCTATATTAGGGCTTTCTTAGAGAAGAAGCTATCTATATAGAAAAGAATCGTAATAATAATAAGAAAGGCTCTAACTCTAAGGACTTAAAGAAGGAAAAGATAGAGGATAAGGAAAGTAAGAAGAAGAAGAAGAAGAAGAAGGAAAGAGATAAGGATAAGAAGTATTACTATAAGTACTATAAATAGACTATCGAATACTCCGAAGAGAACTACTTCTATAACCTAGCTAGTCTAAAGTATCGTCCTAACTAGAAGCCTAGCGGTAATAAGAAGAAAGCTAAAGTAAATATTATAGTACTAGAAGAGGACGAGAAAAAGAACGAGTAAGTCGCTAGTAAGATTTAGGCTATTTATAGTTTTAAACGCCCGGGATATATTATCGTCGCTAGTACTAACCGATAGAACGCTCTAGATTAACTTAATAAGGCGCGTACTTAGAAGAAGCTTAAAGAAGATATAAGGGCGTAGAAGTAGGAAATAGCGATACGAGTAAGTAGTACGAATATCCGATTAAGTATTATCTAAGGAGCGAAAGAGGAGAAGTAGAAACCTCCTAAAAAGTAGTATAGGCGCTAAGCCTCTAGTTAGATACTAGTACGGCCTCGGAGTACTAGTAGAGAGGCTATAAATCGCTACCTTAGGCTCTCTTAGCTTAGATATCCTTATATTATCCCCCCCCCCTTTAGCGGCCTACCCTTAGGTTATATCGTTAACTCGAGTAAGTTTATCGATTAGCTTAAACTAAGTCGTTATTATAAAGGCGGCAGAGCCGTCTTAGTACGTACGTACGGCGCTATTAGTAAGCCGAGTATATAATTCTAGCTATTAGTAAATATACCCCTCGTAAATAAGGGTAGAGCGGGCTCGTAATAGGTATATAGTAGCGGCGCTATTAGGCCTATACTACCGTTAGTATAAAAGCCCGCTTCTTCTTCTATTTCCTTCTTCTCTTTACTACTACTAACTATCTACTATCCGTCTATTACGCTTCCCTCTATATTAGATTAGAACGCTATTAATAGTTAGAACAATAATAATAATAACTCCCTACGTACGCCTACTAATACCAACTTCGCTATAACTCTACTCCGTAATATAAGTAGTACTCCTTATACCCCTAGTAGCGGCGATAGTAGTAACGGATCGCGTAGCGATATAGGTATAGCTAGCCTACTCGATTAGTTTAGCGATATACCTATTCTATTAGCGGATATAGAGATACTACTATAGGCGTATAGTCCTTATAAGGCGAGTATTAGTTAGTCTAAGATTCGCTACGCGTATAAGTACCCCTCTCCTCTCGAGAGCGTTCCGAAGGTACGCCGTAGTACTATCTACTGCGAGTATATTCGCTATTAGTAGCTAGTCCCTACTATTTAGTAGTAGACGTAGCTACTAGTTAGCGAGAAGTACTCCGCTAGTAATAGTACTCCTTATACTAGCTATAAATCGAGTAGTAGTAAGCCTTCTTATACTACTATAAGTTCTCTAGTCCCTATCTAGCGTCTATCTATACTAACTCTACTATTAGCTCCCCTCCGAACTCGCGCGCTATACTAATATCCTCGAGTACCTACGTATACTTACTATCTACCCTACCGTCTAGAACGACGCTAAGCGCGTATAGCGCCGCGTTAGCGCCTTCTATAACTATACCTCGAAGGTATTTACTACTATCGTATAGTTTAAGAAGGACGTCTTAGCCGAGTTAGAGGTTAAGAAGTTCGATAAGATAGCCTAGCTAAAGTAGATTTAGGCTTAGCGTAAGAGTCGTAAGGCGAATAAGAAGGCCTTTAAGGATAGCCGCGAAGAGCTACTAGGTTCCTACTTAGCTAATATCGTAGCGGACCTAGTACGAGAGTAGTAGGTACTTTAGACGCTAAATAATAGCGAGAAGCGCCTCGTCTACTATAGCTAGTATACTCGTTAAAGCGTTCTCGGCGGCGTTTATAGGGTAGTAATAATAGAAGCTCGTTAGCTCTAAGTTCCTAGGTTTTACTATCTATAGCGGAGAGGGGTTAGCGTAGCCCTAGAAAGACTACGAAATAGTCGTAGTAGTCTATAGATAGTAAATAGAGAGAACTTATAAATAAATCCTTTAATCTCTTAGTCCTAACGTATAAAGGAAATCTTCGAATAGTAATTTAGTAGCGAGAGGACTATAAGGGGTACCTTCTCTCTTCTCGTTCGTCTTTTCTTAGACGTCCTCGCCCGCGCCGCGTCTCTTTTACGGGTCGCTAGCGGGGAGACGGTAGAGAGAGGTTAGCGAGCTCGGGGTATTACTAGTAGTACTTATTAAGGAGTTCCTAATAGTCTTTAAGCTCCTCTTCTCTTATCTAATCGTCGTAGTCTTAAGACTAGCCTACCTACCGTATCCGATACTATATCGTTCTATACTTATCGCGGTAGTAGGTTAGGATTTTCTCGACTTCGTAGGCTAGATCTATTCTATCCTCGAGGAGTTCTTCGACTAGTAGTAGCTAGTACCTAGGGCGTATACGGTATAGCTCTAATAGCGAGATATAGAATACTAGGTAGAACCTTTTTATTAACGGTAGTAGGTTAAGCTTATACGCCTACCTACTAATCCGCTTAGTAATTATAAAAGGGCCTAGGTACTTATTATTAAGCTTCTTATATAGCCGCCGTATATAAACGTTCTTTACCGCTAGGAGTACCTACTCGCTAACGTTATAGTACTTAGCTAGTACTATACGGTTATAGTACTTAGTCTATAGTTCTTATATATACTAGAGGTTCTCTACTACCTTATCGAACTCGAGTCGTCGTTATAGAAGCTAGTTAGTTGCCTATTTAGTAAGCTCGTCTACTTTCTTCCCCCCCCCCCGTTAGGTATTCGCGTCGAATACCGTCTAGTATATTTAGGAGTACTCTAAACGCTACCTTAATAGGTAATTTATAATAGCTAGTATACGTCTTAGAGTTATAGGCGAATACTATAGTTAATAATAGCCTCGCCTAGTTATCTTGTTCCTAATTATAGTATATACGAAGGTAGGCTTTAAGTTACTAGTTCTAACGCTTAGTTTGTCTATTCGTCTATAGGTAGAAGGTAGTACTAAGCTTACGTTTAATTATAAGGTAGTAGTAGAAGGCGCTCTAGTACTTAGATATAAAGACCGAACCGCGGTCTAAGACGATATTGTCTAGTAGGCTAGTAAGGGCGATAACTATATAGTAGAATAGGTCCGCTAGGCTAGGGGCGTCGATATCCTTCGTTATTAGTATATACCGTATAAACTTTAAAAATCGATTAACGATAATAAGTACCGAATCGTAGACCTTACTATTAAAACCCTTTAAGGGTAGTAGGCTAGTAACGAAGTCTATAGAGAGGTAGGACTAGGGCTAGGTAGGTACTAGTAAGGGCTAGAGTTCGCTATAGGGCTAGTAGTACTTACTTTTAGCTCGTTAGTAGACGTTATACTCCTAGTAGTACTTGCGAACGTCTTCGGAGAGACCTTTCTACTCGTACTTTAACGAGATAATTGCCTATATACGTCGCTAACTATAGTAGCCCGCTATAGGGTCGTCGTAGTTACGGAATAGTATTTCTACGCGTAAGGCTAAGGATTAGGGTACGTATACCTAACTATCCCTTCGTAGGAGGCTATTAGTATCGAAGGTATAGTCCTTAGTACTCTCTAGGGTCTTACCTAACTCGTCTCGCCCTTTCGCTATAACCGCTTCTCGGATATCTTAAACGAAGGCGTCCCTTTATTAGACTTCCTTAATAAGATCTAGAAGGGATTTAGGCGGTTCGGCGTTAAAGGACGACTTATCCTTCGCTACTATAGTAACGAGGAAGCGAGGTAGTACTAATCGATAATTCGATAGCCCGCTAGTAGAGTAGAGGCTAGCTTAGGTAAGGAGTAGTTACTCTATAGTATTAGAAGTACCGTCGTATTACTCTTTAGCCTTACTATTTTGTTCGGCTTCGAAGGCGGTAAGTAGTAGGGGATTAGACTACTTAGTTCCCTTAAGGTAGGTATCTACTATATTCTTAAGGCCTATACGAGGGTATTCTAGTAGCGCTATAGGGCCGTAACTATTCTTAGTAGGGTAGGCTCCTAACTTTTACTATAGAATTAGTAGTATTCCCTAAAGTTAATACTTCTTAGTACTTTCTTTAAAGCTAGCGAAGTAGTCTAGCCTCCTAGATAGGCTATTAGAGGGATTTAACTTCCCTAGTTTATATTCGATTATAAAATTGTAGTAGGCTAACCTCTCTATAATACGGGCCTACCTAGTAGTTAGGCTCTATATTGTTATAAAGTACTAAAGGTTATAGTAATCGGTTATAACCTAGATCGGGTACGTAGCGCTCTCGAGGTAGTACCTCTACGTTTTAAAGTATTCTAAGATAGCTATAAGTTCCTTATTAGAGGTACTATAGTAGACCTCGTAATTAATAAAGCTCTTCGAATAATAGGTAACGGGGTACTAGTATTTCTATAGCGGATCGGAGTCGTTAGGCTATAGGAGGATACTCGTATAGGCCGCGTTAGAGGCGTCCGTAATTACTATAATCGGTAGCCTAGAATCGAAGTATTTAAGTAGGGGTACTTCGGTAAATACCTTCTTAAGAGTTTCGAAGGATTCGGCTACTATATTAGTCTACTACTACGGGGGTCTTACGACGGCTTTCTATCCCTTCTTTATAGGCGCGAGGGTACCGCTAAAGAGTAGCTCGTTAAGTAGGCGTACGAGCCGCGAATATCCCTAAATAAAGTAGTAGTAGAAGTTAGCGAATCTAAGGAAGACTTAGACGTCTTAGTAGCTCTTTAGTACTAGCTAGTCGGTAATACTAGTAACCCTTAATTAATCTATCTTTATACTATTAGAGGTAATAATAAAGCCTAGGAATTTAACCTCTATAGTATAGAACTCGTATTTCGAGGGTTTAGTAAATAGCTTCTATTCCCTAAGCCTCTCGAGGACTTACTAGACGTACTTCTTATACGTCTTAGGGTCGAGGGAGTAGATTAGGATATTATTAAGATAAACAATATAGATATTATCTACTAAGCTAGCTAAAGCCTTATTAATATAGGACTAGAACGTAGCGAGTACGTTAGCGAGCCTAAAGGGTATAACGAGGTATTTAAATAAGCTATATCTCGTCTTAAAGGCCGTCTTCTATTCGTCTCTAGACTAGATTTAGAGCTAGTAGTATACGTCTTTAAGATCTAGCTTAGTAAAGACCTTTACGTTACCTAAACGGTCTAGTAGCTTACTAATAAGTAGTAGCGGGTAGCGGTTCTTAATCGTAATCTTATTAAGACCTCTATAGTTAACGTATAACTATATACTACTATCCTTCTTTAGTATAAAGAGGATAGGGGTACCGTAAGGGGATTTACTTAGCCTAATCTAGCCGTTCTTTAAGGCGTTATCGATATACTCGCGTAATATAGTAAGCTCTTATTACGAAAGGTTATAGATCGGTAGTTAAGGTAGGCTCTTACCTTCCTCTAGCTCGATAGTATAGTCGTACTCGGAGTACTAGGCGATAATACCTACTAGCTTAGTATTAAAGATATTAGCGAAGTCGTAGTACTCTAGTAGAACGCCTACGAGGTACTCTATCTCCGCTATAGCTAGTAAAGCTAGAAGGACTTACTAGGGAAGGTCTTTAAGATTAGGCTCTTACGCGTAGGCGGCCTTATACTAGTTATAGATCGTAATAGTAGTAGTCTACTATTAGTAGCCCTATTAGTTCGGATCGATAGTCGTAGGGTCCTAGTCTCTACCCCCTTAGAGGGTAAATACGGCGGTAGGCTTAGCGATAGCTAACTCTACGGAGGGGATCTCTCCTCCCTATAGTCTATCTACTTTAGAGGGGTTTACCCTCGAGTCGTCGTTAGCGTATAGTTAGTCTAGTAGCGTAGAAGCTACGAGCTACTCCCCTAAGGGAAGTTAGAAGCTAGCCGTACTATCTATAATAGCTACGAGTATCTAGGACGTTCGCGAGGATTTAGAGGGGTTAGAGGAGTCCCGTAGCGACTACGTAAAGGTCCCGGCTCGGAAGCTAATAGCTAAGTTAGTATCTTCTAGCTAGTCCTACCCTAGTATAAGGTTATAGCCTATAAAGGTACTAGTCTAAAGGATTTACTCCGACTCTCTCGTCTTCCCTATACTATCGTTAATAGCGAGGGTAGCTAAGTAAGCCTTATATAACGTTATAGGGTTGTCGTTAAGGAATTTAGCCCTTAGAGTAGGAAGATCTAACGTTAGTAGGGATAACTACCCTATAGCGTACGTAGAGATAAGATTTAACTACGCTCTACTATCGACGAGGGCGCGGAGAGTAATTAGTCCTATAGCGCTAGTAATAGTTACGTCTATAGCGATCCTCTTTTACCTCCCTCGTAAGGTTTTCCCTAATCGTAGGAGAGATAAGTTTACGATTAGGGGTTACTATTTCCCGTATTGTTATAGTCTAAATCGCTTTTAACTTCGACGGCGTTAACGCTATAGTAGGTAGAGCGAGAGTCGTTAGAAGGCGTCTACCCTAGTACGCTAGTAGCGGCGTTATAGCGGGGCGCTAGCGGCCTATACGAGAAGTACTTCTAACGGTTAGGACGTCTATCGTCCCTCCTATCGTCTTAGCGTCTCTCGCTACTACGATCGTTTCGCTATCTATAGTTCTCGCGGTCCTTTTTATTAGAACCTAAGTTATTAGGCCTAGAGTTCTAGTTTCGTCTAGCGCTTAGTACTATACTAGTACGCCCGCGGCTAGGGTTCGGCGTAGTACTATTACTAGAGAAGCTTAGAGATTACTCGATCTAGTAGGCTCTTAAGAATAGTTCGTTAGTATCCTTAATAGATTTAAGGGTTTCTAGTTTAATTATCTTCTTACGTACCTACGTTAGTAGGCGTAAGAAGTAGAAGTCGATACGGAGGTCCTTAGGTTCGATCTTATTAGACATTTAGTCTTCTAACCCCTTTATATAGGTATAGAAGCGGGAGTAGGACTATCCTTCCTTAATCTTAGATAGGAAGAACGCCTCTACGAGGGCGGCCCGACGGACGGCCGGGCTCTATACGGCGTCTTAGACGATCTATCGTAGTTCCGCCTAGTATAGGTCTCCCTTTTCGTCCCTCTAGTCGAGGCGACGATTAACTATACTAGCGATATCGTTATATAATATACTCTTCGATATCTATAAGCTCCTTTAGTAGGTATTATAGTTAGTATACCTAAAGATCTCGAACTCTTTATTAACGTTCTTAACCTAGCGTTAGTAGGCCTAGATAGTATAGGTCTCTAATTTATTAACCCTTCCTTTTTTAAAGAGTCTTTAGAGCTAGCGTTCTATCGAGGTCGTCTCGGAGGTTTTATAGTAGCTACTCGTACGGGAAACGTCGTCTCTAGTGTCCGACTAGGTACGTTTACGTTTCTTAAGTTCGAGAATACTATAAAGGGCGTTTAGCTTCTTTACGTATACTTCGAGCTATTTAGCCGTTATAGCGCTAGTGTCTTAGTTAGATAGTTCTTCGAACTAGCGCTCTTAGGCCTATAGGATAGCGTCTCGTAGCCCCTCTAGGCGTTATATACCGCTAAGGGGCGAAGCGTTAACGCTAGTACTAAGTTAGGTATCTCAGGCGTCTTAGTCGCGACCTAGGGTATCCTCTATAGTACTACTATACTCGCGGCCTTTATTAATACGTTCCTCTACTATCTCGGAGGCGTACTATAGCCTAGCTAGTCGTATACGTCGTCGTTAGGTATAGAGGAAGTAGTCTAAGGAGGAGGTATTATTCTCTAGCGGTTTAGAGAGAGTTCGCCTACTACGTCGCTATAACGAATTAGCGTCGTTCTATAGCTAGTTCGAGGGCTCTTCGTAAGTACGAGAGTTTAAGCTTCTCTAAACTATACGTATACGGAGGTCTTTAAACTACGTTTAGGGAGCAATATAGTAACTAGCTCGGCTATCGAGGTAGTTCTAGTAGTTCTACTATAGTATACTATACTCGCTATAGCTACTCCCCTTAGTAGGGTTATAAGATAATATACTATAAGGGCGTAGAAGTAGGAAATAGCGATACGAGTAAGTAGTACGAATATCCGATTAAGTATTGTCTAAGGAGCGAAAGAGGAGAAGTAGAAACCTCCTAAAAAGTAGTATAGGCGCTAAGCCTCTAGTTAGATACTAGTACGGCCTCGGAGTACTAGCGGAGAGGCTATAGATCGCTACCTTAGGCTCTCTAAGCTTAGATATCCTTATAGAAGAGCTTAATATAGCTTTCGACTTCTTATTTAATATTATACTAGATCTAGAAATACTATAATACTAATACCTAGTTCCTAACGAAGACGATTAAGATAAACTTACTAACGATAAGAGCGACGTTAGCTATATACTCGCTAACGATAAAAGCAACGTTAGCCCTAACCTCTAATAGAATCTTAACTAAGCTCGAATTAATAGAGTACTTTAAGGTAGAGTTACGCGATAAACTATTAATTACTAGCGTACTTAGATACTAGCTAGTATTCCTCTACTATAATACGTTAATCTAATACTTACTATACTAGATCTTACTCTACGTAGACGTAGTATATCTACTCTACTAACTCTAAATAATACTCTAAGATATACTAACGCTAGACGTACTCGATCGTAGTCCCTTAATACTACGTAAAACTTATTACTACTAACTACTAACTCTACTAACTTCTTCTTTAATATTCTAGGTACGAGTCCCCTTATTACGAATCCTTCTACTTATACTAATACGTATTTAGATTCTTAGGAGAATTCTATCGCCGCCTATTCGGCTAAGATACCTAAATACTTAAAGGTAGAGAGAGGACGTAAAGAAGGAGGAACTTAATACTAGAATAGGGAAGATTATTATTATAAATAGGAGTATATAGCTAGTTTTCGAATACTAAGGATTAAGCTATACGTTATACCGCTTCTTAAGGCTAAAGACGTCTATAGTACCTCCTTAATATTATTTAATTTAGGTACTAGCTTATATATTAAGAAGGATAAGTTGCGTTTTATCGAGTTTACTAATTTTATATATTATATTAGTATAGTAAATAACCCTACTACTCTAAAGATTAAGGGAGGAGGAATAATCGTACTCTAACTATTTAAGGAAGGGGAAGATCTAATCTCTCTTATCCTTACGAATATTATATACGCTCTAACTACGCGTTTTAATATTATATTAATATTATACCTAGTAGAGAAGGCCGGTTTTTCGGGGGCCTAGAGTCTAGAAGGTATTACTATCGTCGATAAGTAAGGTTTCTACGTCGGTACTACTAAACTCTTTAACGGTTTATATTATATTTAGCTCGTAGAAGAACCCGTTAAGAAAGTAAGTAAGAAAATCGTACGCCTAAGCTCTAACGAAGTCTACGTCCTTCTTAGAGGAGTTAAGCTACCTTTTATAGTCGCTAAAGTCGATTTCTTAGATAAGGTCCTTATATAGTACCGAAAGCTTAGACACCTTAGCCTAGGAGAAATACGTAAGCTACTTAAGATTAGTACTAGTATTAATATTACTAACGCTAAAATTAAAGAGAAGCTAGGAATTATCTACCTTGTCTACGCCTTAACGAAAGCGGTAGACGAAGTTCTAAGAGATCCCGTAACGCGCTAATTAATAATTATTAGCGAGAGGATTTACGCTAATACTTAGAGACCTTATCTACTCCTAAGCTTAGAAGGTTATTACTATAAACTAGTACTTATAGATAATTACTTACGCTACTCTTAGAAGAGCGAGTTTCGTAATAAGTATAAAATCCCTAATAGGTTCCTAGCTCTCTATTATAAAATCGAGAGGGAAATAGGAGCTAAAGTTAAATACTACTATATAGATAACGAGATTGTTAGTTATAGAATAGTATTAGCTTTCTTTCGATAAGAAGGTATTACTATAGAACTAAGTATAGTATATAACTATTATATAAATAGTATAGCTAAGTAAGGTTTTCGAACCGCTCGTAAACGAGTATTAGTAATAATATATAAGTCCGATATAGCTAATATCGGGCCTAGAATCCTAGAGATCCTAGACGCTAGAATATAGGAATAACTACGATAGGTCTCCCTCTTAGAAGATCTATAGAGTTACGCTTTCGATTACGCCGTTTAGCTTAAGAATAGGGCCCTAATACGAGCGTAGAAAGGTAAGAAGACTCCCTAGGAAGTTAAGAACGGTATTTAACTAAATCTATTAGGAGAATATATATTCGGAAGTCGAGTCTATATTACTATCTCTCTAGAATATCGTAGAAGAACTCTACGTTAGTTACGCGCCTAGATTAGTTACTTTATTAGTTTCGAGACTAAAGCCGTAATAAAGGTCTATTATCTAGAAAAGAATAAAGTATTTAGAGTTATAAAGGCTAGAGTAGACGAGGGTAAAGGTATAGACGACCCTTAGCCTAGTATATTAATTACTAAACGACTTGGCGAATTTCTAGAAGCCCTAGAAGACTTCTAATATACTAAGAGCGACGTAGATAGTAGGAGTAAATTCTCTTATCCGACTAGTAATAGAAGTTATAAGTCTAATCTAGACGTACTAGTAAATAAATAATATACGATATAGTAAGTAGATAAAGAAGTATAAAAAGATCTTACTAACGACGCTAGTATTAAAATAGACTAAACTTCTCCCTACTTTACTTATCCCCTATAAGTTAATATAGTCTCTAGTATTCCTTTTATTTAGGACGACGAAAAAGTAAACGCCCTTATCGAAATATATAAAGTATATAACGAATAGTAGAAGCGAATAGAGGAAATTAATAAGTATCTATCGTTTACTAGGTAAATACTATCCTAGAATATACTAACGAGGAAGCTATACTAGCTCCGTAAAGAAGGGATTTTCGATAAGCTAAGGAAGCTACTTATAACCGACTTTATTATCGCCTTATAGATCGCTAATAGAAGAGACGAACTATATAGGTAGCTAGAGACCTATAGTAAGATTATTTAAGAAGCTTATATAAGGAGAAACGTAACTACTAGGAGCGTATTAAAGCTAAATTAAAATATATTACTCTTAGTACTATAGAAGATAATCTATACGGAACTTAAGTAATACTATCCTAGCTTTTACGACTATAAGAGGTATAATAAGATTCGAACCCTAATTATTTAACTTATTCCTAAATACCTAGAGGAATCTAAGAAGTATACCTAATATAATAACTTACGCTTAAAATACAATAGCTATTCTATAAACGGAAAACCTTATTCGTATTATATAAAGGCCTAAGAGAAGGATAACGTATATACCTACTATTTTCGAACTAAGGAGGATCTTTATATATCTTTTCCTATTAGCGAATACTAGAATTTCCTCCCTTCTATAGAAGAAGAGGCTTAGGAATAGGAGGCTAATAAGGATAGATCCTACTATACTTATCTTAATAGATCTCGAAGACTCTAAGGTAGATTACTCGAATACGACGGAGGCTTTCCCTATAACTAATATAAGATACTAGACTACGGAATCTACTACTAATATTACCTAGGCGAATATAAGAGCTACCGAATTAGTATACGCCTAACCTAGTTAGAGAATAAAACGACCCTAGAACTTCGAGTAGACCCTATATAAGGTAATAAAGGTTTTAGTATAGAACTAAATAACGACGAAGGATACGAACTAAACGACGACCTAGCTAAACTTAACGACGACGACGACGAAATCGCGTAAAAGCTAGACTTAACTCTATCTAAATTAGACAAATTTACGTATTAGAAAGATAATAATAATCCTAATAATTTTTAGTCGAACTTAGACCTAAGACTAAGAAGTAGACTTATCGCCGTAGTTACCTATAGTAATAGGGGGGCTACTATAACTATATTAAAGTCTATAAACGGATTATAAGAATCTTAAGAATCTTACGAGACTTACTACTATATATCCTTAGGAGAAGGTATAGGCCTACTACTAAATCCTCTATATAATTGTAAATAGCGCTAAGCTTAAGAAAAGATAGAACGTAGTCTAATAGAAGTCTTTAAGGCTTATAACCTAGAATAATAGGACTAGACGACTAAGGAAGAAAGCTAGAGAGTCCTTAGATTAAAGTTAGTATCTAAGCGCCCTAATACGCTATATAATTATAGATAGCGTCGAGCGCGAGAATACTTCCTTATAGAAGCCCTTAAGGCTTATAGCCTAGAACTAATAAGCCTTAAACAAGCTAAGTAAATACTAGACTAGGAATAGTAGGAGTAAGCGACTAACGAAGAATATACTAGCCTTAAATAAAACGACACCTAGAACGTCGTTCCCTAACTAAAAGACTAAAAAGTTCTTAGTTCGTAGTAGGTATATAAACGTAAGATAGTAGCTAATAGATAGATCTTAAAATATAAAGCCCGCTTTATCGTTAAAGGATTTACTTAGATCTATAGACTAGATTTCGACGAGACGTATATATTAGTAGTATAGGCTCTATCCTATCGTATTATATTCGTACTTTAGGCGAAGAAGGGATAGAAGTATTATTAGATAGATATTAAGATAGCTTTCCTTAATAGCGAAGTAGAATACGAGATCTATATCGAACCGCTAGAAGGCTTCCTAGAAGCTAATAGATACGTCCTTAAACTTAATCGATCCTTATATAGGTTAAAATAGTCTCCTAGACTCTAGTACCTTCGACTACGTAGTTTTCTTAAATCTCTAGGATAGAAAGTATATAAATACGATTAGTTAGTCTTTAAGTACCTAGATAGGCTATATATAATAGTCTACGTTAATAACCTACTTATCTTTAGAGACGATAAGAAAAAGATTACTTTAGTTAAGTAGGTACTCTTAAAGGAGTTCTAGATAACGGACCTTAGGAGATATAGCTACTATCTTAGTATTTACGTTTACTAGTATAAGAATAGGGATATTTATCTTTATTAATCTAATTATCTATAATAGGTACTTACCCGTTTCGGATACGAAGACCTTCTAGAATATACTACTCTACGAGATTATCGATAGAAGCTTCGAAAATATAATAGTATACTAAAAGATATCGATAAGATCTATAGATATTAATCTAAGATTAGTTCCGTAAATTATAGGATAATTAAGACTCGCCTAGATATTACTAAAGTAGTAGAAGTCCTCTCTTAGTTCTACGCGAACCTAAGCGATAAGTATTCTTAGTCGATATAGCGACTCTTTAGATATATTAAGCGTACGAAGAACCTTAGACTTTACTACTAGTACGGATTCTTAAAGAAGTATAACCTTTATATATTCGTCGACGTAGACTAGATAGGAGACCTAAACGACCGTACCTCGTAGATAGGATAGGTAGTAATATTCGCTAGCGCCGCTATCTTATAGGCTTCTAAGAAGTAGCGATATATTTCGTAGAGTACTATAGAAGTAGAATATATAGTAGTAGTAGCTACTACTTTAGAAGTAGTTTAGCTAAAGAACTTTATTAACGAGCTTAATATTCTAAGTATTCGAATTCGAAAAGTCCCGCTATATATCGATAATAACGCCGCCCTTAAGCTATTACGTAATCTAGAAGATTATAGCTAGGTAAAGTATATTAACCTAAAGTACTACTTTATCTATTAGGTAGTTAAGGAAGGATATATAGAGACTATCTAGGTATAAAGTAAGGAGAATACTACGGATATCTTTACGAAACCTCTACTACTCGTAGATTATATACGATATATAGAGGGACTAGGTATAGATATAAAGGCTTACCTCGACTCTAGTAATAGTAGGAGAGTTGTTTCTAATTACCTAAGTTAGGAGTAGGCAAATAAGGGACATATAGCTACCTCTCTTTGTCTAACAAGAGATATAGGTAGACTAAACTTTAATAGTTAGATCATCATCAATTCAACTAATTTGGGTTTTCCCATCTTAGGGGTGCCTTTTCAACTGAGAGTTTGCTGGCCGAGTTCATCAGTGGCTTCCGTTTCGCGCGTGGCCGTTGTCTAGCACACCCGTGCCCATTTCCTTTTGCTCCAGCAGCGACTCAGCACCCACTGCCACACCGCGCCGCAGCTATATCATTCGCAAGTCTCCTCGCCACGCTGCAATCTCGTCCTCGCGCTGCCCACGGATGAGGTCTGCAACCCCTGCTCAAGTCCTGCAGTAACCCGCGCTGCCAGATGCACGCTATGGAGATCGTTCCTCGACCCTTGCATGTGCGAGGATTCTTCGTGCAGGCCCACGCTCACGCTAACCTGCATCCGCACCAACGCTCACGATGGCCGACGTTGACAGCTCCATCCAGTGAACTCAATATGCCCGCAATGTTTGGATCGGGAAAGCAGCGAGGTATATAAAATCAAAGATACCAGCGCGCAATATCTCGTATCAATGCAGGGCTAGGCCACACCCTTGTCGTGATCATGATCGTGGATCTGCCCGCAATTCCAGCTGCCCGGGTTCCTGAATCGCGGCGAGGGTCGGTGCATCGATGTGCATCTGTGCTCGTGGCCCCATGTCAAGCTCGACATTAGGCTGTGCGGCGGTGGTGAGCGCGTGCATAAGCTGTCTCATAATGCCCTCGTGCTGCGAACTCAGATGTCCGCGGCACGCAAAGATGAAACAGCGGAAGAGCGTTCCCATCGCCGCCTCGACAGACTCACAACAGAACCACGGCTCCGAGCTGCGGCTGCCATGGTGCGATGAACTGCAGTTCACGAGATTGGTGCAACCAGGTTGTCACCCAAGCTTCTGAGGAACAAGGGAGACCCCTCTGCTGTTGACGAAATCATTCTCTGAATCAGGGAGTAAACTTCAATGCGAATTCGTCGAGACAGGGTGTATACGAGCCATTCATCTTGACGATTAGCCCATCATGGCCGTCACAGACATCGCTGCCATGCAGGGAATTCTCTATCGCGTCGGCAATTCAGTCACGAGCATCTGTGCTTGTGGCTTGTGGAGCGAAGACCGATTTGAAGGAGCCTCCTTCCCATCATCCTCCACATCATCGTCGGCATAGCTTGCGCCTCCATCACGCCCTTCTTCCACCCGGTAGCAACGGCTCCTGATCGTCTATCGTTTCCTGTGTATGGCTTTGTGTCGAACTGCTTTCTTCGACCGGCCCGTACAACACAAAATGCTGCAGAATGAAGATGATGTCGAATATCAGGGAGATGTTCGCCAGGCCGAACTTGAGCGGGTTGCCTGTCAGACCAGACCAGTCATTTTGCAAGCTGCTATCGATGATGAGCTGCAGCAGACTGCCGACACCGCCTGTAAAGTCCAAAAGTTGCTGGGTTATTGACCAACCGATCGTGGATCTCCGGCGGAAATTCGCAACAACCTGGGGCAGATATTTGAAGAAGGTCATCAGTAGTTTGATGTACTCCATCGCATATACCTGGGATGACTTAGCTCGAAACTCTAACAAATCCATCTGTATCTGTATCTGATGAAGACTTGGATTGTATGGAACTTACCACATCGATCCAAGCCCATCCACGTGCATCTCCGGCATCACCTTTTGCGACCACGACCAAAATTGTGACAAGAATGGCCACGAAGCTTCCCCAGATGAGGCCCATGGTAATGGAATTCACATGTCTGCGAACGCCAGGCTTGTGCTCCCAGCCCCAAAGTTTAGGCCAGAACATCGAGTAATTGACGACGCTCATGATCAGGCCCAGGAGCCCGAATGCCAGATCATTTATACGCGCAGTCGGCTCTGGAGAAACTGGATGTCGCGCAGCATATTGAGCACGAATCTCTGGCGAGAATAGGAACAACGCAGTTGATAGACTGTAGCACGAGAAGCCATAGACGTTGAGGAGTGGAAAATCCGGCAGCAGTCCCTGCGTGGTCCTTCGCTGGATGTTCAAGATGGCCTGCGGGAAGAATGATATGGTCCAGGCGAGAAAATATATCCATCCAAGTAGCCTTTGAAGTCAAATCAATAGTTGATATCGGTGAATGGGAGGAGTTGCATACCAGGAGAGGGCAATAACTCCCTGATCTCCGCCCGTGGTCGCCATCATAATCGCATCAACACCATAGGCTCGTTGTCTACCGTAACATGGTCATCTCCTCGCTCCATGCGCGTGAATGGGAAAGAGTGACTAGGTGGAAATGCCATCGGGCGTCTCAGATTCGCCATCTGAAAACCTCAGGCATCATCTGCCGGCGTCGGCCCGTGCCGAGCGGCGTGACAGCGACGACACCTCTCGCTAGCCCCTCGAACGCGTCCCACGGAACTCACTGACCTGGCCTGCGAGCGCATCTGACGCCGTGAATTACATCGAGTCACTCGCACACTTTCCGAGAATCAAATGAAATCTTTCGTGCGCCGACAAGACATGCGCGACTTGGCTTGCGACCTGCGCCGTTGAGACAAGCACCAACGGGCCTGCATTTCCCGCAACAATTACCACCACCGCGTGCACGTGCGCTAGACCTGCCAACGCCTCCAAACACCGCAACGATGGCCACCTCCGCCGCTTCCCCGCGACGCGCACACCGCACGCCCGCCAGACCGCCGCGCGCACTTGCTTCCATCGAGCCCGCGACAGAGCCGCCCCAGAAGAAGCGCAAGTTCCTGCCCGGAGGACCAGGCGGCGGGGGAAGATACGTGGATGAGGACGGCAACACCATGCCTCGAGAAGCTGTCGTTGGAACACAGACAGCCCCAAGAAGTCGGCCGAGGCGCGAGCCTGCGGGCAAACCCCTGCCTGCAGAAGGGGAGACTCCGCTTGTGACCCGATCGGCTATGCAGACAAGACCACGTCGAGAGCGACCAGAAAGATATGTGCCACAGCCAACAACGCCGCGACCAAGATATAGCAATGCTGCGGCTGCAGCGGCTGCCAGTCAGGCGAGCGATGGATACAAGCCCCGAGAAGAACGCAGCTGGGAAGAGTTCCACCCAGAGCTTGACCTCGACCAAGGTCTTATGGTATTTCCGGCGGACGAGGTTGACGGAAGAACAAGCAAGAACGACCCGAAACTACAAAAGCTGAACATTCATGGGTTGGATGGCAAGCCGCTGACAAATGGAGACGTGGAAATGAAGGACGTATCAACAGACAGCGTTCCTACACAGCCGTTACCAAGTCCTGCTGTAGCGACACCCATGAAGCGGAAACCAGGAAGACCGCCGAGGAGGCCAGAATCGATGCTCAGTGGTCTTGGATCACCACCCGCTCCTCGCATCCTTCCGCTTCCAACCCACAATCCCAAGGAGCGACTGAACCTGCCGAAGCCTTCATTCCGCCATTACAATCATTTTCTGCAGTATGAAGAGAGCCAGAAGGAGAATAAAGTCAATTATGTGGACCGTACCATGGCTCACGTTGGCTATCAAGAAAGCGATCGTTTCGAGTTGCCTCCAAAGGTACTGATTCGTCTATCGGAGGGTCAGCAGGTCGAGGACGAAGCCGAAGTGAGCCTGAGGCTGGAAAGCGACGGCCCTGCCGAACCTGGACAGGGACCACCTGTTGTAGGGAAAGTCGAATACGACATGGACGAGCAGGATGTGGCGTGGCTTGAGGACATCAATGATCAGCGGAAGACGGAGAACGTCGAAGCAATCAAGCCTGCTATTTTCGAGATCACGATGACGCAGATCGAGAAAGAGTTCCACGCCCTGGAAAAGCGGATCCCGAAGCCTCAACCTCGACACGCTCAAACACATCGACCACGATCTAGCTCGCAGGCAGCTGTCAACGGAGACCCCAACCCGCCGGGAGAGGAGCCGGATAGTAAATGCTCGATCTGCGACGACGGGGATTGTGAGAACGCCAACGCCATCATTTTCTGTGATGGCTGCGATCTGGCTGTACACCAAGAATGCTATGGCGTGCCGTTCATTCCTGAGGGCCAATGGTTCTGTCGCAAATGCAAAGAGATTGGCCGGGGCACCCCCACCTGCATCTTCTGCCCCAATGTCGATGGTGCATTCAAGCAGACCAGCACATTGAGGTGGAGCCACTTGCTCTGTGCTATCTGGATACCTGAAGTGACGATCGCGAATATGACATTCATGGAACCCATCCAAGACGTCGACAAAGTCCCTAAAGGCCGTTGGAAATTGTCATGCTACATTTGCCGGCAAGCGATGGGTGCCTGCATTCAGTGTGGCAACAAGAATTGCTACCAAGCATTCCATGTGACTTGTGCCCGACGAGCGAAATTATTCTTGAAAATGAAGTCGCAGAATCAGGGTGGAGTTGATATGACTGCTCTGAAGGCGTTCTGCGACAAGCACGTCCCACACGAGTGGCGCCTCACCCACGGAACAGACCAAGCGACCGCAGACGCACAGCAGTGGTACAGGCATACCTTCAAGGACAGGAAGTGGGCCGATAATCAACATATGGCTTTGGAGCTTGGTGCACCGCCACCTCCAGACGGCGTTTTAGGGCCCGACGGTGGTGCCGGAGAAGATACGATCGCGGTCACGAAGAGACGCAAGAATCAGCCGGCCAAATTGAGCTGGAGACTACCTTCTGGCGCGCCAGTCATCCCCGCCGTCGTCTACGCAACAGTAGAAGCAAGTCTTGCACGGTTCAACGTCCGTAAGCGGAAGGAATTCGTCGAGAAGGCATGCAAATACTGGACGCTCAAGCGTGAAGCTCGTAGAGGCGCTTCTCTGCTGAAACGGCTGCAGTTGCAATTGGAGAGCTTCTCTAGCATGGAAGTCACTCGCCGCAACTTCGCCGGCATGGGCGCTGCTGGCGCGCCAAGACTGCAGAGACGCATAGGCTTCGCTGAGATGTTGCAAAAAGACATGGGCTACTTGCAAGAGCTCACTGCTCAGACGCGACAGCGGGAAGAACTACGCCTGAAAGAGCTTGAGCTGCTTCGAGAGCTAGTCGATACGGTCTACTTCCCTATTCCCCCGTTGCTGTGGCCGATCCTGCGACGTGCCCAGAAGTAAGTCCAATTCCTTGTGCATGCCAGAAACTTTCACTGACCAGCTTAATAGGCTTGATGAAAAGACCCGTACCTTCAGCGCCGGCTTTGAGCAGATGGAACTGCGACTCATGGAACGCTACTACACGTCTGTCGCTGACTTCTCGCGTGACTTCTCACGAGCGGTCGCCCAAGTCCTGGCGCCTCGAGAAGACATTGAAAGCTTTTCCGATGCTGATATCGAAGCAATACATAGCCAGCTCAACCAAGTGGCACCCGGCAGCGCAGAGCACTTGGCCCTGACCCAGGAGCAAAAGGATCTTAAGCGACTCGCCAAGCGTATAGTGAAACCGGTCAGGGAGATGCTTGAAGCAGCTACGAGAAAGGAAGCTGCGCTCCGGGGGCGCGAGTTGGAAGAAGAGATCCGCAAGCTGGACTCCATGGGGATCTTCGCTTCCACAACGAACAAGTCGCTGGACATGGAGGGTGAGGGCGAGGAAGAGGTTGAAGCAACTACCAGGCGCCGATCAGGCTCAGACGCTTCGGCTGTTGCAGGTGCGTCCCACGATGCGCAAGATACAGAGATGGCCGACGCTGACGACAATCCGGATGCAGCCGATCTTCAACTCAACGGCGCAGAGAAGACCACCTCGCCACCCAACAACAAGCGTACACCTGCTTCGAAGGCCGCAAGCAACGCATCTTCTGTACCTGATCACTCGATGAGAACGAGAAGCGAGAGACCGGCCGAACCACTGTCGCCACCTATCTCCAGATCATCATCAGCGCCTAATGGAAAGGCAGGTTCGACGAGCGGCGATTCGGCGACTAATGGCTCCACAGAGCACGATGTCTTTGCTCATGGAGGCGTGCCATGGTACCTGGAGGAATTCGACCCCGTGGGCACGACGATTCACGACGAGCGATACACCGGCCGCGCCGTGCTGCGGGATATGTCAGAGGAGCTCTCGGACATGGATGAGGATACGCTTACGGAGCTGGCCGTCAACGGTGTCGAGTCCACTCCTAATGGCAAGACCACAGCAGGTGCGTCGAATGGCGATGCTTCATCTGCCCCAGGGACGGCGAAGAAGGCCGCTGCGAAGAAGAAGCGGTCCAGGAGGAATCACTGGTCGAGATGATGGGGGCCAAGTGCACTTTATTGGGTCGCTATTGTAGAAGTATTTTGATGAGGTTCAGGCGCTCGGCAAGGGGGAAACGACTTGATAAACGAAGAATTGGGCCTGGGGTTTGTAAGTTCAGAGTAGCACGGCTTGAGTGGGAATACAGGACATTCAACGGATATCACACAGGATCGGTATCTCTCTCAATGAATCGTTCTACCACTGCACCCTTTCCTGCAGACACCCTTCTCCAGATTTTGGGGTCCTTTCATCGACTTGTCGTGGAGGGTCGATGCTCTGTACTGCCATGCTTCGCAAGTCTGTCTTTTTGCCCATATCGTCTTCCTTCGTACTGCCTGTCATCCATGTCATTCTTTCCGAGACACCAACGCACTTGATGCCCGAGACTCTCTTGCCCAGGGACCTTGTGATGATCCTCTTACTCTTGACTTGTAATTCATAACTCATGACCCAACCTCTCAAATCAACCACCACCCTCAAAAGCAGCAACCTGCTTCGCAAGCTGCACGAAAAACGGCTGTCCATTCGCCATAGAATTCGCTGTAACACACAAATCAGCACACCATCCCTCACACCCCACAACATGAAGACTTACTCTTCGCCCCCCAAGCCGCACTCCCCCTCCCACCTCCCTGTCCCCACCCCCCATTCGGCACATACACCGCCGCGGTCCCCACCTCCCTCCCAAGAAAAGCCTTCACCTCCGCCGCATTGAATCCATTCACAGAAACATGCTGTTCCTCTTGCATCGGAGCAGGGGACGGTCCATTGCTTCCCGACTGTGATTGTTGTTGCGCGGCCTGCTGCTGTGCCGCGGCTCGTTGCGTCCAGACGTTTCCTTGGGTCGCGGCGGCGGAGGATTGTTTCGGTGGTTGGGAGGGGTTGTTGGACTGCGCGGGCGAGGCGGCGTTGGAGCGGTTTTGGGGCGTGTTGCGGGAGGAGGATGGGTTGGAGGAGCGGTTGTTGTTGTTGGAGTTGCGGGGCGCGGTTTGCCAGGCGCTGTGAAAGAGAAGGAGGTGTTAGTTTGGAGTGTGAGTGAGCGAGCGAGGATGGAGGCGTACTTGGGTTGAGAGGCCATATTGCTGAGATTTTGTAGTTCCAGTGTAGTGATCTAGTGAGGTGGTTGTCTTAAAGATGGAGTGGACGCTCGTGCACGACAATGGCGGACGGACGAACTTCGAAGCTTTGACGTGGAGAAAGACAGGGTTTCACTCAAGCTCAAGCCACCAAACTCTGCTTGACTTCACGGCAAGGAAGGAAGGTAGTACATGTGAGGGGAGACGTTGATGAGGGGATATTCCAATTCACCACATTGCGTGTACTGTCTATCTCATGCTGCCGCTTTCCTCATCGTACAAAATCGACTGCTCGTCACACAAGCAGCCGGGTCTGGAGAACAACATTCAATGCATCCCAAGCAGAAGCGAAGATCCGTCTCTCATCCCAATCATCAGAACATGCCTCCTAAGGTATATCGTCGCAATCAAAAACATTTCTCAGGTTCGCCGTCCCGAAGAAAAACAAAATCCCCGTTTCTTTGCGCCAGCGCCATGTTTCTTTTCGCATTGCACATGCTGTGGGCTTCAAGACTGCCATCTCGTGTACTCATGTGCCTTTGGAAGAGGGAAGAAACCGCCCATCTCTATCGCAGCGTCGTCGACGCTTCATGATTGTGCTCCCAATTGATTTCAAGGAGATGCAGACCCAGCCGCTGGTCCGTCAACACCTCCCGTCACGTTGCGCTTCTTCCAGAACTTCAACCCCCTTAACCGGCTTCGACTGCGAGACTGTCGGATCTGTGGTTCTGACTTCCGCGGATCAAGTCTCGATGCCGATAGCGCCGAATCGCCACTAGCCATGCGGGACACTATGCGAGGGGACTCAGGCTTGGTCGTACGGATGAATCCAGAATCTGGAGGTGTACTCGGAAGTGCTGCCGGGGCCGATGAGTGATGCCCGCCTTCTAGTTGGTGCGGCCAGTCTGTAGGTGGCCCGAATGTGTTCTGTTCGCCTCCAGCAACCGAGCTGCTGGTCGCTGCGGCGGGCGTCGCATCATCCTCTGTTGCTGCCAGAGATGATGGTTGCGTAGACGGCGACTGCTGGTCAGTCGTGACTGTCGCTGAAGTCGTAGTCTGAGAAGTTGTGGAGGGTACCGAGGGCCGCGCTGCGCTCGAAGAGGGCTTGGCAGTGCCTTTGGTTTTGGTGCCTTTCCCCGGCGACGAAGGCTTGCTCACTTTCGGCGATGCGGGAACACTGACTGACGCTGGACTGCCTTGACTTGTCACCAAGATGGTCGTCAGGCTCTCCTCTTTACTGCCTCGCCTCGAACCTGGGTAGTTCTGGTGGATCTGCCATCCAGCATCGGCAGAGCCTCTCCGAGAACCTGCAGCAGCGATGTTGTATTGCGCCCTAACGCTGGAGTCGTGGATACTATTCAGTGCGACATCCTTACTTGATCGCCTGCTCGATCCTCCAGTGGGGGACAACTGTAGCGAGCTTGGCCAGATCACTGGAGTAGAAGACCGCTTCTCTTCTGACTGCGGTGAAAGGCCGAGCTGCAAATGATGGCGCTGCTCACTTCCGGGGTGCCCAGCAGCTGCCCCTGGACGCTCCAACTGTCGTGTATTTGATGAGGTTGGCGTTTGCGGGACTTCGGTTGGAACTATGGCAGGTTCGGACTCCCTCTTACGGGTTCGTGCCTCTTCTACCTCAGCTTCAGTCACAGAACCGTATGTTCTGGGCGATCTCCTACCGTCGCCACGCGCTTCTTTGCGAGCCTTCTCATCGGTAATCCGTTGCTCCCATACGGTCTTGTTCTTCTCCAGTTCCGGTATCGTGCAAGATACATTCGGCATCACATCCGAGATGCCTCTGAAGAGAGGAAAGCCAAAGAGGTTCATGAAGCCCTTCTGACTCTGTGCTGCAGCCAAAAGGTCTTCCTTATTCGGCGGGCCACCGAACAGACAAGTCGGTATTTGTAGTTCGCTCTCAAGTTCGCCTTGTCGCGCGAACTCGTTCATCAGGATCTTAGCCCATTGCGCGGAGACATCGAAGGGACGCGCCACGTTAGAAATGTCTGCAGCCTTAAGCAGCAACGCCATGATCAGTTCTCGTGCGTGATCCTTGTCCTTGTCAGTCCAATCCGCAAGTTCAGCATCGCTCGCCTCAATCTTTTGCTTCAGCTCTTGAAGATGGCCCATGTACTCGAAGTGCCGTTGCATATCCGTCGCCAAGATGGTGGATATCATGGTCGGTCGAAAGTGGGGAATCTCAGCAAGGCTCGGCCAATGCTTTCGAAGGAGCTGCGAGTATGCGGCGCAGTGATAGTTCTCGAGTACCGACTTGTCGTTGTATATACTCGCGAGTTGGTGGTTGCAAGCAACTAGAAAAGCGTTGTTCACGCCAGGGTGACCCACGTCATGACCAATGGCAGATACCAAGAGAGTGAGAGCATCGTGAGGTGATAACAGTCGTTCCAGTGGGTTGACCTCTTTGTTCATGGATCGTGTCGTGTCATTTGGTGGGCAGAGACGGACGTCGCACAAGAAGCAGTACAATGACTGCGTCACATCAACGGCGTGTCGCCAGTTGTGGTAATGGACTTCGCGCTCGTGTTTGTACTGCCGTCTGGCAGCAAGCAGAAACGTCATCAGTTCCGGCCTCCCGAGGCGCTGTCGTTCCAGCGCTGGATTCTGCAGAACGTGTTCCAGCATGAAGAGCGCACCGTACGTAAGCTCGTCCATGTCGAACTCGTGCGCGGGGAACTTCCAATTCGCCACAGCTTCCTCGACAGCCTTCTTGCGCTGGGCTGATAGAAGCTCATCGGGCCGATGTGAAGCAAGTTGTGGCTCGGACTTGTCGATGATACCCGACACCAGGCCTTGGGCCATACCTGCGCCCAATGACTGTGCTGATGGTCGAGTGGTCTCCTTTACGTGACCGACCAACTGATTGATCGCTTCCGAACATAACGGGCTTCGCATTGTGTCCAAAGCGTACGCGCTCAGATAACTGGTTTCGAATGCTGATTCGGTCACAATGTCGGCGTGATGCGCGGTTGATGGCGCTAGCAGAACAAAGGGCATCACAGGGCGCTCGTAATGGCTGTTCTGGACCTCTTCTGACAGCTGTCGCAAAAAGTCGATGGCATTCTTCTGATTATCGTCTGCCGCTGCGTAACTGAACTCGACAAGCACAGCTGTAGGCCTCGTTTTGGCAAAGGTGGTCAACTGCTCCCGACATGACTCGGGCTTGGGAGAGAGGAAAACTGCGGGGGTATGAGCAATAGTCGGACAAGACATTGATCGACAAAAACTGACCTTGGGCAAAGTTGCCCTGATCCACATCTAGCAGTCTCTGTACGTTCTTGTGAAGGTGGGTGGGAGAGGTGTGGGGTTGCGAGACGGCCAGAGGCAGATCTGAGGGCCGGTAAATGGAGGACTCGGTGCCATGGCTGCCGGGGCAGTAGTAGATAAGACTACAGCCGCCGTCGGTCACTTCCATGGGCAGCGACAATGCGCCGACCTGTCACCGGCGTGCCCAGACAATGCGCGGGGGAGCGATTCAGCAGGCGGCTGTCAGATGTAGCGGCGGCGTTCGATTGCGGGTAAGGACGTGCGGAGGGAGGATGGATTGGAGACGTCGCATAGGATGCGCGTGGAGGGGAGTCGTAGTCAGGCAGGACGGCATCGGAGCATGTGCGACGGCAGCATCAAAACACCGCAGGTGCAGGCGGGCAGTCGCGAGGGTCGTATACGCCGGGCGCAGGTGCGTGGTGCAATTTCGCCAGTGGAATGGGGCAGTTGCTGGGAGGGTGTGCGAGGGGTGTGCGGGCGCGCAGCTCTCACATCGACGTGCCCATGGCGACGGCGGCGGGGCGGAGAGTGGGTGAGATGGGCGAGGAGAGGTGAGGTGAGGGAGGGAGATGCGAGGACAGAGGCAGCGCAGAGCGGTGGTGGAGTGCGAGCAGCAGCGGGAGACGTGCGGCGGGAGCGATCTGAGGTCCTGCCCTGCCAGGCCAGTCAAAGTGTGGATGCGCCGAAGCCTTCGAGAAGGCGGATCCCTTTCGAGAAGAGCGAGCGATCGCCCAGGCCGGCCAATCAGCGCCGGCGGGGGAGTGGACAGTGCGGTCGATACGTCGCTCGTCTCGTCGCAGTCAGACGTCCCATGCTTGCACGTGACTCCTTCCCTGAAAGCCTGCTGCTGGTTAACGTCAACCAGCACGAGACCACGACATGTACCGCCGTATTGACCTGCTGCTTTGGGTCATCGCCCTCAGACATGCGCATTGTCCATTTCACCTCATCCTCGACCACACGCTATGCGGCTCGGCTGCTGCACCTGTCTTTGCTGCGTGTCTCTGCCCGCCGGCTGCGCGCCTTCTCGCATGCCCGCCGCCGCCCACATGCTGCCCGTCGGCGACGCACCAATGACTGACTGTCTGCGTCACGCGAACAATGCTTGTGTGCTGCCTGTCGAGCCATGTGCGCCTCTGTGCGAAGCCTGTCTGCTCCGAGTTTGTTCCGTCTGCAGCGGCCACACTGACTCGAGATACCGGTATGCCTGCAAAACTGACATGTCTTCGACGACTTTGCAGAAGTTGATTCGCACGGCCCTCGAACCTGTACCCAAATGACCGCCAGCCTGTTCTCGTCGCCACCAAGACGCAGGAACCAGCCGACAGATCACAACTCTACGGCTCCTTCGGGAATCAGTATCATCAGCTGAGGCAAATCGTTGCTAGGAGTCGTCCCCGTCTTCGACCGGTGCTTGTTCGCCAGCCCTACCGCTCCGCTCCTGCCTCTTCTGGAGCGCCATACGGCAGACGACCAGCCCCTTCAAACTCGCGACAACTGCGCTAACCAGGAATACCATGCGACTTGCCTCTTCCGATGACTTGTCAATGTATCGGAGACGCCCTCCGACTTCAACAACGTCGCTGGAATTTGCAGGAAATCCTCACCCGACCGCAATCGGATGCATGGCAAACCAATCCTTGCTTCGGCTGGTTCAACAAAGAGATTCGGAATTAATCTCCTTGCAAGGGAAAACGCCAGGTCTTTTCTAGCGCCCTTCTGTGCATCTTCTCCCCTCAACGCCGCCCGGGGTGGCCTGCGGAGAAGTTTCTCGGCATGCAACATGAACCGCTACCGATGTTGATCAATTCATCCAAGCGAGGGAACATCGTTTGTGAACAATTGGCTTCAATTAAAAGGCTTGGATCAGAGCGTGGAGTCGCCAGCGAGATCTTCTCGCGAACTTACCCATAGCTCCGGAACATGCGTGAAGGATCAGCATCTGCTCATCTCATCCGACCAAGGCCTCTCCCTGCCCAACCGCACCCAGACCGCGCGCCGCCACCAGAATTCTGGAAAAGCAACCCGGGTTCCGCGCCGCACGAATCTGCAAGAATGCCTGCCACGACGGAAAAAAAGTTGAAGCCTCGAAGTCGCACCCTGAAACTCTACTGCTCTGCCTGCCCAACTTACCCACACAGCTGATCTCACCTCACGCGATGCCGAAGAACTGCCACGACCGTGAGATATCTCGCATCAAGATACCACTGCCGTCGCCACCACCCGTCCGACGTGATAACTTCGCAACTCGACCTCCTGAAACACCGCATGGTGGTCCGCGCGGTATACATTCCGAACGACGTCTCACGCGTCTTCGCGATCAAACTTGTCCTGCTTCCATCTCGGATGTCAGAGGGCTGACTACAGTGCTGGGCGTAAGCTTAATCGATCGAGTGAACAAAAGTCGGCAGAGGGAAAGAGGTTGGACGTCGGCAAAGCTCGCGAGGCTATGGCATCAACCACAACGCCGTAGAACTACTGTTCCGATGGGCCTTCCCAAACGTAATCTCCCGTAGAAATCAAGTAACGAGGTTGAAGTTCCAGATCATCTCATTGCAAAAGTCTATTGTAGGCCTGCCTGTCTAATCTTCCCAATCGCTTGAACGCTCCAAAAGTAATAACAAAATGGCCAAGTCGACCGATCACACAGGAAATATCACTCCGCTTTGGTGTTTTGATAGATGCTATCTCGCCTCCTCCTGGCGAGCTTCGAGCCTCCTCCATACCCATCTTCACACAAGTCAATCTTGATGGTAGGGGCCAGAGATTCCTACAACGGTCTGGGCCTACTCAGGCCGCTCGGTCTCGGAGCCGCCTTCGTCCTCGTACTGGATACCCTCCGCATCGCTGGGGGCTTCCGACTCGTCCGCGTAGTCATCAAAAAAGACCCGACTTTGCCGTACGAGCTCGTCCATCATGCTGCTGCGTCTGCCATCGTCCCCGACCACAGGCGGAGCCATCTCCTTCGACGTAGGCCGCACGGTCTCCGTACTATGTCGCGGCGAAGGCAGAGAACCCCACAAGTTCGAGAAGCGCTTGGCGAACGAAGGCGAGTCCTGTCTCTGCGGAAGCGGTCTGCCGGAGAATGGTTCTCGTTGAACAGCCGGCGTCAGCAACTGCGGTGGTACTTCGACCACGCCGTCGTTCTCCCGCGCCTTCTGCAGCAGCCCCTGGAGGTCTTCCTCACTCAGCACGCTACGCAAACGCTCCCTAGGCATGGGCGTTGGGAAAGGCTGCTCAGGCGGTCTTGTTGCTTCCTTGGCTTCCTCGATGACCTTTTCTATGGCCATTCGGTTGCTGATGAATTTCAGCTTGGGCCATGCTGCGAGCTGTCCTGCGCGGATCATGCCATCAAGTCGTTGTGGTGAGGGATCGGAAAGAATGTGCCAGAAGTCGGATATCTTCGTTTTCGGCCAGATCGTGATGCTGCCGGAGAAGCGCTGGAGGAATACTTCGCTCCAGTCCTGGCCGAGAGGTCGCGGCAACAGCTCGAGGTGTCGTAACACTTTGAGCCATTTGTTGAGATCAAGCTTGATGAATTGCTCAGCAGCAGATCCTAGGAAGCCACCTCTCCATCCGCGGCCCCTTCGATGAGTGACCGGCCGACCGACGGTTCCTCGAGAAGAGAAGAACCACAACGATACGTGGGGATTGACTTGCGATACGATGCTGAAGTTGACGTTGAAGTGCAGGTTCAGACTCTTCAAGGGAATGTCGGTTCTGAGTGAGCCATCCTTCCACCGCGTTCCGAAGCTGAATGGCGTCACAGTGCCGTCGCTCTGTTTCTTCATCAGCACGACAGGATTGAGGATGCCAGGAACAGCTGCAGAGGCCAGAACAGCAGACCATATGAGACAATCGGGAGTGGTCCGGTAATTGCACAAGATGGTGGGTGAGTGAGGGTCTGATGGCACACAGGACACATTGAGAATACGTCCGGTTCGTTGATATGCCTCGCGGAAGGTCAAGCTGCCATGACTGAACCAAGCGCACGCCTTGGCCCATTCGATGGAGTCGAATCGCGCGCCAGTCTCCCGCCAACGTCGGAACCAGACCGAGAAAGAGTCCTTGCAGGCAGTGATTTTGTGTGCCAGCGCAGGGACTAGAAATTTCTTCAGCTCGTCGTCCGTCCTTGTAGCTAGGAGAGCGGCGACCAAAGCACCACCAGATGTGCCTGTGATGATGGTAGGAAGCAGATTAGTATCCAAGAGCGCCCTCGCAATTCCAAAATGGTAGTACGCAAACGTTGCTCCTCCACTCAGACACAACGCGGTTCGTCCGAAGTTGGCTGTCAGGTGTTGTGCAATGTCTCGCTTGTCGGATGGTGAGATCTGGTCGCTTGAAAAGAGGAACTTCAGCGAAGCCGAACATTCGTCGATGTAATCTTGGATTAGATTTTTGGTCCCGTAATATGTCTCACAGTACAGGCGGGAGCTCTCTATGCCAGCAAAGTTATTCTTGACACAGGTTTCCAGGATTGCCCGAAGCTCGTCGATCGGCCTTCGTTCCAGACGACCTTGCTGCTGTGCAGTATTACGCTCGATCTTCTGTGCCTTCTCACGGGCCCTTTTGAGCTGACGTAGAGTGATTCTCAGCGTCTCGTAGTCGTATGAACCCTCATCTTCTTCCTTCCATTCATCATTTCCCAAGTGTGCATCGAGTTCCTTGGCCGCCTCAACCCAACCCTCGTACTTTCTCTGTACTCTCAGCTTCTTCCTCAACCTATCTCCTGTTCCCCTCCACGTCACGTATTGTTCGTACAGGTAGATGTAGAACCTTGTCAGGAGGTAGCAGATGCCAAGTCCAACGATCCAGCCGCAGATGGCGAACAGCAGTGGATATTTGACAAGGCCATAGGTCCAACCCTCTCTTATCTCATCCTTGCGTGGTCTTTTCCGGCGGCCTTTGCGGGTCTTAGTGCGTATCTGGCGCTGCCGTACCGGTCGCCAATCGTTGAGAGCAGTGATGAACTCTACATCGGGCTTCTTGGACAGAGGGCTTGTGAGGTCTTCTTCCGAAGGTGAGGCTAGGAGTGGGTTGGCGGGCTTGATCGCCTCGGCAAAGGCTTTGATCGCTTCTTCGTCGTAGAAATCGTTGTCCCAGTCGGGCAGGTTGTGGAAGTCGAATCCGGACGTCTCCTTCACCGCAGTCTGGTCGGTGGACTTCTCTGATTTCGCCATGTCGACGAGCGCGGTCGAATTCGAGCAGCTGCAGACATCACTCAATTTGCCATGAGATTGATTAGGAGGTGCAGAGTATAGGTGGAGGCAGGTGTGGTGTATACAAAGACATGGAGGGACTCATCCGTTGGGCCTGACCTCGACGCATCGTCATCGCAACCGTGCGCGCGCCAACGAAAGCTTAATCGACGCGCCTGTCCGCCGTCTCGCGTGGAAAGGACTTCACCTCGTCCACTCACTCATCCCGCCCCTTTTCACATGACAACTACTTGATGATCCCGCGACTTCTTCGAGGAAGCGCGGCCAGGTCATCGCGCATCCAGCATGTGAAACCATGCACGCGTGCGCTGGCCAGAGGCTTTGTGGTCCTCGCCATCGAAACATCATGTGACGATACCTCGGTTGCAGTCGCAGAACATGAGCCATCGAGCAACGATCCAGTCAAGGTCCATTTCCACGAGAAGGTCACAGCGAATAATGATGCTTACAATGGCATTCACCCATTGGTCGCCCTGGAGTCCCATCAGACCAACACGGCACCTCTCGTGCAAAAGGCGCTCCTCGCTTCTCCCAAACCGGATCTGGTTGCTGCCACTCGGGGCCCTGGGATGAGAAGTAACCTGGCTGTTGGTCTTGACACTGCCAAAGGCCTATCATTGGGTCTTGGAGCACCTTTTCTGGGCGTCCATCACATGCAGGCACACGCCTTGACACCACGATTGGTCAACGCTATGGACCCTACGAGGAAGCAGTCAACACAAATGCCAGCCTTTCCGTTCTTGACCGTTCTGGCCAGTGGTGGTCACTCCGTGCTCATCAACTCCACTGGTCTAGTTGAACATACGATCCTCGCGGAAACGCAGGATATCGCATTGGGAGACTGCGTGGACAAGGCTGCTCGAGCGATCCTTCCTGCCGATGCCCTGAAAATGCCGTACGGGAAAGCCCTGGAGGACTTCGCATTTCCAAATGGCGCGCAGGACTACGACTACGTTGCGCCAGCCCGGCGACAGGAGGAACTAGAACGTCGAAAGACGAAATGGGGCTGGGGACTGGGACCTCCGTTGGGAGAGAAAACACCACGGCGAATGGCCTATTCATTCGCTGGCCTCCTATCTTCGGTCCAGCGTTTCATGACGAAAAAGGTCGACGATGCGGGACGGCCCACTGATAAGCTTCGCCTTGCTGAGGATATCACCCTCGAGGAGCGCCAAGATATGGCTCGCGAATTGCAGCGAGTGGCCTTCGAGCATTTGGCGTCAAGAATCTTCCTACACCTTTCATCCTCACGAATGGACGCTGTTCAAGCTGTCGTGGTCTCTGGCGGTGTGGCCTCGAACTCCTACTTACGACATGTCCTTCGTTCAATGCTCGATGCACGAGGCTACGAGCACATCAATCTGGAGTTTCCACCCATTCATTTGTGCACTGATAATGCTCTGATGATCGCTTGGGCTGCCATGGAGATGTGGAACGCCGGCTATAGGTGCTCGCTGGATGTCGAGCCCATCCGGAAGTGGTCAATGGATCCTGCAGCTGAAGATGGAGGGATACTCGGGCCACGGGGCTGGTCAAGAGATCCAGAAGCCTGATCGATTTCGGCAGCTCTTTGCACCTTCATGTCAGGAGACAGAAGGCACATCTCCAACTCGATAGTGGGCAAAGCTCAGTGTGATGAATGGAGGGGACAGATGTCTCCTTGAACGCCATTCTTGGGGACAGAAGCAATCAAGGAGCGCTTGGCAGTACAGGACTTCATACCGTTTCAGCGCACCAGAGCGGCGTGTGGGGCCGGGTGAAGCTTACGAAAGCTTGCATGGACCTCACTTCAGAGCTCGTCTACAATAGAGATCGGATACCGAGTGTGCAAACCTTCAAAGACCGAATAACGTACTGAACTCACACCATGGCTCTCGCGACTCTGGGCATAATATCCATAGGCGATATGGGCCTGGGGATGGCTCGTTTGGCCCTAGCCAACAACTACAAAGTCATCACCAATGTCTCCGATCGCAGGTGAGTTGTCTCAACAGTCCGTTTAAAGTGACCTTGATTGAGAATGTAGCCAAGCAACTCAAGACCGCGCAAAACGAAACAATATCGAAATGGTCGGCACAGACGAGGAGCTCTGTAGTCGAGCGGATTATATCTTCTCAATCGTTCCACCACGGGATGCAATAGCAACTGCCCGGCGAATCGCCAAAGGTGCCACTCACGCTGATTTCAAAAAACGATCGAATCCGCTCTATTACCTCGATTTGAACGCGATCAGTCCCAACACGACCCGCGAAATCAACGACATCTTGGCCCAATCCTCAAAGATCCGCTTCATCGACGGCGGTATCATCGGCTATCCTCCAACGCCGAAAGAAGACGGCTCCTGGTATAAGCCCTCCGCCCCACTCTCAGGACCGCACAAACTCTCAGAAGCACCAGTCAACGGCGCCCATCTGGCGGAGACCATGAACATGAGACATATCAACGACAGAATCGGCGCCGCCACGGGCCTCAAGATGTGCTTTGCCTCTCTCGCTAAAGGCTTCTCCGCTCTGGCGATCCAATCCTTCACCACTGCCCAGAATCTAGGGGTGTTGGACGAGCTGCGCTCTCATTTGGACGAATACAACCCTGGTGCGAGGGCGAAAGCCGAGAGAGGACTGGTCCAGATGCCGCCGAAAGCTTACCGATGGGTTGCAGAGATGGACGAGATTGCTGCGACGTTTGAGGCTGATGGAGGCTTTAGTCAAGACGAGTCGATGTTTAGAGCTGTGGCTAGGCTGTATGACTTGGTGGCAAATGGGACGGAGTTGGGCAAGGAGACGGTCGAGAATAGGCAGAGGGGAAATACGGCGGATGATGTGGCGAAGCTCATGGCTGAGGGCACGGAGAAGAGGAAGATGAAGACTGATTAAATGCCCTCGAAGATCTCTGAGCTATAGAGCGATACGTAGCGTAGATAATCTCATCTTAAAGAGCACTCATAAAGCCAGACATCAACACTCAGCGATCAGCAAGTAGCACGCTTCCTTCGGTCATATTCATGCTCAAGTAGTCGTCGAAATCGTCGATGTACCGATCAGTCCTTCAAGCAGCTGTCGAGGATTGTCAAATTCGTCGAGCGCGAGGAACGACCGAGCAACTTCTTCCTGTGAAAGTGTCAGAGGGTTCTGGTGGAATCACAGGAGCCTTGTACTTACCGCCTCTCCCAACTCGACCAACTCCGCCTCTGGCATCTGAGAGCAAATCTCCACCAGATCCTCGCCTTGCGCAGCCAGCAAGATCAACTCCTCTGCTCTGTCGACCACCGTCCTGTCGACTCCGTTCATCGCGGCGCACGAAGTGCCAAAGCTCGACATGCTACGTCCATCACGGTAGACGTAGAGGTATGTGATTTGGCTTTCGACTTCAGAGGCTGTGGTATCGACTCTGACTTCCATATGGCCGAAATCTAAAGAGGGTGATGGAGGCAGGAATCCCGACTCGAAGATCTCGTGGAAGTGCGTTGCGCCCAGGACTTTGGGGCATTCAGGACCTCGATTTAGAAGATGCTCGAACACGCCCGCCGCAAGACCGGCGCCGTCGTATGATTCAGTCCCCTTGCCGAACTCGTCAATGATGATCAGACTGCGACGAGTGGCGAGACTCAAGGCTACGCATGCCTGCTGCAAGTCGATCATGAAGGCACTTTGCATTCTTGAGACGCTCTCTCGGGTTGCGATTCTCGTCATGATCTTGTCCGTCAAGCCGATTGTTGCGGCTTCGGCCGGGACGAAGCTACCGATGTGAGCCATGAAGACGATGATTGCCACTTGCTTCAGATACACGCTCTTGCCGGAGTAATTTGGCCCTGTCAGGAGCAGCATACTCGGTCCATACTGAGCCCCTCGGCGTGCTTGAGTAGCTTCTGAGGATGGAGCTTCAGGGGCTCGTTCGTCCATGGCATCTTCATCGCCGAGACCACCACACAGGTGCGTATCGTTTGGAACGAATACGTCGACAGTGAGTTCTTGGAGTATGTGGCGTCCCTTTCGGATCTTGATGTCGTTGTCTCTGCTCATGCGCGGACGTACAAGCTTGTACTGCTGCGCTCCTTGTGCAAGAGCCATCAGACTGTCAAGCTCGGCGCACAGATCAGAGGCAGTAGTGATCAGGCCCTCGAACTCTTGCACGCGCTGCGCCAGCGCTTGAGTGATCTCGATCTCCAAGTCAAGGATACGTCCGTAGATGTCGCCATACTGCTGGTCCAGTTCTGCCATCATGTTGTTCTTGAAGTACGCGTGCGTCGGGCTACCGAACATCTTTTCCCATGGATCACCGGGCGGACCGGCATATGTCGTGGGGGCTTCGTCCTCTTCCTTCATCACCGATATCAAGAACCCGATCTGAGGAAAGTAGACAACGTTGATCTGATCCACCAGCTCCGCGGTTACAAGTTGGGCGATGTGAGCAGCCGCTCTCGATAGGAGATCGTCCATGCCATCGTAAGTCCGTCGAATCTCGTCCAGCTCCTGATCGATTCCTTGCTGCACCACAGTCTTGTTCTTGACTCTGGACTCGTCAAAGTCAATGGTATCGTTGATGGCTTGTCCAATCGAGGCCAACTGAGTCTTGTCAAACTTCTCAGCCACCCTCGAACAGATTGCCAGTGCATCTCCACCCTCCAGCTGTCCCAAGTCGTCCGTGATCTTGAGGGTAGAGAACGAGAATGTGCGGAGAGCATCCCAGACTGAAGCCGAAATACTCTTTTGCTGGCCGAACCCACTACTTCCACCCTTGCGTAGGTTCACCATGACAACCTTCATATTCTTGACACCCTTGAGATCTTTCGCCAAGGCCTTCAGCACAGCGGCATTGTTCGGTGCCAAAAGCACGGAAATTGCATCGTGTCGCTCGGTGATAGTCTCAAGATTCAGGCTTGGTCGGAGAAAGTATTGCCGCAACAGCATCCTGCCCTGTGTGGTACTGGCCAAAGGATGAAAGAGACCGTACACTGACAAGCCCTCTTTGGCACCTCCTGACAAGTTCTTGCTTGCTGGACCTTGTTGCTGTGCGTTTGGATGCGACTCTGTCGAAGTGATCTGCAGTGACATCAAAGTGTCGGCATTGATGAACATGGTCCCGGCCATGCTGAACATCTCAATCGTACTGACTTGGAACATCGTGTTTGCGTTTGGATCGAGCGGCAGGAACCTTGTTGATCGTCGACGCTGGAGGTAGATGAGGATGGCACCAACACATCCAACGCTCATTCGGCTCTCCATATTAATCCAGCCAGAGAGGCGTATCAACTGTGCCTGTCGACCAGCTGAGCCATCATCGTCAGCCGGATACTCGTCATCACGAGAAAGCACGTCCCCAGGGACAACATAGGTTACGGCAGGTCCATTTCGTTGGCCAATCTGGAGATTGACAAGTTTGTCTCGTGCGGATTGATAGCCAAAGTCCGAGCCAGGCCGACATTCCAGCAGGTATGGAAGTCGGGTCTGATCGCTTCTGCCCTCTTCCATCGACGCCCTGTTGTTTCGGCTCTCTGGATCTAGGCGCTCGATGGCCTCATCGTTGCACTTGATGGAAGTCAGAACGACAGTGGGATCTATGAATAGTTTGACTGCCTTGTTGTCAGTGATAGTTATCTAGGCCGGTGAGGAGCAGTACACACGAGCATCGACCATGTCAGCCCCTCCCAGCTGGATGTCTTCCATCATGCACAGCTTCTCCTCGCGAGCCACGTAGTAAGCACAGCCTACAGAGCCACGATCGGTGACATCAACGGCCATGATGACTTCTTGGAGAGCATCGACGTCGGCACCAAGGTCGTCTTGGCGTTCCTGGTGTTGCACAGTTGACGCTGCGCTCTCCCCTGGCAAGGGCAACTCCTCAGCAAATGTCCTACTAGATGCCGCGGAAGGAGTCCTTGGTAGAGGTCTTGCTCTGCTTTGAGGCATGGGAGTCGTATAACGCGATGTTGGGCGACTTGTCGACTGCCTGGCGCCTCGTCCTCTCCCGCGCCGGATGGCACTTGTACCACCACTGCTGCGGCGTCTGGTGGCAGCAGGATTGTAGACCTGCATCGTTGCGATCGTGCTGAGGTAGCTGGTGCGAGGGAGATGCAGAAGTCAAGAAGCCTGCTGGGACGAAAGACGGTGTGGTCCTGAGCCCGTCTGAGGCAGTCGCCTGCCAGTTGGGAAGGCGCGACCTGCGAGTATGAATCAGTCATATCGCGCGTCTTCAGAATCTCTGTCACATCGCATCGCGTCAAAATGGCATCCGATCAGGGGTCATCAACTGACATCCAGAGATTGAGGGGTCAACTAGATCGCAGCTCACAGCCTCCCTCCAGTGGACTCTGCGAGATCAACCGCATCAACCAAGGCGACAGACATAATATACACTATACATGCAAACTCGTTGGCTCCATCGCCATCTATTGCACCTTATCGCTCTTTCCACCATCCTTCACCCAAGCCGCAAACTCCTTCCTCTTCCCTCTGATGTCCAGAAATCCCGGTCGCTCTTCAAGTGCAGCATATGGGTTACCACCTCCCTGACCAAAGCCCTTGATCTGCCTGGCCTCTTTGCTGCGCTCTAACCGTCCCGCCCATACGTTCCATTTAATCGGCTTGAGATCCGGACTGCCCAGAACTACCCCAGCGCAGAGAAGTAGAATGGAGACAAGGGTCTCGAGGACGATATCGATGGGGAGGTTGATTTTCGGATCGAGGACGCTTGGAAGTAACGAGCTTTGGGGCACCGGCCGCGCTGCTGAGGGTAGGAGTGAATGTTCGTAGGAGCTGTAGACACTGGAGGGTTGTTCAGTGAGGCCTCAGTGAAGGATGGGCGCCGATACATACGCATGTGAGAGGAACACAAGCCCAAGTATATTGAGCACATTCGCTGAGAGTCCCATCGCGTTTGTTGTAGCAAGTTGACTTGTTGGTGGTGGGACGACTAATGTTTCGAGCAAGTCGAGCTCAAGAGTAGGCGCTGTAGAGCTTCAGCTTGCCGTACTTTGACTTCTTGGCGGGCACTTCTACGGAGGACTGCACTGGACAAGCATCTCAGTGGGTTACGTTGCACTCAATGTCTGCACATGCTGCCTTTCGATGGAGAGAGAAGAGTCTAAGGTTCGGTCATCCTCGAGAGATCTCCATTCTTCTTCTAATGCTGGCTGAACAGTGGGCTTTTCAAAGGATTCAACGGCAACGTGGAAAGGGAGAGAGTAGAACCTTTCGTTAGCCATGCATGACTTCTCACATTCGTCTGCATAGCCTGTGACTTTTGCTTTTTGTGGTATCACTGTCTATGCTTTCATAACACATCACGACCATGCATCTGCCAACGCTTTTTTCATGTCAATCATGTCTAAGCGTAACCCGAACTGGCCTCAACCAGTGACCAGCATGCTCATAAACCAACGCAAGCCCTGCGCTGGCTTACAACTTCTGCATGGCAACAACGTCGGAGGACTGGACGTAGTCCTCGAGCTCCTGGATCTCCTCCTGCAGCTCGTCAAGGGAGACCTTCTCATCCTCAACCACCAAGTTGATCTGGAGCTTCTTGATACCGAAACCAACTGCAACAAGCTTGGAAGCACCCCAAACGAGACCGTCCTTCTCGATGCCACGGACGGACTCCTCGAGGCCCTTCATGTCGGTCTCGTCATCTGCGAAACACTGTTAGCAAGTGTTCAACTTGAATATCCTACACCGCCTGTTGTAACTCACCCCATGGCTTCACGTCGAGTGTAACAATGGACTTGGCAGCTGGCTTCGTCTTGCCGGCCTTCTTCTTGGCGTACTCGGCCAATCGCTCTTCACGCACACGGGCAGCTTCTGCGTCCTCCTCCTCATCGTCTGAGCCGAAGAGATCGACATCATCGTCATCCTCCTCCTTCTTCTCAGGTGCCTTGGCGGGGTTCACTGGGAGCTCAGAAGACTCTGGGCCGTAGGCGGTGGCGGCCTTGCTTGGGTCGCCGGGGAGCTGGGAGAACTCTGGCTCGAAGGTGGCGATGTGCTTGTACCAGCGGTAGGCGTGGGGGAACTTCTCGACCTTGGGAGCCTCCTTGAAGCCCTGGAAGACCTTCACGTCGGCCTGGGATGGGCCATAGCTGTATCGTAGTCAGTACCAGTCTGTGGACATGTTCATGCAAACAAGAAGGTATTGAGGGCAAGATCAGTGGTGCGCAAAGCGCGTTGGAAGTACTCATTGACAGGGTCTTAAGCTGCTCATCAACACGGACCAAATATAGTTTCATCACAAGGCAGTCGAGGCGGAATAGGGGGAGAAAGAGATGCCAACATACCCAACGATGTAGCTGCGAGTCTTGACCCAGTGGTCGAGCACTGTATCATGTCTTAGTCCAGTCACAGCAGGAGGCAGGGGACGGCGACAACGTACGAGTGAGGCCAGTGTCGGAGACGAAATCGGTGAATCCCATCTTGAGTCTTGCGAAGCTCAGTGATCAGTATGGAAAGGGTGTCTTCGGCGACAGTGTTTGTTGGAGGTGTGTTGAGTGGGAGATGGTGGTAAAGTGGCCGCAGGTCTTTTGAAATTTGATTTAGCGAGGGGAAGGCCGCTGGATCCCTGCCACTTTCGCGGCAACTGCCGTCCCGCCTTGGACCTCACCTCTTCGAACGGCTGAGCAAGAACACATGAATCACTACATGACTACTACTTGAACTACTCATACTCGCTGCGAGGATTGATTCTGACGACCCTTCAAATACATGTGACTGGATTGCGCGATGGTGTCCCAGGAACGGGTCATCTCCCAGTTCAGCGGCATGACTTGCACGCCCCAACATCGCATCTCAACACCTAGCTCTGGACTGTCGTGCTGAGTCTCAGTCACACGTGCCTTCGAAGTCTGAACAGTAGCTGCGATAATCGCAAAGCTCTGCTGTCTGGCATCCATCGCATCGATCATTGGCAAAGACATACTCGTACTGCGACCCGGTCGCTGTCCCGCAGTCATACGTATCCCAGTGGCCATCAGTTTGAGGGATCGATGCCTCCCAACCATCACTGGCCTTGTATGACAACTCTCTGCCATTGTTTGTAACAAAGGCAGTCGCGCCGTCGTCGCAGTCAAAGTTCCATTCGGTCTCACCGGATGCCAGCTGCTTGTTATCGCCTGTGGCACAAGTTCTCACGCCAGCTTCCCACACTCGGATAGTCATGGTATCACCACCCCAGATACAGTTGTCCAGGAAGACATGTGCCGTTATGCAGCGGGGCTCGGGCAGAGGAGGTGCGGTGGGCTCCGGGGTGCAATTCTCCAGAGAAGTGCACTCCTGATTATGTCCGATGAGTGTACAGACCTGACAGTCGGGAATGTCTGTAGTCACGGTCATCTGCGTGGTGACAGTGATCTCCTCGTTTGGCTTCGCCGTGTAGCCACAGGAGTTCCAAGGCGTTACTTGAGTGGCAACTTTGTCGGCGAATGTGGACCCATCACAAACGCAGTAACCGGACAGGATTCCCAACCCAGGAGACTGGTTCTGATGCTCGCATTCGATGAAGCTTGTCACGGGCGGGGGTGGCGACGGATCCATGGCACCAACAACATAGCCACCGAAAGGCCCATCACCAAGAGTTACTGGAGCTGCGTTCGGATCCCCGCCGTGCCATGGAGGGTACGATACCTTCGATGAACAACCAACAGTCGTTCGTGACGTTGTCGTTGTGCCGATTGACTGACACACTGTTGTCTCGCTACATGTTGTGGTGTAGCAGGATGTTGACAGCGTGGAGCCTCGCGGGGTGACGGAGCAAGCAACAGAGCAGTCGGTAACGGTGGACTTCTCAGAGCATGTGGTTGGCTCGTCTTCACCACCGCCACCACCGCCTCCTCCGCCGCCGACACATCCCTGTCCGATGCAGTTTTGGCAGGGAAGTGTCAAACATCCAGGACATCCCAACCCGATGCAGTCGCAAAGACCGATGCAACCGGGCTCAGGGAAACAATTTGACTCGCAAAGATGCCCGCACTTCTGTCCGGGTCTACATGTTGGTCCTGGATTTCCCGAAGACACCACGATTATTGGTGGAAACTGTGTCGGCGGCGGATCCGGCTTCGTCGTCACCGGTGGCCACGGATCAACACTGTAGCTATATGTGATGCCGGTCGTCGAAAACGTCGTGCCGTTGATGGTCGTCGTCACAGGATCTTGCGTCGTAGTGATGGGTGGAAAGACGACGCTGCTGGTCAAAGAAAACGTGTGCCAGTTGGTATCAGTCCAGTTGATATTCCAAAGCTCGATATCTGTCCGCGTAACTGGAGGGACAGTGATCGTTGTCGTATCGATGAAGGTCAGGAAGACGGTCTGCGTTACGCCTCCGCTATTCGTCGACTTCGAAGGATAAACCTCCGTCACAGTTCTCGTCAATGGTGGCTGAGAGATTCTGGTCTGCGAAGATAACTGCATGGGGGGCAGCACGAATGTGCATGGCGGGATGCAGTACACGGTCGGATCGGGCTCCTCATAAATGTCTGGACTGATGAACACAACCCCGGAGCCCTCGTCACTGGAACCGTCTCCTCCATTGCCGCTGATATCCAGGTCGATCGCCCAGTCCGACAGTCCACCCATGTTCAAGCTCTGCGCAAGATCGACTCTCGACTGATACGTGTCTGGCTTCATCCAAGCCACCCACTGAGTGGAGTCGTATACTAGGATGTCTCCGGCCTCTTCCGAATGGAACTCTTCCTTGGCGATGCTACTGTCAGCGATTATACGACGAATCTCCCAATTCGATATGTATCCACGCGTGTTGGTGCAGATCCCTGGCGAAGCACCTGAGTTCGGGCCCGTGAACTCGCACATTTCCGTGTGGCACCCTGCTTGGCTCATTTCGAAACTCCGGCCGTAGAGAGCCATACCTAGCAGCAACTTGTTGGTTGGCACGCCGGCTTTGGTAATCATTGACAGCGCCGAAGTGGTCTCCGTCAGGTTGACATGAGAGCGAAGGCAATTGCCTTGTTCACATCCTGGGCTGGTTCGAGCGGGTCAGTATGTCGGTGCCTCTCTCCCAAAGACCTGTAGCGGTACTCACTTCGCCCACTTGTTTCCGTAGTCCCACTGGCCATGAATGTCGTATGTCATGTAGACGATATCTGTGAAGAGGTCAGTCTTGGTCGCTGAACTCACACTGATTGGGTGACTGCTCACAGTCAAGGATCGGAGCCATCTCAGCGATCGGAAACCCCCTGAGGTACCAGTACGACGCAGGAGCTGCAATTGAGACTGTCTTTCCTGCCGGCAGCGCGGCTCGGACAAGCTTGAGAAAGGCCAGGTAATTCGCCCCGTCACTGGAAGAAATCGTCAGGTCACGACTGAGGAGCAGAACAGGGGCCCGAGTAGACTGTACTTTTTGCCGCCAGGAGGTATACCTGGAATATCTGGCGCTCCAGGATATTCCCAGTCGAAGTCAACTCCGTCGAGGTTATTGTCGACTACGAACTTGTTTGGAGACATCGATCAGCGCATTCGCGGATCGAGAATATGGCACATACTCACCGAAGCAACGTTAGTCGCGAAAGTCTGGCGCTGTGCATCGGTGACACCCTCGCGGAAGATGGGCGCCGTTCCCGGCTCTGTCGAGAAGGCCCAGCCTCCGAATGACATGATTCTCTTCACGCCACGCAGAGCTCTGAACTCTGTGAATAGGTCTTGAGTGGCAGACATGTCAACATCAAACTCTGGAGAAATGTCGCCAAAGGCGTAATGCTGTGTGCTGTCAGCAAGTACCTACAAGACGCCAAATGATCACTGACCAGATGAGTGTAGTATCCCGTGGGAATTTGCGACGGCCGCATGGCAAGACATGGACGATTGATGCTGAACGACTCATAGTATCCAAGACGCATGAACGACGCTGGCGGCGTTCCCTTATTGACTATATCTGTCCCACAGTTGGATATGCACCCATTCGTGCCATTCTTGGACGTTCCAGGCGCTCCAGTCTCGGACTCGCTCTTGGTGCAGAACTCGGACGTAATGCCGCATTGGCCCCATTTGTTGCAACATGCTTTCAATGGACATGGATTCAGTCCCGCCAGCTTGGACATATCAGCCGGCTTTGCAGTATCGTTGACCTGTGGCCCACAGATGGCGTTCGGAATCGATGCCGGCATGGGCGCAGAGCCAGTACTCAAACAAATCTTCTGGCCAGGATAGATGAACGAGCATCCAGCAAACCCCCAGGTCTTCAAGTTGCGGTCTCGTAGCTGGTCCGATTCCATCTGGTTGGCTTCTGCAATCGCTGAGCAGCTGTCTCCCTCCTTCACGGTGTAGGTACGACAGGATCCGTCGGGGTTTGGCTGAGGCGTGAAGTCTGGCAGAGTGCCGGCGGAGCAACAAACGTATTGGTCGACTACCAGCGTTTGACAAAAATTGCCGCCTCCGTTGAATTTCTCGAGGTTTGCTTGAGAAATGCCACAGCGGTCTGCCACAGCGAAACACCCTTCTCCGGCTCGCACTCGAGTGTATCTGCAGTCTGCTCGCGGCCAGAGCCACGACCACTTTCCATCACTGGCCAGTGATCCATGAGAGGATACAAAAACGCTAAGCAAGATAATCAAGTGCTGAAGTTGTTGTAGAGGAGCCATGGCGGCCAACAAGCTTCAAGCGTTGCAGGGCGCAGAGCTTCTTGTGAGCGCACGCTTCTTGGGAGCAGCATTCCCCTTTTCTCGAAACCCCACAAAAGCTCTTTCGTATCACAGAATCTCGACCTCGTCTCCTCGCTACGTCTACGTGAGGCTGAATTACATGCCAAGTGATACCAAGGCTTTTCGGTATGGGTACTTAATCTCTTCTTTTCAGCAAGCAGTCCAGCTGATCCACCTGTATGCAAGGTACATCTGGACAAATCGTCGATATATGAAACACACGACAGCCGCAAGTGCCGAGGAGTCTTACATTTTGATCACCAGGCAGAGCGTTCAGCGCTCTGCTTACTGACTTGACTGGCTAGGGGCTCACATGCACCACCCAGCCTTCTTCAGCTTATCACCAGGCTTGGCACATGCCTGTGACAGCCTCCACCGGCGTAGGATTTGGTGTCACAGAGGGCATGATAGAGGAAGCGAGAATGTAGATCGTTAGCTGATCTTGGGTAAGGACCTAGTAGCTGAAGAGAGTGTTGGCTTGCGGGTCTTGCAAAGCAGGAGTCGTTGACGGTATTCGACTCTGACTTGCTTCTCCTGGCTCAGGTCGACGAACGCAAAGGCTCTGGAAAGATGCGGGCTGTTCAATCGATTCGTCTCATACTCTTGTTTATCTTTGGTGCTTTTTCGTTCGTCAGTGGAAGAGTCTTCCCACGAAGGTCTGGCCAACGGCTCATCGATTAAAACCCAAAAAGTTACGAAGCTAACTCGCGTTCAGCCCAGATTTACTTTCCAGACAAGACCGTGACTCTCCCTGTCAACCTCAATGTGCTCCGGACAGATGCGGCGGCGCTGCGTGCACGCTACCGTTGAAACGTAGCCTTGAGTACCTCGGTGAAGAGTTCAACCAGAGCAGCCTCGAGTTCAACGGCCAAGGTTTCCTCATCTCCAGAACACTCTCAGACACTGATGCAAGAGACGCGAACCTTGGACGCTATCTCACCCGTCACAATGTAGAGAACGCAGCCGTGGAAGGGCTTTGTGAAGGGAATGGAAACTCCCTTAGCTACTGCACTCAGCATTCCTTTGCCACTCTGCCGACGGATCGAACGACCTATGTTGGTACCAAGAATACTGAGCTTACTGGGTGTACTGTCCTGACTGTGGTCTCTGCAAGAGCTGTATATATGGTACGAAAGTTCCCAGCGTCTGTTGAATCACTTGTTCCGAGTGCGTGCTGACAATGTCTTGTGTACCAGTGCCACTTCTGGGAGACCATCGCCTTCGACCAAGACCAGCGCGGTGGCCCTCCTCCAGATTTTCAAGGCAACGTTATCAACATGATCCGTGGCCAGACGCCTTTGTATCAAGCTTATGGCCCAGCCTTGGACGTGAACCTGTATAATACTGAGAGAGACAGTACGTGGGCATTCATTTCCACGCCGCGAGCCTGGCAAGAGCAAGGAGCCACGAGAACGCCGATGTTCGCCAATCAAATCAACACACTGTGAGTTGCCAGTACCCACTTACTCCATTCACGTGTTCTGAAGAGATGATAGGGTTGCAACAATTCGACAGCTCATCCCTGGTGTTGGCGTGGTTGTGCGGCCTTATGAAAAGCCGCAAGATCCGGATGAAAACGGCATTTTCCAGTATCCGCAGGATAAGCCTTATCTTGGACAGGCACTATTCGAATTTGACCCGTTAGCTGATGGCAGATACGGTGCAGATTGGCGCCTCTGGTATGAAGAGGCCAGCGAGAGAGGAAGGAGAATTGGACAGCAGATTGATTGAAGAGAACCATGTGCATTTAATGGTTGTGGTGGGGATGCTCTAGAAGTCGTACTCTGGTCCAGATTGAGGTTTTCGCAGTCTGCTCAGTCCTGGAGGTGCAGACACGTGCATTTCGTCCAGATCGTAAATCCAATCCAGCTGGCGTAAAACAGCTCTCAGGGCGGTCAAGCCGTTCTCTGCAGTCGTCTCTTGAAGTGCGCTCTTGACACTATCAGTGACAGGCCGATAAACTTCCAATTCGTCTCCATACGTTGAGTACTCTCGTATTCCCGTCAACTGCCTGGTTTTGAGATCTATCGTAATCATAATCCGGGTCGGCCAATGTGTATACCCGCACAGAGATACATGTTGCATAACGTCGAACATGTCGCTTGGAGTCTGTGCCAGCCAGGAGTCGAAATTCCTTTGCGTATCTCCTTCATGCCGCCTGATCTCGTTATGGATCAGCCAGAAGCGATTCTCACTGTAGAACAAGGGGAGTGACTCTTTCCGTAGTAGGCGACAGACTCTGGTAATCGGTGGCTGTATTGGACGGCTGGTTCGATCGTCTCGCTCCACGTCGTGCTTCCCAGGATAGAAGTCCCGGGGACTGCGTGTGTTCTCCCGTTTTGGACTGTCCTGACATCTCCCAATCAGAAAAGGTCGCTCAGATACCACTAGGTGGGCGTAAATCTGTAGACGAAGCTCCGCTGATAAACCGAGCAGGCCGGACAATATTGAAGATGTTTCGACTTTGCTCGCTGTCTTGAGCGGCTTGTCATCTCTTTCGTCCTGGTTGTTGGCAGGCAGCTTCGCACCCTCGGCTGAGTACTGTCCTCGTCTGGTAGTTACCATGGTGGCAAGTGTTGCAAGTTCTGGCAATTATCAGAAAGACGGAATGTCAAAGGAGAATGGAGGAGGGGAAGTTGTGTTTGAGAGGAAAGGGACAGGCCAAGAGCTGAAGGAATCCTGGCTGAGACACTACGTAAGTTCGGGTCGTCGCTATTGGATGGGCTCGAGTCGCACTGAGTGCTCGTGTAATTGTCTCTCAGGCGGATGAAAGCGCTGAACAACGTACGAATTCATAAGAATGCGTCTTTGGTGATGGTCTTCAAGCAAGGACAACGCGATGCATTACCCTCGGTGTTCCGGTCAAAGTGGAAGATGCCTTAAGCAATCCCTAACTTTCTCGAGAAGGGCTAAGACCACAACGAGCCCTCTAATAGCTTGAATTCGCGTGCTCTTGCGGAGAGAGCTGATCTTCCAGTTTGAGCGGAAGAAGGAGGGTAGAGTTCGATATCCATATCCAGCTCGGCGCTATGGCTCGTCCCGCGCCTCTGCCGCTGCCGCTAGCCTGACGATCGTGTGAAGCTCTCGAAGCCTCTCGGTGCTTCTTCGACGTCGACGATTCGATGGCACATATCAACGCTCTCTCTTTCCTGTAACTATTCAAACTTTGCATTGAGATTCTGTATCTCGTAAGTCTACACACACGCTCATTCAATTTCAAAATGCTTTCGTCTTCGGGACGAACGGCTGCGAGGCGCATTGCCTCTGTACGATACCCATTATCGAGACCAGCACTTCGAGCAGCCCTCCAGATCGAACGCACAGCATCTCAATCTCTTCCACGACTACTACCGGTAGCATCGATCCAATGTCGAACATACGCGAATGGGCCTCCTCGCCCACCCGGTGGCACTCATCGAATGAACATGGGAGGAGGCGAACCGGAAAAGCCAGCACTCGAACAATTCGGAATTGATCTTACGGCGAAGGCAAAAGATGGAAAGCTTGATCCAGTCATTGGTCGTGATGGAGAGATACATCGAACAATCCAGATCTTGTCAAGACGGACGAAGAACAATCCTGTGTTGATTGGATCAGCCGGTACCGGCAAAACGGCCATTCTTGAGGGTCTCGCCCAGCGAATCGTCAAGGGAGATGTACCTGAAAGCATCAAAGAAAAGAGAGTAATCGCTTTGGATCTGGGGAGCTTGATCGCTGGCGCAAAGTTCAGAGGAGACTTTGAGGAAAGATTGAAGAGTATCTTGAAGGAAGTCGAAGATGCCAAGGGAGGTGTCATACTGTTCATCGACGAGCTGCATACACTCCTTGGCTTGGGAAAAGCGGAGGGCAGCATAGACGCGAGCAACCTTCTCAAGCCAGCGTTATCCCGTGGCGAGCTACAGTGCTGCGGAGCAACGACGTTGAATGAATATCGACAAATCGAGAAGGATGTTGCGCTGGCGCGACGGTTTCAACCAATCTTGGTTGGCGAGCCTTCTGTACAAGATACAATCTCAATTCTTCGGGGCATCAAAGATCGATATGAAGTGCACCATGGTGTTCGTATTACAGACGGAGCTCTTGTTGCCGCCGCGACGTACAGTAATCGATACATCACGGACCGTTTCTTGCCGGACAAGGCTATCGATCTTGTCGACGAAGCCGCAAGTGCATTGCGTCTTCAGCAAGAAAGCAAGCCCGACGCGATCCAAGAGCTCGACAGACAGATTATGACCATCCAAATCGAGCTAGAGTCATTACGAAAAGAGAACGACATCGCCAGCAAGGAACGCAGGGAACAGCTTGAGAAGACGTTGACTTTGAAGCAAGATGAGGTGGGCGCACTGACTGAGAAATGGGAGAGAGAACGCGCCGAGATCGAAGAGATCAAGCGTGCGAAAGAAGAACTCGAGAGGGCGAGGATCGAATTGGACAGAGCACAGCGTGAAGGAGACTTCGCGAAGGCCTCTGAACTTCGCTATGCTCGTATACCAGAATTGCAGAAGAAGCTGCCGCAAGAAGAAGGCGGCGAATCCACGGCATCGGCACCGAAAGAGACTCTCATCCACGACTCGGTCACTGCAGATGACATCGCCTCCGTCGTTGCCAAGGCCACTGGCATCCCTGTCACAAAGCTCATGTCCGGAGAGATTGAAAAGCTTGTCCGCATGGAACACACCCTACGACAATCCGTTCGTGGCCAAGATGAAGCACTCACTGCCGTTGCCAATGCAGTCCGCATGCAAAGGGCAGGCTTGAGCGGCGAGAACCGACCCCTGGCTTCATTTATGTTCCTGGGACCCACGGGAGTCGGCAAGACCGAGCTCTGCAAGAAGATGGCAAACTTCCTTTTCAGCACTGAGTCGGCAGTAATTAGATTTGACATGTCCGAATTCCAGGAGAAGCACACCGTTTCTCGACTCATCGGCAGTCCAGCCGGATATGTTGGTTACGACGATGCAGGCCAGCTCACTGAGGCCGTTCGACGGAAACCCTACGCCGTCTTACTCTTCGACGAATTCGAAAAGGCACACCGAGATATTAGCACCCTGCTACTGCAGGTGCTAGACGAAGGCTTTCTGACAGACAGCCAGGGCCACAAAGTCGACTTCCGCAACACCATCATCGTCCTCACCTCGAATCTGGGTGCCGAAGCTCTCGTCGCAGATGAAAGCGCCGGCTCCGAAATTTCCAAAGACGTCAAGAAGCAAGTCATGGACGTCGTGCAAATGTCCTACCCACCAGAGTTCCTGAACAGGATTGACGAGTTCATTGTCTTCAAGAGGCTATCCAAGGAAGCTTTGAGGGACATTGTCGACATTCGACTACGCGAGCTCCAAGGCAGACTTGATGACCGACGAATCCATCTCGAAGTTAGCGATGAAGTCAAGACATGGCTCTGCGACAAGGGCTACGACCCTCGTTACGGCGCTCGGCCACTGAATCGCCTCATCTCGAAGGAGGTGGGCAACAGTCTGGCTGATAAGATTATCAGGGGCTCAATCAAGAGTGGGGATACTGCGAAGGTGGTGATTAAAGAAGGTGGCGAGCACTTGGATGTTGTGGCTCCATAGAAGGACGGTAATACCGATGTTGACGATATCATGACATGGCATAGCGAATTGTAGCATTTGAAGGAATGTAGCATAGGAGGTCCTGTACACTACACTCAATACCAACCATTATCCCAAGACCTATCCCCGAACGAAGAGTATGTTCCATGCCACTGCTTCGCTACTTGATGCCTCGCCCCCTACTTCAGGGATTGGGGAGATCGTGGAGATCCTCAAGAGCCATCCACCCGTCCAAACCGCGCCTTTAGTGCGTAATAGCTCTTGATATCCTTCACCGAGCCGTGTCCAATACGCCTAGCGGCATATGCGAAGTGCTCTGAGTTCACCGTCGTCTTCTGCTCGATTGCAGTCATGATCGCCTCACGTAGCAAGTCTCCCAGATCAGCACCACTATAGCCCTTGCACTTCTCTGAATGGACGATGGCGGCCATTTCATCTGTAAAGGCAAACGGTTTGCTTCTCGTTAGGGCTCTCAGGATGTCGACCCGCTCGTCTGCTCCTGGAAGGTCCACAAAGAGTGGGAGGCCGAGTCGACCTGGCCGTAGCATGGCCTCGTCAATCATGTCCGGTCTGTTCGTGGCTGCAATGACATAGATACCGGCTCTCACGCTCATGCCGTCGAGTTCAGTAAGCAGAGTGTTGACGACTCGAGCACTCGCTTCTGATCCAGCTCCGTCTCGCTTCGGCACCAGGGCATCGAGCTCATCGAAGAAGATGACACATGGCACGCTGGCTCTAGCTCGTTGGAAGACTTTGCGGACGGCGGCTTCTGACTCGCCCACGAATTTGTTGAGCAGCTCTGGCCCCTTGACGGAGATAAAGTTGGCTTTGCTTTCTGCGGCGACTGCCTTCGCGAGCAGCGTCTTTCCACAGCCGGGAGGGCCCCAGAGCAGGACGCCAGAAGGTGTCGTGACGCCATTCGCTTCGTAGACTTCGGGGTGCTCGATAGGTTCGACGACTGCTCTCTGCAGCTCCTTTCGTACAGGCTCCAGGGCACCAATGTCTTTCCAAGATACGTCGGGTATCGTAGTGAAGCCTTCGCGCTTGCTCGAAGGCACAATGTCCGGTATGACAGCGAGGAAGTCTTCCGATTGTATTGCGTTTCTCTCGAAGCCCTGCGGTTTCGGAAGATCCGCCTGCCGGGAGCGAGCCATGTATCTCAGTAGAGATGTCACTTTTGGATCGGTGGTATCACCCGGCGTTTGGGGCAACAAATCAAGTTGCACTGCTTCGTTCTTCATAGCCTTCGTGAACAGTTTCATTCGATGGGCAACAGCTTTGCCAACCAAATCCTGTAGATCCGCTCCAACAAATCCGGCTGTCAGCTTTGCAAGCCTGCCGAAGTCCACGTCGGAACTGACTGGCATTTTTCGAGTTTGTGCTTGCAAGATTTGACGCCTCATCTGCTCGTTTGGAACCCCAATGTTGATCTCCGTGCCGAATCGTCCTCCTCTGCGCAGGGCTGGATCAATGCTGTCAGGTCGGTTCGTTGCCGCTATAACAATGACGGGTGCCTCCGCCTCCGAAAGATCATCCATGCTTACGAGAAGCTGTGCGACAATTCTCTTCTCCATCTGGCTCTGACTAGATTCCCTCTTTGGAGCGATTGCATCAATCTCGTCAATGAAGATGAGACACGGGGCGTTCCTCTTCGCTTCCTCGAACTTGTCTCGAATGCCCTTTTCGGACTCGCCGCTCATGCCGGATACAATTGAGGGTCCTAGGATTTCGATGAAAGGCCAGCCGCCTTCTGCAGCGAGGGCGCGGGTCAACATCGTTTTGCCGCAACCCGGAGGACCTTGTAAGAGAACACCCTTTGGAAAAGGAGCAGACATTTCGCGATACATGTCCGGGTGCATCATCGGGGTGACCACAAGTTCCTCGAATTGCTCTATGGCGTCTCCTAGACCAGCAACATCGGCTAGCGAAAGTCCAGTAGGTGGTGCGATTGAAGTTTTCTCCTCCACGCGCTTCTGTCGTTTAGGTAGAGATTCTCCATTGGCCTTGCGCTTCTTAAGCGCGCCGTCATCAACATCCATATTGGAAGTTGATGGTGGAGGAGCCAGGTTCGATCTCAACGACTTGTTCATCATCTGCGCTATCGAGTCGTCTTCCGGCTGTCGAAGATCCAGGGAGGCTTCGGGATCGTCGTCGTGTGAACTTTCAACTCCGATGAAATCCAGCACTCGCTCGATGCTGGCGAGGAGAACTTTCTTCGGGCGGCGCTTTAGCGATGAATTTGAGCGCTGTAGAGCGCTATAGAGGTCGTTAGAGTCCGCAGCAACGCCCTGATCGATGAACTTCTGCACAGCGACGTGAACTTCGTTGTCTAGGGCGCCTTGCAAGCGCATTTCGACGATGTCTTTTCGCGACGTGAGGTTAGTTTTCGCGAGCGCAAACCCCAGAAAATCGACAGGAAGAAGTGCGCTAGAAATTTAAAGTTGCGCACGGATGTCACCCTGGTCGATTGCACTTACCACGCTGTCAAGGTATCTGGATACCGAGAAAGGTCTTCGTGACCATGCTATCAAAGCAGCATACGAGAAATCCGAGCTACTTCCATGATGCTGGGGAAATTCAAGTCCCAGTGAGCGACAGAAAATGGCTCGGCGGCGGCTGTCCCACGTGGCCGGAGTTCGGGCCGCTCGACTCGCATGACGTGCATGCATGTGCGGGCCAAGATGCCGGCAATCAGGAGGGACATTCCTTCTCTTCCCTCGACAAGGCCTTCGTGGCCGACACTTGATCTGCGATGGGCAACTCAAACAGTTCCGGGAAGAAGATTTCTGCACAGGACAGGTGGGCATGGCGGTGCCCGAGTGAGGGTTGTTGCTGACGCCTGAACAGAGCCATCCTCGACCTGAAGATCCAACGCGATAAGCTCCAGCAATACCAGAAGCGTATAACGACTATCACGAGCCGGGAGACTGAGATTGCGAGAGAGTGTCTGCGCAATGGCAGTAAAGACAAAGCCCTCTTGGCCCTCCGGAGGAAGAAGTATCAAGAGTCGCTGCTAGCCAAAACAGACCAGCAGTTGGCACAATTGCAGGCCCTCACCAGCGATGTCGAATTTGCGTTGGTACAGAAAGATGTGATGTTTGGATTACAGCAAGGAACGGCGGTTCTGAAAGAGATACACAAGGAAATGGGTGGCTTGGACAAAGTTGAGATGATCCTCAGTGAGAGTGAGGAGGCGCAGGCATACCAGAAGGTTGGAATAATCGTGATACAGCAGTCGGCGCGCGTACTGACCAACGGACAGGAAATAAATGACATGCTTAGCGGCAAGATGTCGAACGATGATGAGGATGAGGTGGATCGGGAACTCGAAGCCATGGAGCAAGAAGCACAGCAAGCTAAAGGCATTGCGGTCATGCCAGATGCTCCAAAAGTGACAGCAGGAGAATTGCCCGATGCTCCGAACGAAGCACCTAAACAAGGAGTGCAACAACGGAGAAGGCAGAACGAGGCTCGGGAACGCTCAGAACCAATAGCAGCATGATCGACGTGGCATATGAATGAACACATCTGATCTGATCATTGGCGGCATTTGTAGAGCCAGGCAGTTATGATACCCATATTATTAGCCATGAAACGAAGTTATGAAGATGCTGTCCGAATATTCGGTACTTTGATGCACTTTGCTGCATGCATGACCAAACTCGTGCCCCACTCAGCCCACCAAAGTCACAGGTCGTGTTTGCCCTGGAGCTTCCTCTCTCCCACAAAAATGTAGAAACCAGTTCCTTGATCAGCTCAGGCTCGATCTCAACAACCAACATCGACAGAATGTCACATTGTCATGATGAACACGGCCATCACGGCCACGACCATTCAGGAGGCGCCCACGACCACACCGACGACTTGACCCCCGCACTGCAGAATCACATCTACGAGCAGATCGACTTTAGCGCTGTCAACACACTCAACGAGTCCGAACCTCGATCCGGCGCCAAAATCCTCCAGAAGACATGGACAGAACGCCTCGAGCCCGAGCCAGAACTCAAGAGCGACGCTGATGAGCAGCTTTTGATGCACATCCCCTTTACGGCCCAGATCCGTCTTCACAGCATCCTCATCCGAACTTCCGCCACCGATGCAGCTCCTATGACCCTCAAGGTCTACGTGAACCGAGACGGACTCGACTTTGCAACAGCATCCGATCTGCAGCCGACCCAGACACTAGAGCTCGCCCAGTCGAACGAGGTACAGGAGGTGCCGGTAAAAAGGGCGCTATTCAATACAGTCCGCAGCTTGGACTTGTTCTTTGAAGACAACTGGAGTCAGGGCGAAGAGGACGAGACAAGAGTGAGCTACATTGGGTTCAAGGGAGAGTGGATGAAGCTCAGTCGGGAGCCGGTCAACTTCCTGTACGAAGCTGCTGCCAATCCGCAAGACCACAAGCTCGCTTCTGGCGTGGGAGAGAGACTGGGCAGCGATATAGGAGGTGCTGGAGGAGGTGGAAGGCATGGTATGTGAGTAGATGATGCTCTGAATGGGCCTCTACACAAGCTTACCGTGACCACTCCGGGACAGAGCCATACGCTTCTCAAGGCTTCCATGTGAGTGAAGGAGAGCATTAACGAGCTCGGATTAGCACGTGCAACACGCCACGCTTGAGTGAAGGGAAGCTAGGCCAGCACCTCATAAGTCCATTTCTGTCTCCAATCTATCCTCTTCCACAACCAGCTTGCGACTTCTAACTCGAAGACTACCCTCCTCACCGAAGCCAATTCAAAGTCGGGTCTCATCGTCGCCATGCCATACCTCACTCCGCCGCCCACGGAACGCAAGACTCGAGGTGTGTTTTCGAAGTACAAGCGGCCGACCTACTACGAGGATCTCTACGGTGAGATCAACCAAGACGAAGCATTTGATCGATACCCAGATCGCTGCGAGTCGGAGAGCGACGACGATGAAGACGAGCTTGCCATGAGTCCACTACAGTCGAAGATGTCAAGCAGTCGCAAGAGGAAGCGTGGAGTGCAAGACCGCAGCGAAGGTAGTTTCACGAATTGATAATGAGGCAATGGAATGCCACACTGACCTGGAAGCAGAGGCGGCACTTTTTGTTTCGGACGACGAGCAAGAGAGAGACTCCGAAGACGATGAGGTCCGGTATAAGATTGCGCCTCATGTCAACCCCAAGCAGTCTATCCGCCTTCCCTCGACTCCCAAGATGAAGCCCAAGAAGTTCGGCATGTTTGGTGGAAGCATCCAAGCAAGCAAGGGAAAGAAGACCTCGACGCAACAGAAGGAAATCGAGTTGCTCATGCCAGCGGATGATGAGGACGGTCCATTTGAGACCACCGAAGCAACGGAGCGTGTCCTCCGTGATTCCGAAAGTTTAGCGCCCGCGGGTATGCCCGCACTGTTTACAGCATTGTTTATACCCACTTCTATCAACTTCAAAAATTAATATCTCAACAACCAACCATCAGATTCACTTCAAATTGAAATCATGGCTCTAGGGAATGCCTCTCTTAAAACCCGTGTTGTTACTATTATGCTGCGGTACCGCGATGCAATGCCAATCCGACAAATTGCCTACGAAGTTAGGAGATCCAAGAGATTCGTTTAGCACCTCTGTCACCGCGTGGAAGAGCGATCTAAGAGCAGATACTAGAAGGACATAGTTTACTACTATTAAGATCTACCTCGTAAAGGAAGACCTCGCCGTACAGACCCCGGTTCTACATTAGCACTAGCTACAAGACAAGTAGTCCTTAAATATTAACATTACAAGCAACATAAAGCCGTTAAGTACGAAATTAAGCACCGGTAGGCGTTGGGTGAACTGGATACTAATATTAAGAGCTTAGGCCGTTAGTAGGTACACAATATCGCTCGTTAGAAGGATTACTACTAGGTAGATAAGTCGTAGAAGAAGCTACTTATAAGGGGTAGGTAGTTAAGAAAGATTTAGCTTACACAGGCGCAGAAGGAAGCTCGTCTACGCAGGTATAATAAGATTAATAAAGACTGCACTTAAAGGGTTATCTATATCGTTATAGATAAGAAGTAATATACCTTCGGAGGTGCTAGAAATCTTCATGTCTTACGCCCTACTAGAGAGGACTATTTTAGACATATACTACGGGTATAGTTTAGCCGTAAGCAATAGGCAGCTGCTTGTAGTAATAATCTATCGATTCTACGCCCTTATTATATCTAGCAGGTTAAGGGTATAGATATAGATAGTTAGAAAGCTTAACTAGACTATTATAACAAACTAGCTAAGGACAAGGTAGATAAGCAGCGAGCTAATTGCAAGATACCTAGTACTAAAGAGTATAAGAAGCTTTATTAAGTAAATAAGGAAGTAAGGCTTTACAATTAATAGGTATCTTAAAACCGCTAACCTAGAGATTACCTATCTAAAGGCACCCGTAGACAATTCGATCTAGTACGCCTATACCTATACAAAGATGCGAAATCTATTAGGGATAAGCCTAGCTTAAACTTCTCCTTTATAGCATTTAAGATATACCTTAAGAGGTTATTTCCTTACTACGAAGTAATTAGAAGAAACAACCCTAGGTGTCTTATTAAGATTATAGAAGATAATAACCCCTTATATATTAAAGTAAGGGCTCTTATTAAAGACACTATTAATAAGAAGGGTATCCTATTTGCTAAGCATCTAGGAAACTTACTAGACATGAATCTAATTAAGGTACTCTATAGAGAGCATAAGAAACTCCTTAAGGGTTTTAAATATAAGGTAAATAGTGCTAGCAAAGTAGCTAAGGTAGAGGCTAATCTTTATATAAAAGAGAAGTAGTAGGGGAAGGCAATAGACAAGCTTATTGTCAAATATTGCAGTAGGAAGCAATTTAAAGAGATCTTAAGAAGGGTAAGGAAGGTAAATAGTAGCAACAAAATCTATAATTTCTAGATAGTAACTAGGTTTCTTAAAGAGCTCTCTTTACCCTCTTGTTTACTAGTTTCTACTCTCTTACAGCCTCGATTGCTACTTACGAGTCATCTGTTGTTGTCTTATAATCATCTTTTAAAGAAGCTAGCTCCCTTCTTAAAACCTTTATTTCCTTCTTAACTAATAACAACTTAACTTCTAGCCTTACTATACGACGATTAAATGCCACACGCTCTTCTTTATAGACTAGCCTAGGGGAAGACACAATCTAAGGGGTAGATAGGTCGTTCTAAGGGGGTGGTAGTAGTATAGAGAGTAGTAATACTATTAAGGAGTCTATTAGGCTTATAGGCTTAGTTTTAGCTAGAAACCGTTAGCTGCTTGCACTAAATTTTAGCAATAGCTTCCTTATATTAATGGAAATGTAGATACCAAGTTTTGTACAGATTGCATCGATTGGGGATGAGAAACAGTGGTGTTTACAGCAAAAGGATCCTTTGTTTATGTTGCGGGTACACCCGCGGGCGCTAAACTTTCGGAATCACGGAGGGTGCAACGTATCAAGCGACCAGCGTCACGACAACTGATCAAGCAACAACTCGCCGACCGGGCGAAGGCTCGAAAGGAAGCTCTTCGTATCGAGCGAGCCAAGGAGAAGGCCGCAAAGAAGGAAGCCGCTGCAAAGAAGCGTGAGAAGCGAGAAGATGAGAAATACAGGGTGTCTTGGAACGAAGTGCGTGTGACCGCTAAGGACTCCAAGCACTTCGAGAAGCAAGCTCTGTCCGCAGTTCTCGCTGACAGCAAGGCTGACTGGAGCGAGTATGAGCGCTTCGATGAGTGAAAGAGCAAGTTGGGCTACATGCATCTCAGAGAACACGCCTGAAGCACGAAGAGCGCAGTCAATGCCATATTGAAGAGAGCAGGGATTATATTTTAGAGCTCCACGATGACATCGACCAGGCTTTGATTGGAGCGGCGGGCCGGAGTGCTTATTTTGAACGACGTCAGGTCGAAGAAGCTCCCTGACATGTGCCAACATAGAACCGAATTCATACAGCTTCAGATATAGAACTGTTCGGTGCGACATTTGCAAGCTGTGACACTTGGTTCCCAACCACCGTGCAATCTAGGACCAGCCATCCCGCACCGCGGGCGAACGTGTTTTGGCTGCTGAACGAAGCTAATCTCGCCAAGCAGATGGTCGAGCCAAGCCGGGAGTAACTGGAGAGATCCTGTTTCGTGATGTCTTCGAGAGCAGCGCCTCTCTGTTGTTGGTAGCCTCCCAAGGTTCGATTACGCAGCTCTCAGCTGTCTGCTCTCTGCACATCTCACCATCCTTGCCACCGCTTCCCTCAACAACCTTCCAGTCGCTCCTTCCACCATACTCTCCCTCCATCACGGCAACCACGCCACGCTCGATCTTCACGTGTTGACAGCCCTACGCCTTGGCAGACCTTTCGACGACCGCATCGAGCATTGAACCATGTCGGCAGCAGTCCAGGACGGGACGCATCACCATGGCAGAGCCCACGCCGCCGTCGAAGCGCTGAAGCACAAGACGGGCTTGAGTCACGATGCCGCCTTCGCCCAAGAACGAGCCGTCGACCCGCAACAAACGCGCCAACCCATGTCAGACACCGCTGATGGCATTGGCGAGGGTCCCCAAGTTTTGAGCACTTCAGATAATATCGAGGTCATTTGTGGACCTTTGATCAACTATAAGCGCATGAGCAATGCTGGTACGGATCGACCGCAATGGCACGGCAGCATCCTGATCGTCACCACACCCGGCAACAAGCCAAGTCACCTCACAGTGCGCTCTGCTTCCGGAGCAGCTGCGCCTGGAGAGCGCTCTTTCGCTGGAGAGAGACTGTTCGAAGATCCCAAGAAGGGATTCTGGAGATTCGAGATCGATGTGCCTTTTGAAGAGCAGGAGACTACGTGGGAATACACGATACCCAACATGGTGAGCGCGAAGGACCATCAGCCTATGAACAAGGCACTGCGATTCGTAGTCCCATCGAAGCACGAGAGTATGCGCATCATGTTCCACTCTTGTAATGGCTTCAGTGTTGGAACGGACATGGACGTCTGGACAGGACCAGTGCTATGGAACGACGTGCTGCGGGTGCATGCGGAACAGCCTTTCCATGTTATGCTTGGAGGTGGAGACCAGATCTACAACGACAGCGTGCGTGTAGACGGTCCGCTGCGCCCATGGACCGACATTGGCAACCCCAAGAAGCGCCGCGACTTTCCCTTTAACGAAGAGATGAGGTCCAAGTGCGACGACTACTACTTCAACAACTACGCCAAGTGGTACTCAACCGAGCCTTTCTCGACCGCAAATGCTCAGATCCCTCAATTGAACATCTGGGATGACCACGACATCATCGACGGGTTTGGCTCCTACACCGACCATTTCATGAAGTGCTCCGTGTTCCGTGGCATTGGTGGCGTCGCTCACAAGTACTATCTCCTCTTCCAACACCACATTCCTCCACCTCCATCGACGTACACGACAGATGCGCCACAGACAACTCGCACCACTGGAAAGACAACCGCGGCGGACTCTGTTCAATTGAAGAACACTTATGTGATGCTGCCAAAGCATGAAGACCCAAGCTTCATCATCGGCAACAAGCCAGGTAAGAATTCAGATCTTATCTGTGATATACTAGATCTAACACTCTGCAGGCCCGTACGTCGAGGAACGAAGTCGTAGCATCTACTGTCAACTTGGAAAGAGAATCGCATTCCTTGGCATCGATGCCCGTACCGAGCGAACCCGCCACCAGATAAACTACCCAGAGACCTACGATTTGATCTTCCGTCGCGCGAACGAAGAATTTGCCAAAGCCAATGGCGAGATCAAGCATCTCGTCCTGCTTCTGGGTGTGCCAATCGCATATCCAAGATTGCAGTGGCTCGAGAACATTCTCCAGTCACCTATCGTCGGTCCTATCAAGTTCTTGAACAAGCGCTTTGGTATTGCCGGAGGTGTCTTCAACCAGTTCGATGGAGGTGTCGATCTTCTGGACGATCTTGACGACCATTACACTGCCCACCAGCACAAGAAGGAACGCAAGATGCTGATGCTTCGACTGCAGGAGCTGTCGAAGAAGCACAGCGTTCGTGTCACAATCCTTGGTGGTGACGTGCATCTTGCGGCACTTGGTCGATTCTACAGCAAGCCAGAGCTCAACATCCCAGCAGAGAAGGACTGGCGCTATATGCCTAACGTAGTCAGCTCCGCGATCACGAACAAGCCACCACCGCAGGCCGTCGCCAATCTCTTGGCCAAGAGGAACAAGATCCACCACCTCGACCACGAGACGGACGAGACTCTGCTTGAAATGTTCGACAAGGACCCAGCTGAAGGCATCGAAGGCATCAAGCCCAAGAGTGCCAACAATAACCACGCAACGATGCCTAGCCGTAACTACGCCATCATCACCGAATCACACTCACATACTGGCACGTCGACCAACGGTGTTCCAGCAGCGAACGGTGCCAACGGTGCAGTGAACGGCGAAGCCGCTGCACAAAACACGGCAGACAACAGCGACTTCCAAACGCCCAAGAACCCACGCGAGCCTCTCCACAAGGGTGAAATGGACGCCGGCACAAAGCACCCAGCCGCAGGCGGCATCAAAAAGACCGGTCTCGCTGGCATCAACGGCCTGGACGTCTCCATCCGCGTCGAGATCGAATCTGGTGGCAAAGAGGGCAAGACTGAGGGCTATGGCATCAGCATCCCAGCCCTCGATTCTGGAGCCTACAAGGGCCAAGGTGATAAGTGGTAGATTCTCGATCTCCTTCGCCATCATCTCGACCAAGACGCGCAGAAGCGGAAGGAGATAGAGATTGAGCAGGAGGGAAGTTGTTGTCTGGGCTGATGATTGAGGTCCAACGGTACCGGAGAGCTTGCATGGATATGGATACCCCTGTATACATCTTTTTCTGCGTTTGGCTTTTGAGGGTTTGTAGTGTAGTAAAACTAGTGTAGTAAAACGAATACAAAATCGTAGTGTTTGTTGCTGATGGCCGTATAGACTTTCTCCGTGCTTCCACTGTCCGATTCCGAGGCTCTCAATCCTATGTTGGCATGTACGAAATGGATATGATCGAGACTCTTCAATCATTGTTCCCTTGTTCTGTCGTATTATCATTACATCTGCTCTACATCTTTGGCTTTCCACTCTTGCTGGTTCCCAAAGCTCCTCGGTCGTGCTCAGTCGGCTCCGTGTTCGATGTCTCTGCCTTCAGACTCACCTACATCACGAGGTCAGCAAAACCAAACTCCTCCATTTTCCACGAATCATGAATCTATCATACGGGGTCTCCCAGCTGCGATGGGTTTCCCTTCATCTTCTCCTCTGCTATTTGCTTCAATGATCTGCCTTCTCCCTTGGCTCCTCGATCGTGTTCGGTAGGTGACTTCGCATTGTCAGTGGATATCATCGCTGGAGCTCGGCTGGTTTAGATTTCATACAGTGTTTGATGTCTCTGCTTTAAGGGAGACAGGGTCGCCCAGCTGGGAAGGGTTCGCTCTATCTTTCAGGGATTTCTTGTCCTGTTCTTTCAGTCAACAGGGTATGGTCATGAGCCCATGGATACAATGAGACGCACTGAAGGAGCCATGTTGAATCGGGGATATGAGAGGACAGCAACGCAAATAGAGGTTCTGCAATTGAGAAGTTCTAGCAGTTCATTGACAGTGTAGGCAAGCTTACTCTGCAAGTATCAGACAAACGATCGCATTGCCCGCATTCTGAAGCACCTCTACATCCCTGTCACAATGTCGTCAACGATCGCGGGCCAGGATTCAAAGCAACCAAGCACCATCGACAATCCGCATGTCTTGGCCAGATTGACTTCGAGCTCCAGATCTGACATGTGCGCCTCAGCAAGCCACGCCTCGGCACCTCGGACGATCTTGCTCCTTCCCTGTTTGTTCTCATCTCGTCTTGTGTGCCCTGCCTCTTCCACTACAACTGGCATACCATCAGCTCTCTCCGCGAGCGCACACGACTTTGAGCTATTGGGAAACCTGTCGCACCCCCAGTGCTTATCGAAAACATTGGGGATCGCTTGGGCCATCTTGCAATTTGATCGGACCACCGAGAGCATTCGACACGACATATTGCAGCCCTCATCAAAATCCTTGTTTACGTCTCTTCTTGGGCGGTGCTCTGCCACCAAATCGTCCAGGAACGATCTGACTCGCTGCCGCCGCATTGCTTGGTCCCGGCATTTGGCTGCTGGCCGGCATTCCAGACGGCTGACTCTCGGTCTTGAAGACAACTGGCTGACTGGCACTCATAATCTCTGTAGCTTGGCTGTTCGTCAATTGAGACGCCTGACTGGCAGCAGCTTCTTTGCGTTGTCGCAGAATGTGTCGTTCTGCGCGTCGTTGCATTCGCTTCCGCTCCTTCTCAGTCATATCATGTTCGGCCTCATTGTCTTCCTGTTGAGTGAGATGGCGAGAAGAAGCCAGCCAGTCGTAGTCGTCAGGATCCTTGCCTACTTCCCAGTGCGACAAAACCTTGACCAAAGGTCTCGGTAGCACCATAGGCGCCGGTTTTTGAAACGAAGTGTACTTGCTCAAGCGATGCAATTCCGGGGCTGCAGATATTGATGCACCGCTAGATGCAGTAATCACGGATGGTGTCGCGGTCGGTGAAGGCGTTGGCAGGGCAGAGTGTTGAGAGATGTGTCGTTGCGTTGACGAGGTAGCCGGCTGTATCTGAGACATAGGCTCGGACGCCCTCAATGGCAACTCCCAGGTCTGCTCAGAGGCTTGCCACTCTTCCTGGCTTTGCTGTGTGACATGTGATTTGACTTCTTCCAACCGAAGTGTATGAGCTGCCAAAAGAGTCTGTGCTGCCACTGACTGCGCGAGGTTCATCTTCGCCAGGCGAACCCACCCAGGAACCTTTGCTGAAAGAGAAGTTATCCAGCTTGATACGATTTGATCGTACACAGAGGCCAAAGTCGTGTCTTGTCCAGCCATCGCCTCATCGTGGGCGAATCCCGGCAGATGTACTTTCTCGAGCTTGCGTCGCAGCCTGCTTTCGTAATCACCTAGCTCGTTCTCGGTCTCCAGATCATTGCCCACTGTCTCAAAGGTGCTCTGCAATTGGACCGATGCTCCCTGGACGTCACCAGTGATTATATCAGAGTCGGTCATTGCGTGCAGCGACTGCAGGGGGCCCAAAGTCTCGGGGTCCTTGGAAGCAAGAGCAGCGCCCATTTCGTCGGCCAGCTCTTCAAGACTCTTGTTCGGTCCACCTGATTCCTTGAGGGCATCCGCAACCATATTCAACATGACAGTGTTTTCGCGGACGGCAAGCTGAGCCGGTCGCCTCCTCGCTCGACGGGATAGCGGCTCCGACCGCCGTTGAATACCCTCGACATCGTCAGCTACGACAAACTCTTCTCGTCGCAGTCGCGATTGCGTTATAGTCAGCAGCTTCTGTTCCCACGAAGGCGGAACGACATGCTCCTGACTGAGCAAGCCTTTGGGAGACGGATGATAGAAGATCCCATCAAGGACAGAGAAATCACCTTGCAGAGCCATGAAAGCATAGAACCGGGTGGACTGTGAAGGAGCTTGGTGCTCAGCGAGAGCGGTTCCCTTGGTAAGCAACGTCAAGGGCTGCACATGCAAATCTCGCAGCTGTCGGGGGATCGCTCGAGGTTTGGGGAAGACCAGGTCGAATGGACTATCACAGGACAGACGCTCCTTCTCAGCTTTTCGGAGGTGAAAGATACAGATTTGACTGCTCAGACTTGAGACGAGTGCAAGGAACAGATCTGAGAAGTTATTAGCATGACCGTCAAACCAGGATGCATTCACATGCACGTACCATCTTGATCAATCCATGCTTGAAAACGTAGACTAAAGTCGTCTGGGCTCTTAAAGTGGCGTATCTTCGCTCTGGGGGTAGCAAGGACGTTGCCAGACTCTTGGTAGACAACCTGGTATAGGATGACATGAGTTCTTGTGAGGACTGCAAAGCCATCTTTGCTTTCAGGCATCATTATGATGTCCAAAATGCATGTCACGGCGCCGTGCGCATCGACTTCCACTTTCTTGCAGGTTGCAGTGCCATCAGAACCCAGAGAGACGATGGCCAAGTCCTCGTGGGTGCATATCAGCAAAGTCGAGAGGTTCAGCACCCAGAAGACACGAGCCCACCCATCGTTTAGAGCGAAGGCATCTGTTGCCCTTTGTGTGCTGATTGAGCCAGTCCAGGAGCGAAACTTGCCTCCCAGGTTCCGAGACTGAAACTCAAGAACGGTCCAGACACCTTCAGAATCAACAAACGCGATTTGCTGGGCGAACCAAGGATTGAAGGCAACATCGGCATGCGCATTTCCTGCCGTCTCGCTACCTGTCACGGTACAGAGGAGGTCGAGTGACAGATTTGATGTGGCAGTCTCCAGAGGTATCTTGCGATGTGACGGCCGAAGAATAAGAGTCTTGGAGAGGAGTCGTACCGCAAGCAACGCATCGTGGCTTCCCGCATCCGGTAAAGCATGAATCTGCAGAATAGGTCCTCCGTCGCTCGACCACGTTACCTCCTCGCCATGCAGGGTAGGCACTTCAAGCCAGACACTTTTACCGGGCCCCCAACCTCGTCGCTGTCTCTGAGTCTGCACAAGTCGCAGATCAGACCCACTTTCTCCGGTCGCCACTGCCGCCAAAGAGATGCTTCGATGGCGAATTTCCGACCAGACTTTAACAAAGCACATCAAGGAGCCTCTGGCGGGTTCATGTCGTCCTGCTGCTTTCTGCACAGCCTCAGAAGTCCGTAGAAGGGAGCCAAGAAGCCTTGTCGAGGGTTCGAGTTCAGGTTGCTGGTTCACGAGATCTTGAATCTGCTTTGCGTGCCTCTTGCTGTTGGATCCGGCGATGCCGGCATCATGTTGAGAAACCGCTGGCTCGGAATCTAGTGAGGATGCGGTATTTAAAACTCTGATCGGAAGAGGTGCAGTCAAGAGGCGACCAAACTCCAGGTTACTGTCGTCAAGATTGAACTGGACGCGACCATAGTGCCCGTACGGTAGGTCGCATTTTGAACGTTCAGCCATTCGGCTTTGCGCGTGGTAGTCGATTTCGCAGTGCCAGCAAAGGCGCAGACATAGTAATATTCAGATCGCGTCGGCGAGCAGGCTCCAGTGCTCTGTGTCCAGATTCTGTTCGATATGTGGTGAGGCTCCTGCAGTAAAGTCGAGAAGACGTTCAGGTGAAGTCGGCTGCAAAGAAAGTTCAGAGGCAGATTTCGGCAGGAGCCGGTTGGACGGGGCAACGCGGCTGTTTATCTCGTGCTTTGCAACTTGAGGCTTCAACTTGATTGCGCCGACGACATCTTCACAAACACCTGCACATTCCTCGCACGCGCTCACGAGATATCCACGATGGCCGCTTCGCTCATGACACCTAGCCGATTTGGCAATTCGCACTCGGGCAACCAGACTGGCTACGCGACCGAGCCATCGATGGCAGACACGCTACCCACGATAGACTTCAACTTCAATGACCTCCGAGAGCGAATGGCACAGTTCACGGTCCGATTCGACGAATTCATTGAGCGAGGCAGAAAGCGCGTGCTAGAAGAGCGAAATGCCTTTCGCATGAATGTGGCAGATCTTGGAGGTATGCCAACCGTAGCCAACAGCGCATACTCGCCATGCTAACTTTCGATAGATCAACAGCGACAGCGCAAGCAGAGCATCGCCCAACTGGAATCGAAGTCTTCCAACCACGCTGACATTCTGGCTCGAGAGGCGCAAGAGACGGAAGAGATGCATGAGGCCATTCGTTCCCTGACGGCGCAAAGGGAAGAGCACATCGCGCGGCGAGATGAGGTTAAGTCAGAAATCGCATCAGTACAGGCCAGCATTCGACAGAAGCGACAAGCTCAAGCTGCGCATCAGAGAGCACTGGACGAACAGGCGAAGCACAACGTACCCGAGTTGCGGTTCTGGGAGAATTGCTTGGCTATGCGAATAGAAGCGACGGGTGTCGATGATCGATTACGATTCATCTTTCTGCACATTGATGAGCGGGATTCAGGGAGAGAATGTTGGTTTGATTTCCACATTGGGCGGAAAGACTACACGGTTGTCAGCACGAAGCCACGGTTGGACAAGGACGATGTCGAAACGGCACAAGAAAGACTGAATGAGACGCAAGAGCTAGGCGTATTCTTGAAGAGCATGAGAACGCTATTCGCAGAGGCTGTGACAGCGTAAGGGTGGTAATCAGCAGTTGATCGAATGGGCATCATTTGGCGACAAAGTAGCCGGACAGACTGGACGGACGTATCACGCAGAGACTCTCGAAAAGTGGTTCTGATGATGATATATTTTAGCTGACGCCCTCTCGAACACAACGTTTTCATACGTCCTTTGGTGCTGTCGTGAAGTGTTGTGTCGAGGATCTTTTATGAGCGCGGAAATGGATGCGCCATCAGTAAGCCCAAGGCGCAATTGAGTTTGATGGTAAACCTTGCCTGTCTCACCCACGGCCCTCACCACGCAACATAAGCTGGGGCTCCGACGTGATTCAAAAGCCTGTGGTCGCCCAGCTTATTTCAACTTCATCTCTTCAACAGAGGCATGAATGCCCCGACTACAAGGCCCCGACAGGACATGCAGGAACACACTCGTGCAGCCAATACTCTTCGCAGGAGGGCAAAATCGACAAAGACTCCACAAGGATCGTCACTCTTCCCAAGAACCACACCCCACCGTTCCCTCTGCTCGCCAGCAAACACTGCTCTCTTGGTCGAAACGCCCAAATGCAAGCAACGATGCCGACTTCCGCCACAAAGCATCCGAATTCGGACGCCCTCATCAATGCCGTACGCGCATACCCGGTACTGGACACGGGATTCTGATTACATGATGATGAGGCCAAACGCGGGTTTCGTATTCTGGAGACCGCTCGACCGCGTGCCCCACTGGAGGCGCGGAGGAAGTCCGCGAGCTCTGAAGAGGCTGCACTTGCGAATCCAAGATTGCATGTAGCTCTGCAATAGGCTTTTCGCATCCTCGGTCTTAAAAAGCCTCCCCCGATGTCAAGATGCCGTTGTGCCGTGAAGCAGGCACGCCATTGCTCTGATTACGTATGGACACATCGCGTTGGCACAAGCAATCGCTTTAACTCCGTCGGTAGGTGGCAACCTGTGAACCCCAATGGTGGGTTTCATCATCAAAGTGTGATGCGGGCAGGCACGTAGGTACTGTACCCTTGGGCCGTCTTTTTCATGCAGATCTCTGTTTTTGCATCTCTTCATCAACTCTCTCTTCACCGTCCCGCGCTTGTCTTCCTAGCCATGGCGTTTGGGGAGCAGCTTGAGCGCGCGCTGTACGTTCACAAACGGACGTCCATATCATTTTCATGCAATCCATTGACATTCCTCTAGATCCCGCCCGACGGCCAAGCCTTATAGGTCCGCCAAAATAACCCAGCGAGAGGTCCATCTGAACCAGGACGGCCATGTCGACTTTTCACCGAACGATATCGAGAACCCAAAGAATTGGTCAAAGACGAGGAGGTGGTATATCACAGTGGTCACGGTGATGCTAGTGGTCAATGCAACATTTGCATCCTCTGCGCCCACAGGATGTCTGGACAGCATATCGCAAGAGCTCCATGTCTCGACTGAAGCCGCCAATCTGGTCACTACACTATTCTTGCTCGGATACTGCGCAGGACCTCTGGCTTGGGCACCACTGAGCGAATTCTACGGCCGCAGATGGGTTTTCTATTTGACTTTCGCGGCCTACTTTGCCTTCAACTTCCTGTGTGCCTTTACGCCAAACTTTGGAGGCTTGCTGGCTGGACGGTTCTTGACAGGCACACTTGCGAGCGCAGCTCTCAGCAATGCGCCAGGAGTTCTGGCTGATATCTGGGGTCCAATCGAAAGAGGCCAGGCGATGGTGGTGTTCAGCATAATGACCTTTGCAGGTCCCGCCATTGGGCCTGTGGTCTCTGGATTCCTGCAAATCACAGAGAACTGGCGGTGGGCATTCTACGTGTTGTTATGGATGGCATTCGGAACGATGATGCTCATGTTCACCATCCCGGAGACTCTACCTGCTCAAGTGCTCACCAACAAGGCCAAACGAATCCGCAATGCGAAGATCCCGGGCTATGAGAATGTCCAATCTCCAGTAGAGGCATCTGACCGAACACTGGCTGGCCTCTACAAGGTCGCTCTGACTCGACCTTGGATCATCCTTTTCGATCCGATTGCGCTTCTTGTGGCTATCTACATGAGCATCGTCTACGCTTTACTTTACATGCTGTTCACCATCTACCCGATCGTGTTTCAGCAGCATCGTGGATGGTAAGAACATGGTCTTGCCTGACTTGCACGTAGGCTGACAATCATTCCAGGAACGCAGGTGTTGGTGCACTCCCACTGATTGGCACGATGATTGGAGCATTCATCGCTGGAGCAATCGTCTTCTACGAATCGACCATCGGGCGCAAGAAGATGGAGGCTGGCATCGAACGTACACCTGAAGATCGAATGCCTTTGGCAATGTAAGTTTGGAAGAGAGATCGTTATAGGATGAGCCTATTCTGATAGTTTGTGCTAGGATCGGAGGCGTGTTGTTCCCAGTCACGATGTGTAAGTTGCCGCGCTCGCGAACACCAACATGAGCTTGCCGCTGACTTCTTCTCTAGTCTGGTTTGCGTGGAGTGCCAACTTCAACTCCGTCCCTTGGATCGTGCCAACCCTGGCTGGTGTCTTCCTCGCCACGAGTATTGTTCTGATCTTCGTCAGCTATTTGAATTATCTGACCGGTACGTATAGCCTCTCGATGTACTGAAAAAGGGCACACACTAACCCACTCACAGACAGCTACTTGATGTATGCCGCCTCTGCCATAGCTGGAAACACCGTCGCCCGTTCTGCACTTGGTGCAGTGGCACCACTTTTCACTGAGCAAATGGTATATTCTCTCCTGGAAAGAGAGGTGCCACCAACGTGATCTAACGTCTTTTCAGTTTACCGCGCTCGGTATAGGAGGCGCCGGATCATTGATCGGAGGTGTGGCCTGCCTTTTGGCTCCCATACCGTTCCTGTTCTACCGATACGGAGGAAAGATTCGACAACGATCGAGATTCGCACCAACAGGAGCTTCGAGGCCTGGAGAGCCAAAAGCAGAAGAGAAGCAATCGGAGCGGCCAGACTCGCACGGCATCGAAAGCAGCTCAGAAGACGAAGCAGTGGACGAAGAGGCAGGTGCCAAGGATTTGGAGAAGGTGGTCTCGTCCGACAGTGCTGGTGGTCCTCGGAATGGTGATCCGTACCTTGATGCGGATGGTATTGAAAAGGCAGAGCGTTAGCATGACATCGACAGATACCCAAAGAGCATCATCAAAAGCGCATTGACACAGTAGAAACAGCCTGGGCATTCATTCTTCGACGGGGTATCATATTGAAATCACTTGCTTCTGACCTGAGCCGACTAAGGCGGGTCTTCCGATGGCTTCTGCTGCGAAGCCATCTCGGCCTCAGCCTTGTCGATACGCTTGAGCAAGAAAGATAGCGTAGCGTCTCTGGCCTTGTCGAGAGCCTTCAGCTTGTCCAGAGGCATTGCGCCGTAATCGATGGTTGTGCTCGATGTTGACTTGGAAGGCGCAGAACTGGCTGGAGTACTGGGTTCCTCCTCTGACAGCGCTTCTTTCGCATTCTTCGCCATGAGCTCTTTACTGGCAGCAAGATCTCTCAGCACCGATATACTCTGATCCCTCTCGGCCAGAGCTTTGCAGAGCTTCGTTCGTGTAGCCTCATCCTCTTCCAACCTCCTCTTCTTCAACCGTGACTCTTCCACATGCTCTTTCCACGCGCTGATAGCACCCTTCGCACAAGTCTCCATGTGAATGAACCTGACAGGTCCCAACAGCGTGCCGCCATACCACCGCGCAACAACACAAGCTCCTTCGACGTTCAACGCTTCGAGGACCTTCTCCACTTTCTTGCCGCCGAATTTCTCCCCGTCATCGTCAGATCCGGTGACGTATTGTTTCGCTTTGGTGATGGACTGCTGGTTGCTTTCTCGCCGAAAGGCCAGGATTTTGTGAGACGCGCTCTCGAACTCAGCGAGGGCCTGGAGCGCTTTCGGCTTCAGCGTCGGCGAGAAGTAGCCGATGAATTTGGAGTCGCGGTCATGCAACGGCTGAGACCGGAAGACGGAGGGCTGCTCCTCGTCGCTGGCGTCTTGCTGCTCGTGTTTCCTCTTCAGCGACATTGTGGCCGCAGCGAGGCTGCCCAGTGTCGGATGTCAGTCCATGGCGTGAAGTCGCAAGAGCAGCTGTCGAAGGTTCGGCAAGGATCCGGCGAGGAGCTCCAGCTTCACGGAGGTCAGTCAGAGCATTACCTGAGAATGACATAACACTCCATCTGTACCTGCAGCTCCACGTCTTCCACAGAGCGGACGAGGTCGGAAAGCACCAGACTTTTCACTGCAGCTGCCGCCTTTGCGTGGCCTGGATCGTACGGCAAGTTGAATATTGCTATTCCTTCTTCACACCTTCCTGCCCTCTCCAACTGACCACAGAACCACAATGGCTTCAAAAGACGAGCAGAAGGTGGCAGAGATCATCTGCGAGTCAATCTACAATGCCGGAGTGAAGGTTGTCTTTGGAATCCCAGGAGCCAAGGTAAGAAGCGATGGCCAGAAGGCATTCTTTAGTGTGTGAGACGTTTACTGACCTTCCGCCCTTTAGGTAGACGCAATTTTTGATACTTTGTCCGACCATCCCGAGATCAAGCTGGTCGTCTGTCGACACGAGCAAAATGCTGCCTTCATGGCGGCTGCCATTGGTCGTATCACTGGTATCCCGGGTGTGGCAGTGGCAACTTCTGGCCCAGGAGCTGGCAACTTAACGACGGGATTGGTGACAGCAACGACAGAGGGCGATCCAGTGGTGGCCATCGTGGGCTCAGTACCCAGACTCCTAAGCACGAAACACACGCATCAATCGATGAAGGCATTGGATATCCTTCGCCCAACGGCGAAATCTGCCACCAATGTCGATGTTGAAGATCAGGCTGCGGAGGTGATACTGGCAAGCTTCCGAACAGCAAATGGGAACCCCAAAGGCGCGGCCGTTGTTTCGATACCAATGGACGTCGCCGGAGGCAAGTCCAAGATCACAGCATTTCCCGGTGCTGCCTTCAAGGCGCCCAACTATGGTCCTTCGCCAAAGGCTGAGGTCGAGAAGGTAGCGAAGATGATCGACAATGCGAAGTTGCCGGTTCTCTTCCTGGGCCAGAGGACATCGAGCGCTATCGTGGTTGGAGCTGTCCGCGAGTTTCTCAAGAAGCACCCTATCGCGGTAGTGGAGACATTCCAGGCTGCCGGTGCTGTTCCAGAGTCATTAGCTGATCAGGTCTTCTTCGGAAGAGTCGGCTTGTTCAGAAACCAGACCGGAGATCGTCTCCTGGCAAAGTCGGATCTCATCATCACGCTCGGCTACGACCCTACGGAGTACGATGCCAACTCCTGGAATCCGGACGGCAATCTGAGACTTGTCCACGTTGACTACACATCATGCGACTACGGCGCTTACTATCACCCAGAGACCGAGCTTCTTGGATCCGTGAAGGAGAACATTCTTGCTCTCAGTGAGGCAGTAACACATGTCACTGATCCAGCCAAAGACGAGTTCTGTCAGAGCCTGACTAGAGAGCTCAAGGCATGGCAGAAGGACTACGAGAACTCGAAGGGAGGTAACCCGAGCCTGGTCCAGCCTCTGCAATTCATTTCTGCCCTGCAGAAGCGGGTCTCCAAGGATACTACCGTCACTGTGGATGTTGGAACCGTGTACATCTACATGATGCGATACTTCTACGCCTATGAACCCCGAAAACTGCTCTGCTCGAATGGACAGCAGACGTTAGGAGTTGGGATGCCCTGGGCCATTGCAGCCTCCCTAGCTCAAGATCCACCCTGCTCACAGAAGGTTGTGTCGCTCAGTGGCGACGGTGGCTTCATGTTCTCGTCTCAAGAACTGTCGACGGCTGTTTTGCAGGGTTGCAACATCACACACTTCATTTGGAACGACGAGGCGTACAACATGGTCGAATTCCAAGAAGAGATGAAGTACGGACGCAGCAGTGGCATCAACTTAGGCGGAGTGGACTTTGTCAAGTACGCTGAGTCTTTCGGTGGAAAGGGTTTCAGAATCAGCGACTCTTCTCAGATTGAGGAGGTCATGGATCAGGCCCTCGCGCACAAGGGCTTGTCGTTGGTCGATGTGAGGATCGACTACTCGCATGCCAAAGACCTTGCAGCTGGCCTGATCAAGGACTCTGTTGGATGATCGTGTGCTTATTCTGATGCTTTCTGCTCCACTTCCAGATACATGGGCGACGAACGTAATGTTTGATAGATATACTTGAAGTCTCAGACTCTTTCTTTCGAGCCCTAATGTAAACACCTGCACCCCAAGCAAAGAGGCTGGCTCTTCCATCTTGTCAGCAGCTTTGTCAATGATGCGGGAACTATAGGAACCGCCTGCGAAGAATGGATCATGCGGCAATGACGTTCATTGAGTCTCCATCGAAGGTGTCTCGATTCTATATATTTCGGTCGTGGCCGGATAGGTCGACAGGTTCTTTCCTTTCGTTCCACACGCCTGTCCAATCAAAGACACCAACATCTACAACAATCTCAAGACGACGAACCTATCACCATCAACATGGAAGATAACCACATCTACCAGTACTCTCTCCTCAACGCCCTTATGGACGGAGTCTGCGAGACCGGCATCCCAGTCTCCAAGTTCTCGAAGATGGGCAACCAAGGCCTAGGAACCTTCACTCGAATGAACGGCGAGCTCCTTTTCCTCGACGGCAAAGTCTACCAACTACAAGCTGAAGGCAACGTCCGAGAAGCAGACGACAACGATCAAATCCCCTTCGGAGTGAGCACCAAGTTCGTCCCTCAACAGACGACGCAAGTCGAATTCAAGAACAAAGACGACATTGATCGTCACCTGGACGGCTTCAACGACCACGCGAAGAATCTCTTCATGACCTACAGAATCAACGGAAAGTTCGACTACCTCAAGTGCAGGACTGTGCGAGGACAGGAGTATAAAGGCCAGCCTTTATCCGAGCTCAGTCAGAAGCAATCCGTGGAGACGTACGAGGATGTCGAAGGCACGATCATTGGATTCCGGACGCCGAAGAACTGGCAGGGGTTTGGTGTGGCGGGCGAGCATCTGCACTTCATGCAGGCGGATCGAAAGGCTGGTGGGCATGTGTTAGAGGTGAGGGCGAAGAAGGTCGAGATGCAGATGGCTGTGGCGTCGAATGTGCATGTTGAGTTGCCGACGTCGGATGATTTTAATGCTGCTACGTTGGTTACGGATGATGAGGGCGTGAAGAAGGCGGAGGGGTGATCATGGTGATGTCCACGTTCATGTCGATAGATTGTTTTATATACCCTTTTGATCCCGGAGTTGATCTTGACTCAGCTCTTCATCGCCTGGCGCGGCGTCTGCTGTGGCGCCTGCTCCTTGGTATCTCTCGAGGTCGCTTTCGTTCTGTCGGGCATGCTTGTCGTACCTGTCGTGCCCCTTGGCGAGAGGGTCGTTAGCGCCGAAGTGCAGGTTCTTGCTCTCGACTTCAGCAGGCTACAAAATAGGTCAGCAATTCCAAAGCGACTGGAATTTTGAAACTAGCACCTACCATCTGATCTCCTGTTCCCGTAATCACCTCGCCCGTCGCCCCCATGTCTTTGAACTGTCTTGGCATATCCGTGGCATTGTCTGTGCCTCCTTGCTGGTCGGCGGCATTGATGAATTGCTTGTGATGATGTGGATACTCCGCTTGTTGATCTGGTCTGGGTACTGAGGGGAGTAGGTCGTAGTTTCCGGCATCATTGGGTATCTTTGTGCCCTCAACGGCCATGTCGGACAGGTCGCCGCCTTTGTGTGGATCGCTGGAAGACATGATTGGTGTAATGCTAATCAACGATGAGGATAGATCGAGTAAAGCTCAAAAATGTCTTCCCGGAGTATTTGTGAGGAGATGGAGGAAATAGTCGCGTGCCGTTCCTGGAGCCTCTTTTTAGCGGCGTAGGAGCTCTGATAGCTACGTCAAGGTGAAGCAATCGACTCTGCAGGCTCGGTTGCTTTGTGTTGTGTGACCACCTGAATGGTCATGTATCTGCTAATTTAGCACAACTGCACCCGACACATTGTGGGATCCTGCTAGTTTAACAGAGGTAGCTCACCAGGAGGCAGCGCTGTGCGTTGATTGTGGTCACCCAGAGTATGAACTAGAATCATCTCCATATCCGGAATCAGCATACCTTGCGGGCTTGTCACTGTGCGTGCAAAATCGCAAATGGCACTCTTCGGCCATGCCTTCGATGGAGTAATCCTTTAACATATTGAGCATTAATCTGGCAACTCCACAGACCAGCTGCTCTATACCGTCTCTCGGCTTGGGTATGTACATGGGGAAACAGTGCGCCGAGAGGTCTAAGCATTTCAATCCGGTCGAACTCGCCCAAAAGTCATTCGTAATCCTCTACCGCTTCTTGTCCGGGTCCTCCAAGATGCCCTCGGCTTCCAGTCGTCTCCGTGCCTCTTCGAGTGCCCATGTTTGTATGCTGTCACTGGATTAGTCTACTGCTATCTTACCAGATAGAATGGCATACCTGGTGTCTGGCTTGTAGCAGTATCCGACCACGCCAAAAAGCAAGCTTCCGAAGAAGCCATAGAACCACACGTTCTCCCAACCCTCATTCTCGTACTTCTCTCCTGGCTTTACGCCGAACAGCCAGCCTCCCGGAGGATCGTAGTGGTCTTCGTGGGCATGGTCGCCGGCGCTCCGCACGGCGGTGGATGTGAGCTGTCTTTGTTGCGGGCGAGCGGCGATGTTGGGGATGATCTGGAAACGCGCTCTCGGGGAGGTGATGAGGCGTGTGGCGCGGAGGGCAGACATAATTGCGGTGTCTGTCGGCCTCTGAGAGTGGTGAGGCGGAGCGGCGAGTGGTGTGAGGTGGTGGATGTCGCTGCCCTGGCCGTGAGCCACTCGGTGAGGTAGAGGAGCGCAGTCGCCCGCCAAGTCAATCGGGATTTCCCGCTCCGCTCCGCGCGAACCTCCTGCCTCCTACAAAAGCCGACTGCCTTGCAAAAGCCTCTTCTTTCACTTTCACAACAACACCTCACACAACTGAACGCCGGGCCAGCAAGTGCCACCTTCTACGGTGTAGACGAGCATGGCGCCTGCCCGCCAGGCCTCGTGTTCTTGACCTGCTCGTTGCCTCGTCGCGCGTACGCCCGTCCGGGCGCGGTGTAGAGAACTGACGGAGCGCTCAGCTTCGCAAGGTATCATCCTCGCAGCATCGAATAGTGCGCCGTGAACTCGTGTCCGGACCAGCACACAGGAGAGAGAGAGAGAGAGAAAAATCAGATTCCAGTCCGTTTCCACGGATCCACGCCACTGGCAGAGCACTTGTCGGCGTCCATCGCCCGACCGAGTCACCAGATCTCGGCCTGCCACTGTTTTGAGAAAGCTCTTGCATTTGCAGTGTTCGACCGCTTCTTTTCTTCAGCGTGACGAAGGGCCGGCGTTCGGGAGGCTTGCGATTCCTTTCGTTCTTTTGCTAATATCCCCATTTCCCGTTTCAACATGACCACCGGAAGGACTGGCGGCCCATCTCGGGCGCCTAGCGCTCGCCCAGGAAGCATGGCTCGCGACATATTGAAGAGGAGAGCGAAGCCGTACAAGACTGAGCAGAGTCGAATGTTGGCCAAGAAAAAGAAGATGCAGATCCAAGTTCGTTCCTCCGAAGGCCCATCCAAGGATTGGAAACTAACCGCTGAATGCTAGACCACCTTCACGACCGCACCCGACGGGTTCACGTTTCTGCCACTAGGTACACCAGACCTGTCAGACCGATGCAAAGAAGTTTCCCGGCAGCGAGGACTCCCGATTCTCGTTGTGAATGTACGTTGTTCCGAGCTCGGTGGAGCCGATATTCCACGGCCAACTTCATGCTGCTCCGATTTCGTACCGCAGGACATCAATACTAATTTTGACAGGCAAAACCCCTGAGCAAACAGGCGCAAGACCCCGCGAAAGTCTCACACCATATTCACCGGATAGGCTATCACTTTCGGTCCGACGTCGTTGAAGAGGCATGCCAGGAGCTAGGTTACACCTACAGCCGTGGTCAATTCCTGAAAGAAGCAGATCTTGCCAGCATGAATGAGAGAAGTAAGATGGCACGTGCCATGGCAAAATATGGGTTCCAACCAGACTCCTTGACGGAGCCAGAGACTGACGACCAGGTGCGCGCTGCTATTAAGGAACTGTTTCCCAAGATACCTGAGAAAGATCTTAAGGAGATCCTCAGGCATGCTTGGGAGGCGGGGAGCAATCGCGTGGGCACTGTCGCTGGCATGGACCTTCCACGTCGAGTGCAGCTGGCCGTCATCGCTCGCATTCGCCACGCGTATACTGACTACGACTACTTGCTCAAGGCATTTGACTGGCAGACCGCAAGGTCCGATGTTGAGCCTGCCTGCTTGCAGAAGTTGATTGAGTGGCGCGGTGAGAATGACGAGGGCGAAGATGGTGAACTCGAAGAAGTCATTCGCGAGACCATTGTCATCGATGATGACGACGACAACGAGGTCATAAACATTGACGATGACGAACCGGAGACGATCACCATCGACGACGACAGCGAGCCAGGTCAGCGGACCGGTTACAACAGCGATACAAGCGTCGAGATCAGCCACAGAGTGGCAGCAGACGAAGACCTAGGTGCCGAGAGCCATGACGAGCGCTCGAAGATGTTCATTGAGCGCTACAACCTACGCCCACGCAACATACACCAGCGAGACATCGATTTGCGCCAGAAGATTGGTGCTGCGCGAGAGCGAATGCGCAATGAGCGTTTGCCTCCAGCGCAACAGTGAGTTAGCAGTATAGGGATTTGGAGTGTGTTCTAATTGAAATACGCAGAGAAATCGTCCGTGTGCATGTGCCCGAGTCGTCGAACGGGATCATCGAGATTGGAGGACAGCAGTATCGCCGAGTATCACTTTTGTCCTTGCCTACCCACGATCATACAACCATACTTACAATCTGCTCTTTAGGTACCGTCAGCGACACCAGTCCTACCTCCATCACCACATCACTTCGTTCAGCTGCCCCCGTCGCCACATGCTGCGCCCTACCCCGGTCAGGCATATCCATGGCTGGCCGATCCTGCGCACAACCATAGTCCTCACGAGCGCCCAGTTGCATCCATAGAACCACAAGATGATCTCCGGCGAGCCGCCATGGCATCTGCTTCGATGCACAAGAATCCGAACAAGACGCACTCGCGCCCTGACACACCTGAGAGCGAGGCATCTGAGAAACGCCGTCGACTTCACTACGGACAGGGTCCTCCCGCTCAATCTGGCCATCTTCCACATGAAGTCCCACGTCAACTGGCTTCATCAGTCCAGTCACCTTACCAGTATCAGGGCACTCCTAGGGGTGATGCCCGCCAAGGACCGCCTTCAACGAATGGCTCTCCTGCTACAGCACGTGGAGCTTCGAGCACCGCGAGCCCGTACTTCACCTCGAGCACGGCTTCATATGACCCGCACAAGCCTCTTCTGCGGCCAGAGGACTATCGCGAGCACAGGCGTGGAAGCATGAGTGAGAGGCATTCACGACCAGAGCAACCCCATCGTCCCGGATTTGTGGACGCTCAAGTTGCGCCGATCCAGTATGCTCCACATCCGCAGCTGCGACAGGAGCCTCCCGTCCGCTCGCCTCATCTTGCATCTGGTGTGTACCATACACCGGGATACCCACAGCCGCAAGTGATCTATGTTCAAACACCTCAGACGCCCTTGCCGGTGCATGGCGCACCTGCAGCTGTGCAGCAAGTGCCGAGACAGGCGCCTCCAGCTCCTTTTGGAACTGCTGGCGTCTATCAGCAGTCTCCTGCGCTGCCAAGCCCTCAGCCGTTACCGTATCATGGTCAACCGGCACAGCCTCCACAGTTCTACTACCCTCGATGAGGTTCAGTGATTCTGATTCTCACATCGAGACCGACTCTCATTCGAGCTCAGCAGTCTTTACAACCCGAATGGTGGTTCTGCAGCCTTGTTAAAGGGGCCAAGCGCATGCATGAAATGACACCGCATGTTGGTGCTGCAGAGGCAGTTCACCCTAGGCAGCTGTTGGCAGCTGACCTGATACGCACGCCGAAGTTGCATTCAAGAAGATGGAAGAGGATGGACGAAAGAAGGAGATGGAAGCCGGCAGAGCTGTGAACACACTCTGTCGAAGGAACGGCTTGGTGGATGAAGCCAAGGCTGAACAGGACAGATATGGATTTCAATGGCATGCTTAGTGAAATCCTTCCATAATTTCTAAGTTTCCTTGCTGTATCATCCGTGGTTGCTAATGCTGTTGAATTGAAGCATACAGACTTCCGGCTCATCAATCACCTCGACACCTTCACGACTTGTCTAGCATCAGGCTTGATACGTTCTCGAAGAAGACGGACTTCAGGCCTCCTGCAAAGCCTGTTTCTGCTCCGATGCAGCTGGCCTGTCACGATGCTTCTTCAGCAGATGCAGTGGACCACGAACTCTGCTCATGCCATGTAAGCTTCCTGGCCTCTCACGAGCAACAGCGGCAATGCTGGCCCCTAGAACGGCGACGTTGTGCTCGGATATCTCCACAGCTCGGAGCTCCATAGCGAGGGTAGTAGAGTTGTTCAACTTGACGTTTGAACTCGCTTTCCTTTCCTCGCTGATACTGATCCTGTAGCTGTGAAACTCCTTGTCGTTGTATTCCTTCACCTCAAACGAGATTCCATCATCCAGGGATGGGCTGTTTTGGCAGAAGAACACCGCGACCCGGTCTCCTGACTTGTTGCTCAATGCGATGGCCCCGTGGACTGGTAGTCCGAAGGTAGACGTCTTGGCTTCGGATGCAGCTGCTTCGTCCTTCCGGATATTGCCTTGACGGGCTCTGACGAGGTCGAAAGTACGATTGGAGCGGTTCCAGTACAGCTTTGGGCGGATGTCCAGTACGTCCCAGTCCCGACCAACACGAGCATCATTGAAGCGGAGCCAAAGTCTTGTCCACCCTCGAGGTCGACTGAGGGTTGCAGAAACGTTTCTAGAATCTTGCAATCGATCTCGTCGGATGAAGATTGTCTTGATGCTGAAGTCGTTTACGGCGTCGAGGGTGTCGACGGGGACAAGACGGTCCTGTCCCGACTCGCTGGTCCAGCCTACGCTGCAGTCCAGTCGTGGGAGCTTCAGCGCCTCGTTGAGATTACTCTCCGACGTGCCAGATGTGGGACTCAATTTCAGGGCAATCATGGTCGTGATGTCGGATTCATATTGACAGCCAAGTAGCATAGCCAGTCCAGAATGGCCGTCCTTCGTGGGGACTATCACGACGGGAGCTCTGACACGAAGGCCTCCGGTCAGCACGGCTGCGTCGCTATCGCCGTACTGTGAAACCTCGTGACGGGTGTTCATCTTGACTATCGTTCCTCTCGCGTTGAAGTTGCCAGCAGACCTTGCGAGAGGAGTCAGCCCACTCTCAGGATCTCGCGGCCATGCGAGTATGGACAGATCTGCCGTAGACTTGAGGATCTCTTCTTGAAGCCGAGCGAAAGCCCCGTTGCCCTCTCCGTAAAGCAGTGGAATATTGACTCCAAACAGTCCTAACAACGAGTACGCCCTATCTTCCAGCCGGGTCGTCATCCAATTTGAAGCCCACGAGAGTCGCTGAGCAACGCTGTAGCCATCCAGAGCTTCGGAAAGATTTCCACGACCTCTGGACAACAGGTGGACGTCAATGCCGGTGACCCGGGCAATCTGAGGCGCTGCAGCAGTCCTGGAATTGACGTATTTCCAGCTGCGGTCGAAGAACTCCACCTCAGGGGGCGCAATAAGTTCCTGCAATGTCCATCCGCGCGCCCAATACCTGCTCGCCGAGAACGAATCCATCCGTGAAGAGTCTCCCTCGAACAGATCCGAGACATCGGAGATGTACGCGTAACAGACACTGCTCTCAGCATACCAGCGAAACATCGAGTTGATGGCTTCTGAAAGCTCCGCACTGGAACTCTTATCGATGCAGCAGGTATCCACCCAGGTATAGTCGAAGCCGTCTCGTCGGGACTGCTCACACGCGCAATCGATCTTCATGAAGCCGGCCTTTTGTTCTGCGTCTTCATCGTGTGCTAGGTCCCGGAAAGTGACTTCTTCGTCTCCCCACGTGTGCGAGAGGATCGTGTACTGCGGTGTGTGAGATCCTGCGAAATACTCCAGGCGTAGCGTTGCAGTATTCAAGAGCCACATGATGGAGACAGCGATGACTTGATCGGCAATCAGTAGAATCCAGAAGACGTTCGAGTTGCGGCTTCTTTTTTGTATCGGCTGATTGTGCTGTCCGGCGAAGCGAGGACATGCAGCAGGTCTGCAGGTGGCTATGCCAACTGCACAGTGGAGGCTGAGCACGAGGTCAGCAGTCAACCACACCAACGCGAGCGACATACCAGAAAAGGAGAGAGAAGAGGAGGGGGGATTGAGTAAACGCAGCATGACGAGCCATCTAAAATAGCAAGGCTATAGACAAACGCTCCAAAGCACATCAGTATCAAGATAAAAAATGGAACCTTCCTTTCCTCCGCCGATACCTCCTTCAATCCTCCTCGCCCTTCAACATTTACAATCTGTGATAACACAACTGCTTGCTTTTACTATTCCCTCAAAGATACTCGCAAGCCAAAAATCACATGCACTCTCATAGCATGTCTTCTCCACATTCAATTTCTTTGCCCCCCTTGCAGGCTATGCAACAAGTATCTTGCTGCTCAAAGTGCTGCGCATTGTCGCGTAGTAGGTAATGATCGTATTCGGTCAGTGGCTCGGAGAGCAGCATGATGAAAGCCAGTGTCCAACTTTCGTTGATCTGACTTTGCTGTCGGGCTCTTCGAAATGTGTGCGAGAGCAGGCACATGGATGAAACGGTGGTTGGTGATCAGGTCAGCTGATTGTCAACATGTGTGGAAAGGCCGACACGCCGGGCGTTCACAAGGCGTATGGGTTCAAAGACCGGATGGTCAAGCATCTACGAGAAAGTCAGTATGTTGCAAAGTGTTCGCCAGCGGGCAAGTAACTTACGGTGGGCTCTTGGTCAGGTCAGTCTTCAGCAACACCGGCACCCGGGTCATCTCCTTGACGTCCTGGATGTAGTTGCCGTTCTCCTCCCGCAGCGTAAACAGGCCCAGGTACTTATCCTTGTTGGAGAGCTTGGCCTCAGGAGCAGAGCTGTTGTTGAGGATACGCGAATCAGACTTGGAACGCTGAGGAGCAAGTCCATTGCGAGTCGGTGATGGAGGTCCGCTCTGGGTCGCACGATCGCCATTGAGCGCGACGCCAGCAGTGTTGTCCGTGACCTCAGAAGCATTGTCATCGTCGTCGTCGAACAGGGCGTCTACGTCGTTGGTATCGATGGAACCCGCGTTCATTGCCTTGCGATCGGCCTCCTGAGCCTCCTTCTGCTTGGCAGCAGCCTCACGAGCGACGGTGCTATTTGTTGGGCGGTGGCCCTTTGCCTGAGGACGCTCATCTTCGGGTACAAAGGCCGACGATGGAACACCCTTCTCCCAGTAGAGCTCGAGCAGACGGCTGTTCTTGTCGAATTCGGCCTTCTTCAGAGGCAACTGGTCGCAGTGCACACGCTTCTCGAAGCCGTATTCCGGGATCAAAACATCGAAAGCCGATTCGTAGACACAGACCACAATGCCAACAGAGATGAGGTCGCCGCCTTGTTCCTCGCTCAGCTTGTTCATCATGCGGCAGGACTCAATGTGCACACTCTGTTCCTGGGCACTGTGTGCGGAGTCTTTCTTGGTGTTGCATGACTCGGCGGTCTTGTTCAGAGACTCCACATCCTCGGTGAACTCGATGGCACCTTCAGACAGAACAGACTCCAGTTGACGGTGAACCACGATGTCGGCGTAGCGGCGCGAAGGGTTCGTGAAATGCGTGTACATTGGCAGGTTGAGAGCATAATGACCCATGTTTGGATCTGGCGCTCTGCCAGGCACAACGTACTTGGCGCGGCCCATGGCCTTGATGATGAGGGTCTCCATGCCCTTGCGGATGTCGGCGTCTTCGATGCGGAAGAGGCTGTTCTGAAGGGCAGCCGAGCTCGAGATGTCGATCTCGTAGCCGATGTTGGTCATTCTCTCGGCGAAAAGCAGAAGGCGGCGAGGGTTTGGAGGAGCCTGGCGGCGGAGAAGAGCCCGATCACCAAGAGCCGCAGAGACCTTCTGCGCGACAAGAGCGTTTGTCTTGTGGCTCAACTCCTCGATCATCTCGTGGGCTGGGCTGGAATCGAAGATGTTGTGCTCCACGGGGACATTCTCGTCATCGAGCTGGTAGAGCAGACGAAGTGGCGGGATTTCCGTCTCGTCGCTGGCATAGCGAGCTTGGCGGAACTTCTGTGCAATGGAGTGCAACATAAGAATCTGCTTGCTGCGTTCCTCGCCAAGGGAAGAAGTGTTGTTGCCGTTGATAACGGCATCGACCTCTTCGTACGCCAGCTTGCCAGAGCTCTTGATGACGGCTTTGCCGACCCATGTGTCCTCGTCAATGACGCGACCAGTAGTTGCGTCGACCTTGAAGACGACGGAGACAGTGTAGCGCTCTTCGCCTGGCATCAAACAGCAGACGTCCTGAGAAAGCTTGGGTGGGAGCATGTTGACAGTCCTATTCATCAAGTAAACTCCAGTACCACGCTTCTTGGCTTCGCGATCGACGAGGGAGTTGGCCTTGACGAAGTGAGCAACGTCAGCAACGTGCACACCAATCTCAACATTGCCATCTGCAAGTTGCTTGAAGTGGATCGCATCGTCGAGCTCCTTGCTACCGTTGGGGTCAATTGTGAAGGTTTGCTCCTCACGGAAGTCGCGGCGTCCCTCGAGAGCCGCCTCGCCATCGTTGGCAACAGACCAATCCTCGTGACCGACACTCCTAATGACGGCATCGGAGAAGTCGTCTGGGCCAAAGTTGTTGTCACGGAGAAGGGCATCGGTTTCCACTCTAAGGTCTCCGGCGTCACCGAGTTGTTCGACGAGAGTACCGAAGGGGTGCAAGCTGGTGATCGGCCAGCGCTTGATACAGGCAACGAAGATCTTGTTGGCGTAGTCCTGGTGACGGTCCACGAAGTCCTTTGGCGCTTGCTCCGTGGGAATGGCGATGAGCGGCACACGCTTGTCTGTGGGCTTGAACCAGACAATTTTCGGGCGCTCTTGCTGGCGTTCAGGCCGGTTGTTGGAGTGGCCACCTTCGCGGGCTTGACGCTCCGCTTCCTGCTTCTCCTTCGTGGCCTGGCTGCTGGGACGAAGCAACCCAAGGGTACCCGAAAACATCTGGCCGGCAACGCGCTCGATAACTGCAACGATGTGTCCAGCATACAAGGGTTTCTGCTCATCGTTGATCTCGTCCTCCTCCATAAGCAGGAGAGATTGTCCTTCGACCTCAACATCGTCGTTCTTCTTCTGCGTGGGTCTCTGCTTCAAGCTCCCTCGGCGACGAATGCCGCCGTCCGCAGCAGAGGACTCTGGCTGAGTGGTTGCATCGTTGACGGCGGTAATGCTGCCACTACGCTGATCGGTAACATCCTTGCGCTTCTTCTTCTCTTCCTTCTCGCGCTTCTGACCCCAGACCTCATCGACGTCGAGCAGCTCGACGGCAACCAGATCACCTTCGAGAGCACGGTTGCGGTCCTTGCTACCACAGATGAAGATATCGGCGTCAAGGTCGGTGGTGGTGACGTAGGCGTCGCTGCGGTTCTTCTTGTTCACGCGAAGGATACCGGCCACGAGCTGGCCATCCGCGAGCAATGCAGGAAGCGTAGCCTGGGGCAGGTATGGGGTGAAGAGTGTCTTGCGCTGCTGTTGTGCGTTCTGCATGCCCATCTGAGGGGCATTATGCTGACCAGTCAGCTGGGCAAGGCTTGGGGCCGGAATGCCAGCCTGCTGGTAAGCTTGAAGCTGTGCCAGCTGAAGCGCATTCAGTTGCTGACCACCAAACATGCCAGGCTGCTGTACAAGAACTTGGCCCTGTGGAAGCTGGACAAGCTGAGGCTGTGGCTGGTACTGGAAGCCCTGAAGCGAGTTGATCGATTGGTTGGTGACAGATCCACGAGCGCGGTGGCCAGGCTGGAAGGGTTGGGCGCTGGCGTGCTGGTTCATCTGGAAGTTACCCATGTTGTTGTTCTGAGGTTCACTGATCGAGGCATTGTTGTTCGGGTTTCGCCAGTTGCCCTCAAAGTTGCGAGAGCCTGTGCGGCCATGGCCCTGGCTGCCACGTCGGTGCAAGTCAGATTGGTTGGCTCCGCCATCGTTGGTAGCCTGAGGTGGAGGGAACTGGAAGCCAGAGGGTCCACCGCGGTTGCTTTGGGCCATGCCACGTCCATTGCCAACGGCCATGCTCTGGCTGCGGCCATGACCACGTCCTCCCAGACCTCCTCGAGTTGCGCTGGCTGGAGTTGTCTGAGACGGATCGCCCTGGCCTGGGCTAGCGGAACGATTGGATGCCGACGGTGAAGCGCCACCTGCTCCTGGGAGAGGGAATTGAAAGCCGCTAGCTTTCCGCTTCGCCTCTGCGAGCTCGGCAGCCTTCTTCGCCTCTGGCAGAGCGAGCGAATGCCGGCGAGCGTGTCCACCACCAGTAGAGCCACCACCTCTTCCACGTCCAGGTGCATTGTTCTCATTTCGAGCCTGGCCAGCACCGAAATTTCCAAAATCTGCGAAGCCGGATCCGGAAGCCCCGGAGGAAGGCGCGGGCGGAGGTCCCATGCTTCCCATTCCCATATTAGGCATGGCAGATTGGTTGCGTCGGTGCGCAGAAGCCTGTCCCATGCCGCCCATTGGTATACCAAGGTGTTGTTGGCCCATCTGTTGCTGTTGCTGTGGGAATTGGAAGGCGCCAGGGTTGGGCGAGACGTTGAGATTTTGCATCTGGCCCTGCAATTGCTGGAACTGGTTGGGTAGTTGTTGCTGTTGAGGTATCATGCCCATGTTGACATATTGTTGGTGTGTAGCTGCGATCTGCTGTTGTTGCTGCTGGAGCATTTCTATCTGCTGGGCAAGAGCGAGCTGCTCCACTGCGAGGTCTTCAGCATGTGACCCATTGCCATGACCATCTCACGCAACGCGGATGGCATCGATCAATGACTTACTCATCAATGGGGTCATCTCAGACGGGCTGCGGCGATGGGCGATGTGTAGACGACGGCCGCCCTGCCCCTGTGGGCCGGTCTGGCCCAGCTGCTGTTGCTGCTGATCCATGTCTATTGTACAAGTCTGTCAGTGCAGGCTCTGCCGCCAGTGTGCAGCCCGGTGGTGGGAGCGATGCAGGGCGATGGCGGTCGAGGGCGGCGAGGAGTCGGATACTCGTGTGACGTATGCGTTTCGCAAGCGGGCCAAATGGGTGCTGAGCAGGCGTGCGCGGGATCAAGCTACGGTGGAAGAGTGCAGAATGGGAGACCAACAAGAGACTGCTGATGAGGCGTGTGTATGTTGTGGGAGGGAGTCGTCGGGTCGCGAGGGCGACGGGGTGTAAAGATCGGGGCGCTGGCAGGCGGCGGCCAGCAGGTGCGGCAGGCTGCGTGGGAGCGGAGCGTTGGTGAAGGAGCGGTGCTCTCCGCGCTGGACGAGGCAGTGGGCCTCAAGGAGTGCAGTGGCCAAAAAGAGACAGTGAGCGATGCGAAGGCGGCAAGGGCAGCTCACGCCGGCGGGCAGGTGCAGTCGTGATGGGGCAAGAGAGAGACTGAGGATGGAGGTGGGAGAGTTGTAGGAGGCGGAGGTGTGAGAGCTTGGTGGTCGACTGAATGACACTTGTGGAGACGCCCGGCCTTTGTCCTAGCGGCAACCTACTCGCCCGCCCGAATGCGGTAACGTTGGCTAAATAGAAGGGAAACAATACTAGCTATCGAGCTGGTCAAGTGGGCAAATTCATATGGTACTCTACTCTACTTCAGCCAGTCTGTCTGGTGTGTGGACGCCTCACCCATCGTTCTAAAGTGCTTGCAGCTGCTGACAGGCGGCGTTGCACATGATTGCATTTACCCTTGCTGGCCATGCATTACCTTTCTATACGCTCAAGACTCGAGCCTGCTACTTAGATACCAGGAGATGATAAGACACCTGTCATTGAAGAATTGCAATCAACTTGCGACGATCTGCTGTTTCCTCAAAAGTGCTCACTGTTGTTATTTATTTTCGTCATCAGTGTGAAGCCGCCAGCCAGACAGAAACGTCGATCAACGCCTCCCTCGTCATGGCAACGTGAGCTCGTCTAACCGTTGACAACGCTGAAAATGCAAGCTTGGCAGTCGTTTGGGTCCGTCATCGCGATCTGGCGGGCGCTTCAATGTCATAGCACTGGCCTGAGCTGTTCCCCTATTTTCGTAAGCTCCGCGAAGTGAGATACTTTGTCACGTGTCGTCGAAGCCAAACTAGGTTGCGGCCCGCCGCGCAGACCCGCTCCCTCGCGTTTACCGTACGCGAAGCTCCAAACCTTCGCTTCTTTAACACGACTGCTCTTCTTCTGCCTTTCGCTCTTCGACACAAGCGTGCTTGGTCCGATCATGCGCGGCGACTCTGCAGACACGACTTCCTGGTGTGCTAATCCATTGTGGTGCTCTTCGCGACTGCGATAGTCCCCACCCACCCTGGATACTTGCGCAGCCATTCTCTTTCGACACAACTCGTCGCGCCATGAGTTCACCATTTCGACGTTCCGACCACTCCAGGTCGAGTCCGGCTCGAAGCCGCATCAATGGCTTGCACCTGTCGCGCACGAACAGCCAGAGCCACTACGACAGCAATGGCTATTGCGAGGAGATGAGCCGTCTGCATATCGACACGGAAAAGGCATACCAAAAGCTTTTGGATCAGCGGGCCCAGGAACAGAAGAGGAAGCACCTCGAAGGCCTCGAGAAGGCATTGGAGCAACATGAGCAGGTTCAAAGAAGTGCACGAGCATGCGTCGAGCGCATCCAATTGGAACAACAACAGGCGCGTCTGAGATTTGAACAGGAAGAGAAGCGCAAGCTCGAAGAGGAACGTCGAAAACTCGAGGAAGCGAAGCGAAAGGCGGCTGAAGAGGAGCAAAAACGCCAGGAGGCTGAGCGTAAGAGACAAGAACAAATCCAAGCCGAAGCCAAACGCAAGCAGGAGGAAGAGGCCGCGCGCAAAGCAGCGGAGGAGAAGAAGAAGGAAGAGGCTGAAGAAGCTCGTAAGAAAGCCGAGAGAGACAAGGCGGCAGCAGAGGAAGAAGCCAAGAAGAAGGCCGCGGCTCAGCAAGCAGCTCAAGCCCAGCAGAACGCAACGCAGAACACGACACAGCCCGCCCCATCTCAGCCCGCACCATCACTTCAAAATGGCTCACCAGCTGGATCTGGATCTTTACTGAGCGCTGTCACTTCCAGCACCGATGAGCGCCACAAAGTACACGATGCTTATCTGGCCATCCACCAGCGATTGAAGGAAGTACGTAAGACAGTAAGCGCTGCAATGGACGGCAATCCCAACTTCAAGGACTTTGTGACGAGCACCACACGCACCATACGACAGAGCGTGGGTCAGATCAATCGTCGTGACAAGAAGGCGAACAAGACCTACGTAAGCTTGCATACTCCCTCCCTTTTTGAACACTTCCTAACTCTTGGCAGGTCGAGCAGGTCATGAAGCAGATCGACACAACTCTGACGGTCAACGAGACAACGGACATGTCGCAGTTCATGTACAACGCAACGCCCGCACAGCCCATCCAAGGACCCCTGATGTTGGTCTATATGCTGAACTGCTTTTCCAAGTGCGTCTTGCGCCAACTGGAATCAGAAGCAGGGGCGGCTATCGGCGACAGCAGCGAGCTATCGGATCCAATTGGAATTGCTGTGGCTCTGGTCTTCTCGAATGAGAAGTACTTCATCGACGGTCGTTCGATGATCGACATCCTGTGGGCCACGTTCCATCGAAACGTTCCTCGCCTATTTGGTGGTCCAGTGCGCCAGCCCCAGCCAAAGAACCGCAAGTCCCACGGAGCGCTCGCCTCTGGATTCGCGGCCATCACGCTTCGACAATTCCCAGGCGCAAAACGCAACCCAGCTCCAAATAGGATTTTCTGGGAAGCTCTGGCACGCATCGTCAATACTCCTGTGGCGAACATGAAGACCGACCAACTCACAATGTTGCAATGGATGCTTCAGCCAATCTACGTCAGCAAGTTCTTCCAGATCTACGGTGCGGCAGCCATGACTGCCGTCCGCCATGCCATCATGGTCGTAGCCCCGGCTGCGATACAAGTCGACAAGCTGCGGAGTGAGGCTACTGCACTACACAATCTGCGCTTTACTTTGGAGCATGAATTGCTTCTTCCGTTGTAGGACGACGGAAAGGGAGCGAATCATCAGACTCGAACAGCGCAGACTTCGATGCCATTCGGGCCGGTATCGTCTACATCGCAGTCAGCAAACCCACTCGCCAACCGCGGCGGTGGCGGCGTCTTCAGCAACCAGAATCGCCCACCAAATCCTTTGCTTGGAAGAAATGCTGGCTTGGGCATTCAAGTGCCTCAGACCTTCGGTTCCACTGGCATGGCACCCATGAATCAGAGCATGCACGCCCCGTCAGGACCTTGGGCCGGCATGAACGTTGCGCAGAACAGGAACGGAGGCTTCACGACTCTGAGTAACTCCAGTTGGCAATGGCGACCAGGAAATGGGGGCGGCGCAAACAGAAGTCAGCCTACGAACGGAAATGCCATCAGGACAGGTCTACCAAGCAATTGGTATAGATAGAGTCTGGGTTTCAACGCACACCATCGCAGTGTGCCACCGATGAAATGAAAACGATGAAGCAGAATTCATACCACTTTTCTTTGATTGGAAGTCTACTTCATAGTCTATCTATGCATTGACATAACATGCAAGTCCGTCGATCAAGAGCCTTGTGTAGCAGAACCGCAAAAAAAGTCCCCAGTGTGGTCTCGTAATGACCATTCCGCGGTTGAGGTGTCATTAGCCGCCATCGGAGCCTCTCACATCATGTCTTGTTCCTCTTCCGCCTCCGCATTTCGTACTCGCCTCTCAATCTCCTTCAGCTTCTTCAAAAGACCCTCGAAGCCGTCCTCATCCTTCGCGTCCTTGTTGAAGTCGACAGGGAACCAACGCTGCATGTCGTCTTCCCAGTCCGCCTTGGTACCGATGTTGAGATCGGCATTCCGAGCGAACATGACATCCCAATCCACACAGAAGACATTGAGGCTCCATCGAGGCGGGTGAACCGTGTCGGGCCCATCTGGATTGAACACTCGATCCTGGTATTGGCAGATCTCAAGTGTGTAGTCAGTTCCAGTAATCATGGCTTGATATCTGACCACTTGTCGCAAAGACTTAGGCTGGATGTGGGGATTCCAGTCGAAGAACCGCTGATTGGATAGGGGCATCACGGCAATTGATGGCTTGATTCTGACACGCTCGGGAAACTGACGGTGCGTCAATGGTAGACGCTGCGGATCTTCGATCATGTCGAACTTCAAGTCGAATTGCCAGGCGGACCCAGTGGCAAGGTCGTGAAGGCTGGCATCGAGGATGTTGCCAGAAGTGTCCCGATGAAGGCGCGTCCATTTCTTTTCGGCTTCCGTGAACTGCACCTTGCCGCTGTCGTCCGCGCCTGACTCGTTGTACGTCATGGACAGTCGAAGGTCCCCCTTTGCGTCTTCGAAGATAAATTCGGCAGAGTAGTTTGGTCTGATCTCTGACAAATTCTCCATCATACAGTCTTGGGGCGAACAGAAGTCATTCCAGCTCCGCATGAGCTCCAAAATACGGCCCTCGATGTATCGACCGCCAAGTCTAGACAATGTCAGCACTGAGATATTGCCGACTTCATCCACCATCCACTTACTCTTCGCTGGTTCGAGCGGCGAATTGGCTTGCCTGCAGCATGTTCTCGTAATCTTTGAGTTCGTACATGCCACCTGACGGCTCCCTGTAGCTCTCCAGACAGAACATGCCCAGATGGATGCGCAGCTCTAGGCGCCCTCGAAGGTAGTGCAAGTTGCGAAGGGCATTCGAAATGTTTTCGCGCACACGCAAGATGTTGAGCTCCGCACGCATATCAGCCTCCTTCAGCAGTTTGACATCCTCAAATTGTCCTTCACCCCGTGGTGACTGCTTTGGGACATTCCCATTTGCCGGATGGTAGTCAGTGAGAAAGACGTGTGTCGGGGTGTCCCCTGAGCTCCACCAGACATAGGCGCGAACAGGACTGATCTGTCTGGCGCAAAGATGGAAAAACGTTTTGCGAATACGCAAAAGAGCAGCTTGGACGTCATCCACCTTACCATACACCTGGAAGTTGGATGAGGCTCGATCCCAGGTGATGTAGCACTTCTGCTCCATGCGTATTGGATCCAGCGCCTCACTTGCCATTCCGAATGTCTCCTCCGGACGGAACTCGTTGGCCGGCCAGTGAAACGATCCGATGACCTGGAACATGATTAGAAGGCGTGGAAAAAGTGAGATGCAACTAGCGGGCCCTACCTCAAATGGCATGTTGCTTGGTGGATCCTGACGATAGCGGTTCTTGCGGATGTCTCGTTCCCACTTCTTGTTGGCCCGTTCTCTCAGCTTAGGTGTGAGAGACACGACTTTTGGGAATTTCGCTGATCCAGCAGACTTTGAGTTCGGCTCGTTGACTGCGATCCAGCTCAAGATGGCGTCCTTGGCTTCAGTTGCTTGCGCAGGCTCGCCCCAGATGCCAAATGTCATAGAGGCATTATCGACTGGGGAATCATCGCTGTGAGCAAATGCACCAGCCTCGAGAGCAAGCCTCTCGTATGTCGGTGTCCCGTTCTGAGCCTTGTCCGCCACGACCATCACAGTGGGGATCCGGACTGTCTTCGTTGCTGGTCTGCGTGATCGCCAAGCCAGAGTCGCTTCATTGTCTGCGTGGTCGATGAGTAGCTTTGGCGGCAGCTGGTGGGCACGAGCTCGCTTCGTGCTTGTTGCTGGGGTCTGCTGTCGCCATCTCAACGGCGTGGCCCGAGGAGGAGCATGGAGTGGCCAGCGAGGCGGGTGCGAGTTAGCTGCCGCAGCTGGAGCTTTGGCTTGGAGTTGAGCTCGAGGCGGTGCGCGAGGTTGGGCTCGCTGCTGTACTACTGGACGGACTGGCTGCTTGGACCTCTTCTTCTTCGTGTAAGTCACTTGTTGAAAGCCGTCATCCTGCTCGTCCTGCCATTCGAAAGGCGTCTCCGATTCGGCGGGATCTGCGAGCGTGTCGTCCCACGCCTGGGCTCGCTTAATCTCGTAGTCCTCCATCTCCGAGGGTGAGGACGTGAGAGTTGGTTGAGGTTCGCGAGTCGGGAGTGGAAGAGGTGGGTGTACGGAGGAGGGGAGGAAGAGCGCTGATGTTTGCGCAAGAGGTAGGAGCGGATTCTTGGCATCACAACAAACATGGGGAAAGAGCGAAGCGCTTCACGCACCTTCACCACAACCTAATGGAGACAGAAATGGAAACTGCTTGCCTTGCTTTTGATCCTGCCACTGGGACAACGAGCGAGTAAATGATACCTCACCTTTGCATGTGCGCTCTCCTATAGTCCCTTGTTGAGTCTCGCATCTTTCGCATCGTCCAGAGTGCGTTCACGCATTTTGCTGCGACAAGTGAAGCCTGAAGGGACTGGAGGCAAGAGGTGAAGTGTGAAGGGAGAAGGAAGCTTCGGGATGGACCTGCCGCATTGGGCGCCAAAGTGATCACGAGTTGGCGCGTCGCGCGACGCGTTGACCTCAGTTTTCGAATCCCGATCCCACCTCGACAACCAACATCACCACCATGCCTCCAAAACGAACGAGATCGAAGATTGAACAGGCGAGACACTACCTGTCAGGAGGAGGAGTGCTACGAGAAGATTCAGATGACGAGCTTGGACTCGACGATTTGCCCTGGGAATGGATTTACGAGGAGAAGTCGACGAAGATATGCGGCGCCCGCATGGGGTCTTTTGAATGCTACCTCGGCGATGCGGTGCTTCTCAAGGCACCAGCAAGCAATGAAGCATGGGTCGCGATTCTTTACGAGTTCTTAGACGGAGAGACAGAAGACGACGATGGAGACATTGTTCAGGAGAAGCAGGCGAGCATGCTGTGGTTTTCATCGGAGAAAGAGATTAGGAACAACAAGAAGAAGCGGACGGACTTTCTCGAGAATGAGCTCTATATCACGACCAACACGGACGAGAATCCTCTGGAAGCAATAAACGGCAAGGCGAATGTCATCTCCAAGGAGGAATTTGATCGACTGTACCCATCTGGCAAGATACCAAGGTCGTCCAAAGGATATGGAAAGACATTTGTCTGTAGAAGAGGCGTAAACACAAGGACTACGACCTACACGGACGAGTTCAAATGGCCGGACGTGTACAAAGGCCGAGAGGATATGGACAGCTTAATACAACTTGTGGATTCTCAAACTGTGAAGACAAGAGGTAGAAGGGCCGCAGCGAAGAGGAAGGACTTGGACGACTTTGTCATGGATGATGATGACTTCGATGAGCCGGAAACTCCCAAAAAGAGACGAAAGTTGACATCTGGAACCCCAACACCATCGAAAGCCAAGCAGGTCACACCCAGGAAGTTCACTACCCCGTCTGTCCGAAAGATTGTCACGAAGAAACCACTGGAGTTCACTCCTCTGGGAACAAGGACGCTTTCTCCATCGCAGATGCAGTCATCGCCATACCAGATTGCACGATCCACATTGCATGTCTCAGCAGTTCCGCATGCGCTGCCCTGTCGAGAGAACGAGTTCGATACCGTCCATTCGCATCTGGAAGCCGCAATCACTGCAGGAACAGGGGCTTGCATCTACATTTCCGGAACGCCTGGCACTGGCAAAACGGCGACCGTACGAGAAGTGGTCGCGAGTCTCCAGGCAGCGGTATCCGAAGAGCAGTTGGACGATTTCTACTTCGTGGAAATCAACGGAATGAAAGTCACGGATCCTCACCAATCGTACAGCTTGCTATGGGAGGCGCTGAAAGGAGACAGAGTCAGCTCTGCCCACGCACTGGAGCTCCTGGAACGCGAATTCACAACACCAAGTCCCCGGAGAGTTCCCTGCGTGGTGTTGATGGACGAATTGGACCAGCTGGTGACGAGGAATCAAGGAGTCATGTACAACTTCTTCAACTGGCCTCAACTTCGACACTCGCGATTGATCGTCCTAGCCGTCGCCAACACCATGGATCTGCCGGAACGTACCCTCTCCAACAAAATCTCAAGTCGACTGGGTCTGACACGAATAACATTCCCAGGCTACAGTCATACTCAGCTAATGACAATCATCCAAAGCCGACTCGAAGGCATTGGCAAAGTCATCGTGGAGCCGGATGCTGTCCAATTTGCAAGTCGAAAGGTCGCTGCAGTCTCAGGCGATGCGCGACGTGCGTTAGACATCTGTCGAAGGGCTGTCGAAATCGCGGAACAAGAGTCGATGCAACAAGACCCTGGCAAAGAGAACCTGGCTCCTGGAACTCCTAGCAAGACACCAGGGGCGCAGAAGGCATCTGCTTTGGCGCAGAAAGCGGGCATCGTGACGATTGCGACGATCAAACGTGCCATCAACGAAGCGACTTCGACTCCACTGGCAGCCCATCTCCGCTCCTTGCCCCTGGCAAGCAAGATATTCCTCGCGGCGTTGCTCTCTCGACTACGGCGAACGGGAATCACGGAGTCAACGCTCGCTGATGTGGTAGACGAAGCTCGTCGCATCGGGATCATGGCGCAGAACAAGAATGTCGAAGGCTATCTCATGACGCCTGGACCGGCGATTGATCAACAGCCTGATGAGGATCTAGGATCCACGATCATCAGTACTCCCTCCAAACGCGGTCGTCCTGCAGCAAAGAAAGAGATGGACAAAGTCGCGAGAGTTCTCGGTCTTGGTGCCGTAGCAATGGAGCTATCAGAAGCTGGCATAATCGGTGTAGAGAGTCGCCATGGCGACCGAGTGGGAAGAGTAAGGTTCGGCGTAGCCGAGGAAGACATTCGAGGCGCATTGCGAGAAGATGAAGAATGTCGAGGACTAGGATTCGGCAGTTGATAAACAGTTGCATGATGGGTATCTATCTGCACGGAATGGGATGCAATTCCCTCAAAACTTTTGCCTGCCGAGTGTCGGTCTCCAATCCAGTGGATGAGTCTCCTCTGTGGCGTTCTCGTCCTGCTTCCACACCTTGATCGTCTTATCCGCCTCTCCGGTGATCAAGCGCAGACCTGTCTGATCGAATGTGCTGGTCATGATGCCAGCCTCTGCGTCTAGAGAGCCGGGCTGCGCGATGCTGTCCTCGTACTGGAATCGGTGACCGGTCTTCCAGTCCCAGAATGCGACACTGCCATTGTCTCCTCCGCTGAAGAGGACATTTTCCTCGTTGACGGCGAGAGAGTTGATGACGCTGTTGTGGCCTTCAAAGTTCATCATGAACTCTCCCTTCGGACAGAGCCACTGCTTGATCTGACCAGGCGAAGCTGATGCGAAGGTGTACTCCGTCGGATGGGTGACCAACGATCGCACGCCTTTCTTGTGATGAGTGAGGACGCCCATGGTTTTGCCGGCAGCCAAATCGTACATGCGGACAGTGCTGTCCAAACTGCTGGAAATGACTTGCGGATCTGTGGCCTGGGTGACGATGCTAGAGACTGTCTGCTTATGTCCTGACAAGACGTGGATATTTGAACGTGTCCGCATATCCCAGACTCGGACAACACCGTCTCGGCCACCAGTGCACAGAACATCGAGAGTCGGATGCAGACTCAGTGTGTACACGCCAGACAGGTGGCCGTGGTAGTGGCGGATGACCTTGTTCGTTTCGAGATCCCAGCATTTCACCATCTTGTCCTCTCCACAGCTGAATAAATACGGATGTCGTGGACTGACCGCAAGTCCTCGCACTGAGGAAATGTGACCGGTGAGTGTGAGTTTGAGCGTTCCTGTCGCAAGGTCCCAAATTTTAATCGTCCTGTCTCCAGCTCCCGATGCGAACCACTCGTTTCCTGGCTCCATCGCAAGAGATCGTACCCAGCCCAAATGGCCCGAAATAACACGGAACAGCTTCCACGGGGCGTGCCATTCCGGCTTTTGCTGTCGCACAGTATCCCTCCGCACCAGGCTCGTAGAAGGCGTGTTTCGTTGGGGTGTTGGTCCATTCGCGTTTGGTGGTAGCTTCTCGCCAGCTGATCCTTTTATCCTCGTGAGCGCCATCGATGTGCCGTTTGTCTGCGGTTGCTGTTGTTTCGATAATGAAGCGTCCTCGATCATCTTGGCCATCTGTGGGTCGCTCGCCTGTTCCTCTGTCTTTGGCTTTTTCCTTCGTGCCGCAAGACCTGCTGCTGCGTTTGCCTGCTTCTGCGCCAACACTGCGGGTAGCTCCTTGACGTCTGCATATTCGCTTCGTATCCGTGCCGCGACGCTCGCTTTCTGTGCTCGTTCGTAAGGTGATGGGTCCGAAGGTGCTGCTGCTGGTTGTGGAGGTTTTAACAGCGCTGAAGGCTGAGCAAAGTCTGCTGCGAATACCTCTCGCGTCCTTTTCGCTGACCTCCTCACTTCCTGTGCGGCTCGCTCTGCTGTTTCTGCTGGAATTTCAGATGCGCCTGCGAGCGCAGGTGTCGCATGGGCGACTTCGGCCATGATGTAGGTTCAGGAAAGCAGTCGAGGCAGTGAAGAAATTCGTCAGTCTCGGGTTATTCCAGTGACCAGTCGTCTTGGTCGTCGGGTGTGCGTGGGTTGTTGGTGGTGTTGAAGTTGACTTCTTGATCTGAAGATGCAGCAGCTTGGAGAGGACTGCGGCGAGTCGGAGGATCAAAAGTCGCGGTGCAGCTGCCAAATAGTGTTGGCTGCAGGGATGTGGTGTATGTGTCCACCGCGGTGGTATACACAGTATACACATACCTAAGAGGCGGTCCTGGTGGTATACACATCATGTCGTCCTATACTAGACCGTTATGTAGCCGCCCGGGTAGCGTATTAGATATTAGTAGGGGGGTGTGTACGGACATTCTACCGGAAGGGAGATTAACCCGTATATATATACGAGGTATGTCTATATACGTATACGGATGTATATACTAGCTAGTTTTCTTATACGAAGGACCTCGTTTTAAATAACGTATAACCGAATCTCGGCCGAAGCTACCCCTTAGGTATTAAGACTACTATTAGTACTACTATACACTTAGAATTATACTAAAATAGATACATATTGTAGTCTAAGTTCCTAGCTATCTAGCTATACTAATAATTATCCCCTCTATTAGCTAAACAACGCCTAATCTTCTTATCTAAGCTATTAATCTACTTCCTTACTTAATCTATATAATTCTTGCCTAACTCCTTCTATTCCTTAGTTTATTAATACTTAGCCTCTTTAGTAGTCTTAGAAGGATTAAAATTAGTAGTTATATACCTCCTTAGCTATAGCTAAGCGTATTTAATAGTATTAAACTTAAGGGAGGTTAAGGGGTTAAACTACTTCTATATATTGTTAAATAAGTAGTAGTTATTAGAGAACTGTAACTTATAGGTAGGTACCCTATCCTTAAGGACCTTATAGTCTTTACTATACTTCCTTTTAAGTAACTAGACCTAAGGAATAAGTAGTAGTTTAAGGATAACCTCTCTATACTTATACCTATCGATACTACCCCTATCTCTATCTTTACGCTTATATAGCTCTACCTCTAGTACCTTCTTCTACCTCTTTCTCTTACTAGTACGTGTATTAACTTATAAGGAGCTTATTTAAGTTAATACCCCTATAGCTACCCTATCCTTATTCTCTTTAATAAGGTTAAGGGTAGCCTAAGCCTTCTCTTCTTCTATCTCTTTCTTCTAGTAATAGTATAGCCTAATCTTATTATAATAGAAAGCTTTATAGAACTAGATCTATATATAGTAAGGTACCTTCTTCTTCTTAAAATTATACTCCTTACTATATAGAAGCTACGCCCTTTAAAGACTACGCTAGGTACTAACTTTAGTAGGTATCTTATCTATAAAGATAACGCTTATCTAGTCTACTTTAGTTCTTAGATTATTAGGGTTATAGGTAAGGCACTACTTATAGCGAGCCTTCTTCTAGATATCTATAAGCTTAGTCTTCTAAGCCTATACCCTTCTTATATACCTAGACTTGTAGAGATAGCTCTTAAATAGTAACTCTAAGATTTCTAGAAGTCTAGTATCTTTAAGCTCCTTTTAAAGTCTCTTAAAGGTAAGATATTAGCTAGCCTATACCTCTCTATACTCCTTATCTTATATAGCTATCTTAATAACCTTCTTCCTTTACTCTAGAGTTAACTTTTCTAGCCTACTAGGCCTAGGGTTATCCTTATAGATTTAGG